>JASKON010000010.1:77455000-77787500 GCA_036010255.1 Myotis pilosus
GCTCTGGGCAGGGAGATGTGTACAGCGATCGATCTCATGACGCCTTGGAAATCTAAAGCAGGCGTCCGCCCCGTGCACAGAAAGGGGGCCGGCTCCATCCGGTCAGGGCCCGTATCTGGGTTTCGGGTTCCATCCCCAGGCCCCGTGCATATGGGAGGCAAGCGATCAATGTTTCTCTCTCCCTCTCTCTCAAATCAATAAAAAATGGTACCCTTTGAATCTTACTATAAAAAGATTAAAGCAGGTTTTATTCCTGTATTTCACCCGGGAGGCAGAAGCCCAGAGGGGCTCGCTCTCAGGGTTTGAGGACGTGAACCCAGATCTCAACTCTCCAGTTCCCTGGTGACCTCCGCATGGCCCTGGCTCCAATGCCCCCACAGCCGTGGGGAGATGGGCGCCCATTTCTCCACGCTGGTCTGCCGAACCTAGCTGACCCGACCAACCCCGGCTGACCCCAGCTGACCCCGGCTGACCTTGGCGACCGTGCTGAGTCCACAGGTGCTGGTTGTTGCAGGGGAGGAAGCAGCAAACAGTGTGGTTTGCACACACTCGCAGCAGCAGCAGCAGTGTCACGCTTTTAACCTCCCAGCTCGTGAACACTGAGCTGGGCCACAGTCTGGGCCGCTTCCCGGACCAGAAATTCCCCGGTGCCTCTGCTCGGGGTCCGTGGCACTTTCAGACACGGGCATGTTACTGTTCTCTGTGTAAACACCTGTGCTTCCCCTCGAATCTTCCCAAGTTCCCCAGGACCAACGGTTGAAAAGCAGGATTAAAGGACAGGGTAGTGATACAGAAGGAACCAGCCAGCACAGCACGGATAAGGGAAACAATGTACGCAGCTCATGGACTCCCACTCCTGAACACACACAGAGCGCAAACCTGAGTGAGCCCATGTGCCTGTGAGCCCATGTGTCCGTGAGCCCATGTGCCCGTGAGTCCATGTGTCCGTGAGTCCATGTGTCCATGAGTCCATGTGCCCGTGAACCCATGTGCCTGTGAGCCCATGAGCCTGTGAGTCCATGTGCCTGTGAGCCCATGTGTCCGTGAGCCCATGTGCCCGTGAGTCCATGTGTCCGTGAGTCCATGTGTCCATGAGTCCGTGTGTCCGTGAGTCCATGTGCCCGTGAACCCATGTGCCTGTGAGTCCATGTGCCCGTGAGCCCATGTGCCCGTGAGCCCATGTGTTGGTGAGCCCATGTGCCTGTGAGCCTATGTGTCCATGAGCCCATGTGTCCGTGAGTCCAGGTGTCATGAGCCCATGTGTCCATGAGCCCATGTGCCCGTGAGCCCATGTGTCTGTGAGCCCATGTGTCTGTGAGCCCATGTGTCCGTGAGTCCATGTGTCCATGAACCCATGTGTCCGTGAGCCCATGTGTCCGTGAGCCCATGTGCCCGTGAGTCCATGTGCCCGTGAACCCATGTGCCCGTGAGTCCGTGTGCCCGTGAGCCCATGTGCCCGTGAGTCCAGGTGTCATGAGCCCATGTGTCCGTGAGCCCATGTGCCCGTGAGCCCATGTGTCTGTGAGCCCATGTGTCCGTGAGCCCATGTGCCCGTGCATCCAGGTGTCATGAGCCCGTGGGTCCATGAGCCCGTGGGTCCATGAGCCCGTGAGCCGGGCCGGCGGGGCTGCAGACCCTGCCTGAGCAGCAGAAGGGAGGCTGAGAAAGCGCAGCGTCGACGGTCTGAGCGCTGAGCTCGCTGGAGCCGATCGGATTGCCAGGGTCCCCAGGGTGTGAAGGCCTTCGAGGCTTTCCAGTGCTGACAGGCCACCGTGGAAGCTTTTAGTTCATTTTCAGAAAAGCGAAGTGACTGCCCCGGTCACCCGAGTGAGCTAATCTTGACAAACACAAAATTACAACTCCCGGCACAGAACTGATAAGTGACACCTCTGTCACCGCGGACAGAGAGGAGACAAAACGAGGAGGCGTCACTCAGAGCCGAACACCTGCGGCCGCCAGGGCGAGCGCTGCTGGCTGAGAAGGGCGGATGTGAGGCACCGAGTCCAGGCTCGCGGAGCTCGGAGGGGACAGGCGAGGGCTGACAGGCGTCTGTCCCCCGCACTCTTGGACACTTAGGGCGAGTCAGCGCTGTGCACGCCAGCGCCCTCACAGCTCGGCGGATAGAGCCGCCAGGTGCGTGGATGTGAACAGGCCCTGGTGTGGGGCTTGGGCTCCTGGGTCCCGGGCCGGGTGACGGGAGTGCCTGTGGGGCCGTGGATCCCCCGTGAGTGTGATGAAGGCACGGAAGGCCGCCCCATCCCACCCCTGCCCACACGCCATGGCTTTCTTCGCTGGCTGCAGCAGGAGATTGATGCCACGCATTGGAGATATTTAAAGACTCCATCCCACGTTGCCTTAGATGACAAAGGGATATTCCTAGAATGCAATGCAATGACACAGCCCCTCCATCTCTCCCCCGTGTTGAGGCGTCTCAGCTCCCAGCTCTGGACCACCTGCTGTCACACGGAGCTCCCAGGCTGGTCTCGGCCAGAAGCTCCTCAAGGCGGGTCTGCACTGGCCTGACCCTCTACCTCTACACCACTGGTTCTCAACCTCGGCTGCACATTAGAATCACCTGGGGATCTTGTTAAAATCCTGATTTCTGGGCCTCATCCTCCGGAAATTCTGTTTCTTTGTGATGGGGCGGGGCCACAACATTAGTCACAAAGAGACAGAATTTCCGGAGGATGAGGCCCAGAAATCAGGATTTTAAAAAGATTCCCAGCTGATTGTAATGTGCAGCCCAGGTTGAGAACCACTGCTCTCCCCTCCCTCCCCCAACATCAGCCCTGGGCTCCTGCACCCCGGAGGGTGCTGCCTCTGCTTGGACCTTCATGTGAAGGAGCAGGAAAGAGCGGCTGTGTCCGGAGCACCCACCCCCGCCCCACAGCTCACTGCAGACCTGAGCTGATGAATATGTGATCACAGAACTTTGCTGAGAGGAAGGCTCTGAGGAAGAAAGCCGCTTTGGGGCCGCCGCCGTCGCAGGGCGGCTCCCGCCTGGCACGCGAAGCAGGACATCCATCTTTCATGGGCTCCTGATCTGAGCATGTGCCCCGCGCAGCCGGAGGGAGAGAGAGCCCCGAGGCCGCCTGTTCCCGAGAAAGCTGGGAGCCGGGGAGTATGCGCAGGGGGCTCGGCCTGCCCGGGAAGCTCCCAGAATGTTCCAGCAGGCCCGCCTCCCGAAGCCGGGGCGGGATGGCTGAGGGGGCTGAGTAATTAGCCCCAATTTATATTAATGGCATTTTCGATTAGCCACAGCTGAGCCTGGCTGCGGCCCTGGGCGCAGGGACCAGCTGGGAAGGGGAAATGCAAAAATATATATTTTTAAATGCGAAAAAAGACAACATAAAAGCAGCAGCTGTGGAAGCGGGAGGCAGCGGGCGTCCGTCTGTCTGTCTGCCTTGGGCATCTGGCAGCTCCTAAGGGCCCCTGCCCTCCCCCCACCCCCCTACCCCCTGACGGCCCCTGCACCTGCACCCATTGGGGGAAGCCCCCTATGCCTGACCCCCTCCCGCGTGGGGTGGGGCTTTGCAGAGAGCAGCATGGGGAGGACTTGGGGGACCCCCGGAGCAGGTGGGCAAGAGATGGGTACCCCTGCAGTGTCACCAGCACCATGGCCGCCTCAGCCCACCCCGTCTTCCTCCTTGGGGCCCATCACAGACCCAGAGGTGCCTGTAGGGGGTGGGGAGAAGTGGGCCAGGGTGAGCTCGGCTGGGACTCCAGGTCCCCGTCAGCTCCCTGAGCCGGGCTGTCCCCCAGCTTCAGTCCTGGCTGCTGATTGGACACCAGAGAATGGCCGGCTCAGGGGAGCCTGGGCTGCGCGGGGCACATTGCCCATGGCCTTGGCGAGTGTCAGGCACTCAGAGCCTCAGCTTCCCCCTTTGTAAAGCGGAAGGTAAACCATGTGTTCGCCCGTGAGGGCAGCAGGACTCACTGAGCCAAGCAACTCAGGGGGGACAGCCAGGGGCACCCCTGGGGCTGGGCCCTGTGTGCCTGTCACCCTCCCTTATTTGCTGGGTGTGGGGGAGACTCAGGTCCTGGAGGAGAGATGGGGAGCCAGCAGGGAGTCACAGGGCCTTGGGACAGTGGTATTTACACACCCATGTGCAAGGCTGTGCCCCTCTGTCAGCAGCCCAGGCAGCAGCCACCAGTCTGCGGGGTGGGCGGGGCAGCACGATGGGCGGGGCTGGATAGCGTGATGGGCGGGGCCAGCACAGTGGGCAGAATCAGCATGATGGGTGGGGCTAGCACAATGGGCGGGGCCAGCACGGTGGGCAGGATCAGCGTGATGGGCGGGGCCAGAACTGTGGGCGGGGCCAGCACGGTGGGCGGGGCCAGCACTGTACCCCCCCACAGCAAGGGCTGGGGAAAGACTCACTCTCTGCCTGGCTCCTGAGCGGCTGTGCGGAGTGGAGTGGTCCGCTGGCCAGGACACCGCTGGGCTGTGACTAAGGGCTCCTGTTACAGTGTTCCTCTTCCACCTGCCCTGGCACCTGCCCTGGGCGGCTCCGTCCTCTCTCCCCATCTCCTGACGGCCTTGCAAGGACAGGTGTGCGCTGTCACCCACTCGCGGAACAGGAGGACTGAGTCCTGGTGCCCTGTGCCCAGAGGAGGCGAGGCGGTGGGATGCACCCAGGCTGTCCTGCCACAGGCTTGGAGTCCGTGGTCAGCTCCCTCCTGTCTCTCTGAGCCTCAGTCAGTCATCTGTGGAATGGGCACGAGGCAGCCCTGTGTGGCCCTGGGAGGGGCGGGTGGGGGTGGACTGTCGGGTGGGAAACAGAAGCTGTTCCCCTAACGCGGAACAGTGTCCACCGGCCCAGGCCCGCACAGGCCGCCAGGTGAGGTCAGTCACAGTCACCGGGCATAGGAGGGGCCGAGGCTGCTGGCTGCGCCTGGGCACCTGTCCCCGGCCGGGTGGCCAGCGCCATCTGAACGCTGTGGGCAGCGGCTTCCCAGGCGGCCCCGGAGGCAGGCTGGCCTCTCCTCTCGTCCCAGGGCCTCTCAGCATTCTTAGCAAAGAGGAACCCGAAGCCTTCTCTCCGCATTGGAAACAGCCTTCCATCTTCCCAAGCAGCAGGAACGGCGGACTCCTGTGGCCCAGGGAGCCAGCCCTGGGCACATTATGTCAGAGCCGCAGACCTGGGTGCAGGCGGCTCGGTTATCATTTGCACTAATTGACACCTGGGCGCCTCCAGCGCCTCGCTGCCTGCTTCCTCCTGCGGACGGGCCTGGAAACGCTGACACCAAGGAGGCGGGCTCTGCCCCAGATTTGCTGCTGTCTCCATCCTGGAAGGAGGACACAGCAAGTCTACCGCCACCCCCCTCCCTCCTCCTTCCCTTTCTCCCTCCCTCCCTCCCCATCCATCCTCTCTCTCTCCCTCCCCCTCCCTCTCCCTCTCCCTTCCTCCTTCCCTCCCTTGTCCCACTCTCTCCCAGTCTCTGGAATCAGGAGAAGCTGGAGCAAATGCAAAGACGGAACAGACTCGACAAGGCCGGCCCGGGGCTGGGTCCCCTGCAGAAGAACGGGACCCCAGGTGGCCAGGAGCTGTCTGGCCTCTGGACAGGCAGCCAAGTCCCCTCAATTCCAAGTCCACAGGCTCCGCCCAGGCCCCTGTCCACGGTGCTACCGGCCTGTCGGGCTGTGAGCTGCGGCCCTGGAGGGGCTCACCCCTTTGTTTACCATAGTCCGGGGGCTGCTGTCCTTCACGCTCTGAGCCGAGGCCTGAGAACCATTGTCTCATCTATTTGTTCACTTTCCTCAGTGGGGGTCTCTGACGTCTGACCTTCCATCTTGGTGGGAGCAAAGGGTCCCTCGCTCGCAGGTGCAGGGCGCATCGTCCGTCCCCCATGCGTGGCCAGTGTTCTCGCTCAGCCAAGCCCTCCTGTATCCCCCCCCCCCCCCAGCTGATGGCTTCTCAGAGCGTGGGGGCTGGTGTCAGCATTTACACCTGCCCCATTCACCTTCCTAGTGACCCCAACAACCTTTACCAGTCGCCCGAGTTTTCCCGTCGCTGAGTCCTAACCCCGGACTCTGCCCGCCTCTCCGCAGCTGTAGAATGGGGTGTCCCCGGTGCCCCCACAAAAACCAAGAGGCTGTAGGGGGGGACTTTCCTTACCCAGAGAGCCCTGAACTACCGTCAGCCTCTCTGGGCTTTTCACGTCCAGAGAATCCCCTTCCCAAGACCGGATTGCAGTTTGGGGGTGCCCCAGGCCAGAGGCAGGAGGGAGCCTGTGACAGGAAACACACGGCCTGGAATGACTGTGCTGTCTCGCTGGCGGGCCTGCGGGGTCAGAGGACACGTTCTTTCCCGCCAGCTGGCGGGGCTGCTGCTCATATGCGGACCTCTTCCTGCTTGGGGACCTCGGGGGAGCAGAGGGAGGCCACCCGGCAGCAGGGCCCTCCCATGGAGCTGTCTGTACAGGACACGCCCGACGTCCCTCGTGCCCACGCTGCCCCGGCCCACGGTCTGGGAGGGACTCAGGATGGATGTGTTTAAAGCCGCAGAGCTGGGCCGGCCACGGATCCACACACAACCACGTGCACCGAGGCCTCGGGGGCTCACCCCCTGGGAGTGCAGGCGCCCCTCCAGGACGACTCGGGGGGCGGGTCCCCCTGTGCCGCAGGCACCGCACCGGGGCTTTTCTTTCTATGTGGGGGAGTTAAGGGGGTGTCATAAATGCCTCCATTCCCTCCCGACTCTCCCCCCGAAAATGCTCTTTGGAAAAGCCGGCCAGGCAGCTTCCTCAAAACGCACACGTCCCTCCCACGGCTTCTGTCTGACTTTTCCCCCGTGACCCTCGGGGAGGGGATGTGAGAGGTGGGGGCAGAGGCAGCAGCATCCGCTGGGCCAGGGCTGGGGCGCGGCTGGCCTGCCCTGAGGGGCTGGTGTGTGTGCGGTGGGGCGGGCGGCGGGCAGGGCGGGCAGAGCCACGCTTTGGCCTGAAGTGGGTTATCCAGGCTCCCACGGGGCTGTGGGGAGAGGGGTTGAGACCAGGTGCTGATGCCGGGAGCTCCTGCGTGCAGCCAGGATTTAAGTCGTGGGAGCTGGAGGGGGGACAGCCCTCTCCAATCGTACCAGCTGGCCCCACCCCCAGCACCCGTTCTCCTGCCCAGCGAAGGCCCCGCCTGTCCCCCGGCCTCTCTCAGTCACCAGCCCCGGCCTGGAAGCCCTTGTCCTGGGAGCTGTGCCTCAGGATCCGGCAGAGGAGGAAACCGAGGCTCCGAGAGGTAGAGCGCTGTGCCCGAGGCTACTCCAGGCTCGAACCCTGACCCAAACCCTCCGCTGTCAGCAGGACCAGGGCACGGCCAGGCCCACGGCAGCACCAGGGCAGGAGCGAAGGCAGCGCCCTTTCTGCTGGGAGCTCCAAGAAGACGCTGTGCCCTCCCCCCTCCCCCCTCCCCTGTCCCCCCTCCCCCCTCCCCCCTTCACTCCCAGTGCTGGGCTGGGAGCTTGGTCCCAGGTCTCTGCTGAGCCCCGCCTGCTCTGAGGGAAGCCGAGGGGGGCAGGGCTGCCTGGGAGGGGGCAGGGCTGTGGGGGTGAGGGTGAGGGTGAGGAAGCATTCCCAGGGAGATGGGGGGAGAAATCACTGCGGGTGGGGAGCCCCTGGGGCGTGGGGCTGTTTGTCACCGCAGCACAGCTGACAATTACAGGCATCCTCAGCGGAACGAAGGGCCGGAGGGAACCGCAGGGGCCGGCTGGAAGCTGACCTGGCAGAAGGACTTGGAACGCTGTCCACTCGCTGGGAAGTTCTGTTATTTTAAAATACTGTTCCTGCTAAAGGGAGCGGAACCACTTCAAGCTCAGGGTGATTGGATTAGACGCCGTGAGGGTTCAGGCGAGTGAGGCCTGGCTTAGGGCTGCCTGTGAGTCACTCCCCGAAGTTGCTGCCACCGGATGAATGCGAGTGCGAGTGGACAGGGACAGCTGCTCTGCCAGGGCCCACCATGGTCCCGCCCACCGCGGCCCCGCCCATGGACACGCCCACCAGCGACCCTAGCCCACCCAAGGTCATGCCCACTCCAGACCACGCCCCCAGCAGCCCTGCCACACACATGACCTTGCCCACCAGAGGTCCCGCCCCCAAAGGCCCTGCCCCCAGCAGCCACACCCCCATGGGCCTGCCCACCTGGGGTTCCCAGGAGGAGGGAGGCCCTGACAGGATCTCCAGGGCATTGGACATTGGCAGCCATGCCCTTTGCGTAGCCAGGATCCTGAGCCCTGCCCCTGCCCGCTCCCGTCCTCCCTCTTTGGAGCTCTGCACGCCCATCCCCATGGCCAGGAGGGGCAGTTGAAGGTGGGGCTCTGCTCCCAGGAAGACCAAGGACCGTGTAGGGATCTGCATGGAGGACAGAGGGAACGTGAGGGCCCCTTAGGGGACCAGGAGAGGGGGCTGCAGCCTTTGACCCCCCAGCTCTTGCCTGCCGCCTGGGTTTCCCATCACCATTCTTCCGTCTTTCCCCTTTCGCCTCCCATCATTGTGTGTATGCAAATTAAGCGCCATCTTTCCTGGCAGTTAATTTGCATATCGCCCTGGTTAGCCAATGGGATGTGTAGCAGAGGTATGGCTAATTACCCTTTTTGTCTTTTATTAGATAGGATGAATGAGATCATGTAGTATTTTTCTTTCACTGCCTGGCTTATTTCATTTAGCATAATGCTGTCCAGTTTCATCCATGCTGCTGCAAATGGTAAGAATATCTTCTTTTTTATAGCAGCGTAGTATTCCATCGTGTAGATGTACCACAGTTTTCTAATCCATTCATCTGCTGATGGGCATTTAGGCTGTTTCCAAATTTTAGTTATTGTAAATTGTGCTGCTATGAACATAGGGGTGCATATATCCTTTCTGATTGGTGTTTCTGTTTTCTTGGGATATATTCCTAGACATGGTATTACTGGGTCAAATGGCAGTTCCATTTTTAAAATTTTGAGGAAACACCATACTGTCTTCTGTAGTGCCTGCACAGGTCTGCATTCCCACCAGCAGTGAAGGAGGGTTCCTTTTTCTCCACATCCTCTCCAGCACTTGGCGTTTGTTGATTTGTTGATGACAGCCATTCTGACAGTGTGAGGTGGTACCTCATTGTTGTTTTGATTTGCATCTCTCGGATGATTAATGACTTTGAGCATGTTTTCATGTGTCTCTTGGCTTTCTAAATGTCCTCTTTCAAAAAGTTGTCTATTTAGGTCTTTTGCCCATTTTTTGATTGGGTTGTTTATCTTTCTTTTGTTAAGTTGTATGAGTTCCCTGTAAATGTTGGAGGTTAAACCCTTATTGAAGATAACATTGGCAAATATGTTCTCCCATGCAGTGGGCTTTCTTGTGGTTTTGTTGATGGTTTCTTTTGCTGTGCAGAAGCTTTTTATTTTGATGTAGTCCTATTTGTTTATTTTCTCCTCATTTCTCTCTTGCCCTATGATCTGTGTCTAAAGATATTGCTATGACATATGTCTGCAATTTTGCCGCCTATGGAGTCTTGTAGGGTTTTTATGGTTTCCCGTCTTACATTCAAGTCCTTTAGCCATTTTGAGTTTGTTTTTGTGTATGGTGTAAGTCAGTGATCTAGTTTCATTTTTTTGCATGTATCTAACCAAATTTCCAAGCACCATTTATTAAAGAGGCTGTTTTGACTCCATTGTATGCTTTTGCCTCCTTTGTCAAATATTAATTGAGCATAATGGCTTGGGTCAATTTCTGGATCCTCTATTGACCAGCGGTTCTCAAGCTGTGGGTCGCAAAGAATGAAAATACATTCTGCATATCAGATATTTACATTAGGATTCCTAACAGTAGCAAAAATATAGTTATGAAGTAGCAAGGAAAATCACGTTATGGTTGGGGTCAGCACAACACGAGGAACTGTATGAAAGGGTGCGGCATTAGGAAGGGTGAGAACCACTATAATCAGAAAAGAAGATCAGAGTGACTATTTCCATCCAATATGACTGGAACCATGACAGAGAGAAGCACAGGCTGGCACTGGGCCCCAGGGGAGAGGACCTGGCACAGACAGGAAAAGGGAATTAGAAAGACTCTCCTAGATTACATGCCCTTGACCAGAGTGGAACCTGGGACCCTTGAGTCCACAGGCCGACGCTCTGTCCACTGAGCCAAAGCACTCAGGGCTCTTCTCTCTTCTTTTTCCTGAGAAGAAGGAAAGGAGAAAGGCAGAGGGTTTGGAATCTGCACCAAAAGGAGGGAAAAAGAACTCTACATGGACACAGAGCAGTCCACGTAAGGCCCCAGAGGCTTGAAGTAGTGTACAAGTGGGGGAATTGTGATGTGTTCCAACCATAAAGTGACAGAAAGGACGGAAGGCGATGAGGCTGCAGAAAGGGGTCCCAGGCTGTCCTCACGTGGAAGTCATTACAGAGCCTCTCTCTCCCACACTCGCTCCTCACTCTCTTTCTCCCTTTCACCGGTTCATCTATTTGCTTTAAAATAACCCCTCAATTGAAAATATTTGAGGTTGTTTTATCTTCCTTCTCCTGACCCAGGAGCACTTGCAAGGGGGAGTTACAGATGCCCCGAGGGGCACAGTCACAATGAGGTGGGCGTGGCCAGCGGGGGGGGGCGGGGTTCCCAGGTCCCTTTGGGGGCTGGTCAGGGGCAGCCCTGCCCATGTCCTCCCCAGCTGTGTGACCACCTGGGCCTCATCTGGACCCGGAACACAGGCCCCCAGATAGCCAGCTGCCCCACTCTGCCTTTTGCCACCCCACAGCCTGAAGCAGGAAGAGGGGGTCTGGCCTGCCCACGGCATCCCACGGTCAACCCAGAGACGGGCACCTGTTCCCGCAGGTCCCGCTCCCAGCTCAGTCCCGAGAGAACCCCAGTCCCTCGTGGGGAGAGCACTCTCAGGGGTCCCCTAATTACTCCCTCCTCAGCCAGTGCCCCGCCGCCACGCTGTGACGAACTCTGTCCCTTGGGAATCTGTCATTTGGGGGAGACAGGCAGGTTAGTTACTATTGGGGAAGGCTGAGTGAAATAAATGCTTTAATAAACGTATAGACGTGCGTTATGGAGATGCTGGGAGACAGTGATGACAGCTGGCGGGGCGTCGGGAGGAGCCGGCATCAGAACGGGGCTTCAAAGGATGCCACGGGGGAGGGGGGAGGGGTGCCACAGAGAAGGGGAGGGTGCCATGGAGAAGGGGGAGGGAGGGTGCCATGGAGAAGGGGGAGGGGAGGGTGCCATGGAGAAAGGGGAGAGGGAGGGTGCCATGGAGAAGGGGAAGGGAGGGTGCCACAGAGAAGGGGGAAGGGGAGGGTACCATGGAGAAGGGGGAGGGGGAGGGTGCCATGGAGAAGGGAAGGGGGAGCGTGAAGGGGGGTCGGAGGGAGGAAGCCACGGAGAAGGGGGAGGGGAGACAGAGATGAGCGAAACACTGACCTGAATCTCAAGCTATTACCGAGGCTTTAACTTTCTGATGAGCCAGATGATAGCTTTTTATATGTATAAATTTTATTGATTTCAGAGAGGAAGGGAGAGGGAGAGAGAGAGAGAAACAGCAATAATGAGAGAGACTCATTGAT
Organism: Myotis pilosus; assembly: GCA_036010255.1. Taxonomy (NCBI): domain Eukaryota; kingdom Metazoa; phylum Chordata; class Mammalia; order Chiroptera; family Vespertilionidae; genus Myotis; species Myotis pilosus. Next base: position 77,466,538 of record JASKON010000010.1, read on the forward strand.
TGGCTGCCTCCTGCACACCCCCTACGGGGGATCAAGCCCACAACCCGGGCATGTGCCCTGACTGGGAATCAAACCCAGGACCTCTTGGTTCACAGATCGATGCTCAATCCACTGAGCCACACCAGCCGGCTGGCTGATAGCTTGAAGTTCAAAGCCCAGCATGATCTTAAAGATGTCTGCCACACCCAGTTCCCTCATCAGCTGTGTCATTTTTTGTTCCTTTATGTAAATAAAAGCACATGCTGACACACTCCTCCCCCCACCCCTGCAGGCCTGCATTTTGCTTCTCACTTGGCCTCATGCTCTGAAGACCTTGACAGCAGCACGCAGCTCGCTCTCGCCCTCGCTCTCGCTCAGAGCTGCCTGGTGTCCCAGCAGCCCGGTCGCAGTAACCCAGGCCCTCCCGCCCTCTGCCCTGCGGGCTCTGCCCCGGGAGCCATGGTACATGCAGGTCGCTGTGCAGGTGGCCGTTGTGACCGAGTTGCCGAGCTGGGGCTGCGGGCCAGGTCCCCGTGTCTCCCCATCTGTGGGGACAAGACAGACCCCTCCCGATGCTGCCGCTTCCACACCCACCTCGGGTGCAGCCCCTGCTCCCAGCCCAGCCCGGTGCCTCCGGCCTGCGGACGGTGTGCCCATCTGTTGGGTGAGAAATGGAGTGTTCGTTTCCGTTGCCTTCCTGTTGTTGGGAACGGGAAGAGCCACTGGACTGTGGGTTCTTGGAAGAAGGATCCGGACCCCTCATCCAACATCCACCAAACACCCAGCACCGGCTTAGGGAGGCACCTAGTGAGACCCCATCGCGCCCCGCCCTCCCCTCCCCTCCGGCTCGGTGGCTTCCTCTGGAGGAGGAGGAGGCACACAGCATGGGAGACCCGCTGAGGGCGGCTTTTCTGCTCCTGTTTGGTGGCTGATGCCGTGGCCCAGGGGGGTTGGCTGGTGCCAGCGTGAGCCAGTCAGGCTGAGCCAGGGCGACCCTAGGGGCACCGTCTCAGCACCTGGGCCCCTCCCCGCCCAGGCCAGCGTCCCTCTCCTCTGAGTGGGGTTCGTGGGCGGCCTGCCAGGCCGTGAGGACCCTGGAGCCTTTGTGTGGTCCCAGCCTCAGCCCCTGTGCTCACCACCACCTTTGTGGCAGCCACAGGTCCCTGGTCTCCTCGGGGTGACCTCGCCCAGGGTGCAGGCTGCCTCCGCTGGCAGAAGCTGGTGGCTGAGGGTTGGAAACACACAGACATTTTTAATGGAAGCAAAATGGGGCAACGGCGTCACGGCATCCCGGATTGAGCTCAGGTGAGGCAGGGCGGGCGCGGTGCCCCTGTCATGGCAGCCACAGCAGCCGGGAGGCAGGGGGGCAGCCTGGCCATGGGGGGACTGTGAGGAGCCCAGGCTGCCAGCTTCCTCCCTGGGCAGGAGCGGAGGCTCTGGCCCAGCTGGTTCTGTGAACACCCCATGGGCGGGCACCCGGCAGCTCCCAGAGCCTCCTCAGCTTATTGCTTAATCCCACACCAGGAGTCCTCAATCTATTCAATCACCAGCCAGTATTTAACCAAGCCCGGCCCGGGGAGCCTTGGGGCGAACGTAGAAAACCCTTCACCTGCTCGGTCCTGGCAGCTTGACCACTCATCGCCAATGTGGATTCTTCTAGACAATTAAATGCCACTTATGCTTTAATGTAGCTATTTAGTCCAATAGTCTTAATTATTTTTCAAAAATGTAAAATGCACATTGATTCTTTCGGGTTGGCTTGAATGAAACCTCAATTAGCGGCGGGGCTCAGGGAGCTGATGGCCAGGGCGTCCGCTGTGTCTGAGAGGCTGGGGGCTCCCGGAGCCTGGGCACCCCATGCTGGGTCTGGAGGGGCAGGGCTCCCCCTCCCGCTGCTCCCGAAGGAAGAGCAGAGAGGGCCAGGGTCTCGCTGGAGGCTGTGACTTGAGGCTCTGTGACTGTCCCGCCCAAAGGGAAGCCCCGTGGAACAGGACGTCACCGTTTTCCTGTCTATCTGTTCGCCACGGAGCACCCACCACGGTCACCACGGGGGGCGCGGCCCCGCGCAGACACCAGCAGGAAGCGGGTTCCCTTTGGCATGGGGGCTGCCGGCTGCCGGTAACGGCCGGTGGGACGTTCATAAAGGAAAATCTTCGCACTCTCGGTGTTTTGGTGTTTTGTTAATCTTCACCCAAGGGTATTTTTTCTATTGATTTTCAGAGAGAGTGGAAGAGAGGGGGGAGGGGGAGAGAAAGGGACGAGAGAGAAACATCGATGTGAGAGAGACACAGCGATTGGTTGCCTCCCGCACAAGCCCCAACCAGGACTGGGGATCAAACCTGCTCCCCAGGCACGTGCCCTTGACTGGGAATCAAACCCGCGACCCTTTGGTGCCTGGGCCGATGCTCTTACCACTGAGCCACGCTGGCCAGGGCAACCTGTGTGCTCTTCAGGGCCAGGGAGGCTCCCCAGGGGCCTCTGTGCTGGGGTGACATCTATCGACTCGTACCGTATTGAAAATGAAAACAGGGACACTTAAAATGTCGGTATGTATTAATTCTTTTTAAAAGCACAGTAACAACCCTCATTCTGTACGAACAGAAATGACATGCTTTGGGGAAGCTGGCGGCCTGTGTCCCCGCCCGGTGGCGAGAGCGTGGCCTGTGTCCGTGTCCCCTCTGAGGGTGGCGGCTCCGTGCCTGGTTCCCGGGGGACACCGCCCTGGCAGCGGCTGCCCTGGGCTGTGGCCACGGGGTGTTTGGTGTCAAATGCGTGAAGAAAAGGCCTCGCGTGGGCGGACTGGGGCGCAGAGGGGCGCCGGCAGGGGCGGCCAGGGAGGGGGCATTTACTGCTGGAGAATCCACGCGGGAGGGTCGGGGGCAGGCGGGAGCCCTGTTGCTACTTCCAGGGGAAATTCACAGCCTGGGAGACGGTTTTCTCCCCTTTCTGTCCAGGTAGTGTGAGTCCTTTCACCGCCTCTGCCCTTAACTGTCCACTCACCCAGGACACGGAGCTTTTCCCTGTTTAATTCCTGAAAACTCTTCGGAGGGGTTCGGCGGCAGCTCGGCCGGCTCTGTCCAGACGTGGCTTCTGGTTCCGCAGACGGACGGAGCCTCGGAGCCAGCTGACCGCTACCGGCGGGCTTCCCCTCACCGAGCCGGGGCCCGCACCCTCATTCCACAAGGGAAACAGCGAAGAGGCCAAGAGGCCCTTGCGAGGCGTCGCAGGTGACTGTCGCCGCACCCCCTCTGGGCCGCTCGCCCTCCGGGCCGCCCTCCATTGAAAGCCGGGGATCTGGGCGGAGGGGCAGGGCGGTTGCACAGCCTGACTCATGACCCTCGGCTGCTATTGACCATAAGATCGCTGCGGCTCCACGAAACGTGTCCATGTGGCCGATTCAGGAGCTGCCGTGTCTGCCCGGAGGTGCCCAGCGGGCGCAGGCCTGGGAAGGACAAGGAGGAGGCAGCTCCACTCAGAGGGCGGCCGGACCTCTGTGTGCTTGGCTGGTGCTCTTTGGGGCAGCTGGTGCAGGCACTGGAAGGGCTGGGCCCGTGGCGTGACCCACGGAGAGGCTGGGAGGGTGGCCCGAGTGCCGACGGCCGTCCCAACTCCAGGATTCTGCCGCCGATTTCAAGTTCTGAGTGTGGTTTTCCTAACAGGGCCCTGGCTGCTACCTGGCTGCCCATTGTCCTGGACACCGTATCTTTGAAGCACCTACTGTGTGCCAGGATCAAACAATGCACTGGAAGGAGTTGTGGGCGGACAGATGGGGCTCCTGCCTGTGGAGCCCTTCCCAGCTTCAGAGCCCTGCTGCTCCCAGCTGTGTCGAAAGGGCAGGTGGCAGGAGAAGGCAGGTGGCAGGAGGGAGGGCAGAGGGCAGGAGGGAGGGCAGATGGCAGGAGGGAGGGCAGATGGCAGGAGGGAGGGCAGAGGGCAGGAGAGGGCAGGTGGCAGGAGGGAGGGCAGAGGGCAGGAGGGAGGGCAGAGGGCAGGAGAGGGCAGGTGGCAGGAGGGAGGGCAGAGGGCAGGAGGGAGGGCAGAGGGCAGGAGGGAGGGCAGGTGGCAGGAGGGAGGGCAGAGGGCAGGAGGGAGGGCAGATGGCAGGAGAGGGCAGGCGGCAGGAGAGGGCAGAGGGCAGGAGAGGGCAGGTGGCAGGAGGGAGGGCAGGTGGCAGGAGGGAGGGCAGGCGGCAGGAGAGGGCAGGTGGCAGGAGAGGGCAGGTGGCAGGAGGGAGGGCAGGCGGCAGGAGAGGGCAGGTGGCAGGAGAGGGCACAGGAGCCCCGCAGCCCCCTCCCACCTGCCGGCAGCCCTGGGTGGGGATGATCAGCCCCTCTTCCCTAGACGGGGAGATCCCACAGAGGACACAGCACAGACCGGGCCACAGATGCCGAGCTGGGAGAAGGGCTTTCGGAACAAAAGGAGGTGCCACGGGGCCCGGGGCCACGCCCGCAGCCACAGAAGCAGAGCCTTGGCCCACCAGCAGGAAATCGCTGCTGAGAAAGTGCTGCTCCCCCCCCCCCCCCGCCACAGCGTCTTGTCATTAATTTGAGGGAGAAAGCCAACCTCTGTGGAATCCGTCCCCGCCTCCCCTCCCCCCACAGTTTATTAAAAAACCAAACGCCCAGCAAATCACTTTTATGAGCAATTAAGTGCCCCTCGCATGTGCGTGGCGGGCTGGGCTGAGGGATGGATGAGCCGGCGGAGGGCGGGGCGCTCTCTGGCTCTGCGCCCCGCCTGCCTGTCTCGGAGGAGTGCCAGCGCGGCCTGAGCCCATATTTCCTCCTCCCCGAGCTTGGTTCATAGCTTCCGTTATTGCGGAGCGTTATTTACACTTCTCAGCGGAAGGAAGACAGGGGGACATTGCCCCTCCCAGACTCGACGTACACTCTCTCTGCCCTGTGCGCCACGGACGGTCCCGCTGGCTCCCGTTCCTTTCCTTGCCTTTAGAGGAAGCGTTCTCACCATTGTCAGCACCGGCATCCGACACCGGCCGGCATCCACACTGGCCGGCAAGCCCCGTCCATGCCCAGAGGGGACTCCGGAGCCTGGTGTCCCTCGGCCCCTCTGAGTCTCCAGTTCGTGCAAAAGCGTTTATTCAACCGACTCCTCTTTGGCAAAGTGAGGTCCACGGTGTAACTCAGACATCATCCTTTTAAAGGCAAATAAATACCACCCGGACGCAGACAATAGCGTGGGGGAGGCCTGGGGTGGGGGTGGGGGTGGGCCAGGAGGGGGACACGTGTAATGCTTTCAGCAATAAAGCTTTAACAGACAAACAAACGAGCGAACCCCGCATCTCCGAGCCCCTCCCGGACAGCACGCCCTGGTGTCTGAGTCGCTTTATACCCTTCAGTCCACAAGGGTCCGAACTGGAGTCCTCCGTGCGCACCCATCTCTCTAACAGGCCGAGTGAGGGGAGGGGAGGAGGGCGCGTGTCCCCAGGCACAGGCCTGTGGGTGGCGCCGTCTCACTCCCGCTGTACGAGTCAGTCCCCAGCGGCTCCAATGCTGACAATGCTCCTTCTTGATCAGAATCCCCCCGCGTGGAGGCGTGAGCAGAAACCGGGCAGCCGGTCATCTCCCGCGACGCTACATCCTGAGCAGGAATAGACGGGCTCAGACCCCGGTGGCATCTGGCCACGTGGGTTGGCCGCCTCCTCCGTGGCCCGGCAGCCAGGCAGCCACACGGGCAGCGTCTCGTTGGTCCCGACCAGTCAGCCCTTCCTTCCGTGAATTCTGTTTCCGCAGCCGAGCGAGGCCGCGGACGTGGTCGCATGGGGATCCGGGCGGGCTCGTTCCGCAAACCCTCATCCGGACACGGCACCTGCCCCGAGCCTCGGCCTCTGGGTGCCATGTGGCGTGGCTGCCATGTGGCTCCTTCCGTGGGTACATGTGGGAGGGACGGAAAGGGAGCAAACGGCTCTTCTGCTTTCCCGGATCCGAAGCGCCGCTGCCTCTCCAGCTGCGGCTGAACCGAGGGCCGCGGCCACCTGCACGTTTAGTGCCAAAGCTGGGGGCCCCAGCAGCGCTGCCCTGTGTGACACGCTGGCCCAGGCCGCTCCGCCCAGACCTCCCCGATTCCCTGACCCGGACCTGCTCACTCTGTCCCCCCACGTTCAGCGGATGGACCCAGCGACGCAGGGATCCCAGATGGGAAATCCACGCCCAGCTGGGGCCTCCCCCACCTGCTCCAGGATGTCCCCCTGTGGCCTGCTTGCCCCCACCCCCCAGCTGTTCCGCTCTGCGGGGGGACACTCAGGGCAGCTACTTCCCCGCTGCGTGGCCTTGGCCCACGGGTGCAGTGCATGACCCGACGAAGGCTCCCCGGCAAGAAGCAGCGGAGGCTGAGCTGGGCGGGGTCGGCCCCGTCCCCAGTGCTTGGTAGAGGGTGGAAGGGAGGCAGAGGAGGGGCCTCGTGGAGGGTCAGCGGGAGGGCCCAGCCCTGACGGGGGCTGTGGGGGAGCTGCAGGCACTCCCTCGAACCGGGGCGTCCTGTGTGACTTACGGGGACCACAGTCAGCGTTCTCTGCTGGCTCCTAAGCTGGACGTGGGGCACAGATTGAGGGAGCTGCCCGTGACCGAGCAAGTCCCGGCCACGTGGGGCCAATGGTCTCGGGTTTGATTCTGCTTGTGGTGAGCGACAGCAGTCAACCAGGGGGACAACTTCTCACCCATCGGACTCACAGCCGCCGGCAGCCTGGGCTGCTCGCTGTACATGAGGGTACGAGATGGTGGCATAGCCTCATGTAGCTGAAGGACGGTGCAGACACGATTCAGCAGGAGAGCTGTGCATGTGTGCATGCCTGTACATTAATGTATATGTGAGCATGTGTGTACATGTGCATGTGCACGAATGTGTTATGTGTATATGTATGCATGTGAACATGCATGTGTGCACGTGTGTGCATGTGCATGAATGTGTATGTGTGCACCTGTGCACAAATGTGTATATGTACACATGTGTATGCATATGCATGTGCACACACATGTGCTTATGCACGGATGTGTGTGTGCATGCACACACGTGCACACGACAGCGAGTTTGTTCACGCATGTGTGCACATGCTGTGAGTGCACATGTGTGTGCAGCTATGTGCAAGCATGTGTGTATCTGATGTTTTCGGGGACCAGGGGGGACACTTCTCTCATTGGATCCCGGCTCCTAAAGCCAGTGCAGCCCCAGGTTTCGAGGGGAACGCTGCCTCCTGGGGGAGACTCCGGGCTGATTGTTGGTGGCTCCCAGGGGCTGTGGCAGGTTGCTGGGGTCCAACCCCAGCAGGTCCAGGGGACCCCAAAGGTGTGGACGGAGTCGGCGAAGAAGGAATGACATGGGGACAGCGTTCAGTTGATCAGCAGCCTTGCCAGGATCTCTAGCCACAATCTCCAGCCAAGTTCTGTGTCCATGTTCTCTTGCTAGGTTCTCCAGCCAGGTTCTCCAGGTTCTCCAGCCAGGTTCTGTAGCCATGTTCTCTCGCTAGGTTTTCCAGCCAGGTTTGGTTTAGGTTCTCCAGCCAGGTTCGGTCGCCAGGTTCTATAGCCAGGTTCTTCAGCCAGGTTCTGTCTAGATTCTCCAACCAAGTTCTGTAGCCAGGTTCTGTCCAGGATCTTTTGCCATGTTCTCTCCAGCGAAGTTCTTCTGTCTCTCGGTTCTGTGTAGGTTCTGTCTTCTAAGTTCTGTGTTCTAAGTTCTGAGTGTAGGTTCTGAGTTCTGTGTGTGAGTTCTGAGTCCTGTTGTCTTGTTACCTCTGTATTTATACCAGTTGATTCCAATCCTATCAATCTCTATTCAAAAGGTTAGGACGTTTCTTATCTCCATTCCAGGGAGTAAAGATTATGCAGCTTAAGCATGATTGTTCGTAGTTAAAGTGATTAATTACCCACCTGGCACTTAGTTAAGAGGTTTTATTCCCTCCCTAACTTCAGGGGAAAATCCCTACCTGGGGAAACAACCTTTCTCGGAGAGGTGACCTTGGTTAAAACACATAGTGCCAAGAAGGTGAGCAAACATATTAAGAACAGTATGCCATATATGCCAGGTCCCTTGAAACAGCAAGGATGGACCAGCTCCCGGCAGCAGGTGTGGGGGCCGCCGCTGTTCCTCTCGTTCAGAGCCCCCCTCCCTCCCCGGGTGGGGCCTATAGGGTCACAGTCAATGTGATTATTCAGAAACACCGAATCAGGAATTACCTTCTGAGAACCTGCTCCCACAGGTTACCGGAAACAGGCCAATCCTGCCCATTAGCCTGAGATGCATCGGCGCTGTCCCCGCAGGGACATGTACATCCACTTCCTTTAGGGGACGATAAAGGCAGCGTTTCATAGCGGGGAGAGGGAGTGAGAGACATGTTGGCATAATTTAAACATTTACACTGTGATTTAGAGGCTTAAACTAGATACCTTGGGTTTCCAAAGGCCAGCGAGGGGGGCTGGGGGGAAATGTGGGGACGATAGAGAGCGTGTTTCCGCGGGAGGGCCTGGCAGTGTCCTGGCACCAGTGAGGGCCGGGTGAGCCAGGTTCTGGTCTCGGATGCCTCTGGGCACACAAGCGAGGCCCCGGCCACTCGGGATTTGCTGTCCACAGTACAATACAACCCATCTTTCCTATGAGCATTTTCTTCGCCAAGCAAACCTTTCCGAGCGTAGTTGAGAACTGCGTGGCTGCTCGCTTTGCCGCCCCACGTGAGTCACTCCCTGTGTGAGGGGCGCCGGTGCCAGGCGGTCTGGGCTCTGGTCCCTTCTCCTTGGGATCCAGCAAGAGGCTCCCCTCAGGCCACTGTGCTCGGGCGCTTGGGCCAAAGGGAGCAGGTGGTCTGGTCATGGCAAGAAGGATGTGTGAGGCTGATCACTGGAGCATTGCCCACGTCTGAGTCCCACCAGGCCACCAGCCAGGTGGGTGGCCCTGGGTTAGTTATTAACAAACATAAGTCCTGGTTTCCTCATTTGCAATAATTGTCCCTCCCTCAAAAGATTGTTGTGGGGATAAAATGAACGAGTACATGGAAGCAATGAAAAGTGTTGGCATTTAGCAAATGCCAGTGATTATGTTGGCCACCATCATTGCTGTCTTCACCATCATCACCATCATCACCATCATAATTGTCACCATCACCATCATCATCACCACCATCACCACCACAATCACCACCATCACCATCGTCATCACAATCATTACCATCACAATCACCATCATCACCATCACCATCATCATCAAAATCACCACCATCACCACAATTGCCACCATCACCATCATAATCACACTCATCAGCATCACCATCATCATCACAATCACCACCATCAACATCATCATCACAATCATCACCACCACCACCATAATCTCCATCTTCACCATCACCATCATCATCTTCACCATCACCATCTTCACCATCACCATCATCATCTTCACCATCACCATCTTCACCATCATCCTCACCATCATCACCATCATTGCCATCATCATCACCATCATTATCTTCACCAGCGCATCATTATTAGCATCATCATCACCAGTATCATCACCACCATCATCATCATCACCATCATCATCATCACCAGCATTACCACCACTATTGTAACCATGATTTTGTGATGTATCATCTGGCTTGGTAGGAGACACAGAGAGGTTTCATTGGCTGTGACTATCAGAAATTAAAGAAACGCACGCCTGGTAAGCGAGAAAAGAAGTATGAGTACTCTCATTAGGTGCTATCACCATCCCTTTCTCACAGAGAAGGAGGCGGAAGCACAGAGAGGCTGTGTAACCTGCCAGCACCACACAGGGCAGTCAGGGTTCACAGTGAGAAATCTAGATCATTCTCTTGCCTCTGGAGAGGGTGGGGCCCGGGAGGGAGGGTGGCTGTGCAGAGTGGCTCGGAGGGGCTCAAGCCTCTGTGAGAGGCTCCCGGTTAATGACTCTGTCATTTCCATCCGTTTATCCGGGTAACAGATTCCAAAAGCGCGGACCAGGTGGGCCAAATGCTTTGAAACATGTTCACAGATTAGTACACAAGATGGGAGCTCTGGGATGAGATCTCGCACTCTGACAAAACAGCAAATGGGGTTGTGTTGATCATAGAAGTGCCGTGGACAGCTGGGCTGAGGACAGCTGTATGGTTCCCAGGACACCGGGCTGACTGACGGCGGGCCATCGCATTCCCAACGCCTGTCTAAATGTTTCTCGTTTGATCCCCCTCTTATTGGAGCGTGGAGAGATGAGATGAGCTGCGGCTGCTTCAGGGCCACAGCCCCAGGAAAAAGAGAGGCAATTCTCAGCCCCGAGCCAAGACGGATCCCACCCCCAGCCCCCGTCATAAAGTGCTCCCCCCCTTCCTCTCCCAACAAGCAGCGTGCTTTCAATTGAACAGCGTCGGAGACGCGCGCCCCATCCAATAACAGGCCCACGGATGCACCATTTAGTGTCAGAATGACACATGCTTCAATTAGGCCGACGGGACTCTCTCTCTCCAAAATAGATGCAGATTAAATTTTCATGAGGCTGTGCTGTGCGTATGGCGCGGCGCCGTCAGCAGCTCTCATTACAACACAAATCCACACGGAAACTTCTGGTTCGCGGGAGCCGACCACCTCGCTGATAATCTGGCAGCTGAGGACGATGGTTCATCAGAGCCCGTCCCGTCCCGTGGGAGGCGCGCTCCTCGGACGGGGACGTCGCCCAGGGAAGCGACACACCCTCTTCCCAGAGACCGGGAGGCGTGTTTTGAATCGAGCATTTGGCCAACGCGTGCAGGGCCGTTTTTCACGGTGCCATCTCTCCTGCTGGGCCCAGATTGAAAGCTGAACCATGATGGCCAGGGCGGGGTCGGTTCAGAGACCGGGGGTCCGCTCCCCAGCAAGCCTGGGGCCCCGAGACTGGCTGCCATGCCCGCTTTGGTAGCGCAAAGGTAAGAGTGTTTCTTGGGTGTCCTGGGAGCCACTGTGTGTGTCCTCAGCTGCCACGGCTCTGAATGGAATGCTACGGCCGTGCTCTCAGTGTCGACGGCTTCCTTCCCAATCACTCCCCTGGCCTCCATCAGGGCTTTCCACGTTCTGCGAACAGGACGAGAGCACATTGTTTCAGCACGCAGCGGCTGTGTGAGAGCACTCAGAAGGCTGCCAACACCGGCCTGGTGGCAGGAACGGTGGCTTGGCGTGGCATGCAAGTCCTCCTGCAGGAACAAGAAGACTGGATGAGCGATAGCACTCGAAACAACACAGTGGCGAGCACAAGAAAAGGAAGGCATACCCCAGGCCAGGAATTTATTTTTAAGATTTTTATTTTATTATTTTATTTTATTTTTTATTTTATTTTATAGAGGAAGGGAGAGGGAGAGAGAAACATCAATGTGAGAGTGAAACATCAATCGGCTGCCTCCTGCACACCCCCTACCGGGGACCCAGCCTGAGCCCTGGGCGTGGGCCCTGACTGGGGACCAGCAGCCTCTGGGTGCACAGGCCGACGCCCAACCAACTGAGCGGCAGCGCCGGGCTCCAGGCCAGAAATGAGCGTGGAGGGTCAGACGGTTGGTGTGCGAGCTCAGGTGCCTCTGGCAGAGCCACGGGTCCCAGGGGGCGGGCTGGAGGCGGAGTCCTGGGCTGTCATGACCATTCGGGGTGGGGGGGGGGCTGTGACCTTGCACAGGCCAGGACTATGGGGACCGGCCGCATCATCAGCGATCGGAGACGGGAAACTCGGCCCAGCCGCCTAGGGGGTGGCAAGCTCACGATGCCCGATACACGGGTGTGTGTGTGTGGGATGGCGGGGGGGGGGGGGTGTAACTGGGAAATGGAAGCTCCAAGCCTGCTCCTCCTAGGGGCCTGGAGTCCAAATTTCTGCCGCTAAACGATTCTTCCTGTTTTGGAAAACACGCTTATCTACAGCAGAAGTGGCGTCCCCACGGCCTGTCCTGACCCTGAAGCTGGACGTGGCCTCTGAGCGGCATTGTCCGCCTGGGGCCGGATTCTCACCGCGGGGGCGGCCGGCTCTCGCCTCTCCCCTGGCCTCGGGCGTCCGCGCAGCCTCCTGGAGGGGCAGGGCCACCCTGGGCCCCGTGGGTGTCCAGCCCGGTGTCGACCCCTGACCCCCGACCCCTGTCCCCAGGCCAATGGGAGCTGCTGAGCGAGGGGATGGGGGTCACTGGGTCTCCGTCCCCGCCCCGCGTTCTCTCTGGGCCTCCCGCCCAAGGTTTGAACAGAAACTCGCTTTTATTGCCTTGAAACCGCCTGAGGAGCGAAACCCAGCGGAGACCCCTTCATTCAGTTTAGATTTTACAGAAGCGAGCGGAGGGCCCGTGAGACGTTTCCCCTGTGACGTCAGCCGGCCCTTCCTCCGCGGGTCTGCAGCCCCCCGACCCAACGGCCGCGGCTCACAGACAAAGGACTTCAGAGGAAGGTTCATCGCCAAGGGCTCTTGCTCCGGCTCCTGTTCCAGCTCCTGCTCCGGCTCCTGCTCCGGCTCCTGTTCCGGCTCCTGCTCCGGCTCCTGTTCCGGCTCCGGCTCCACTCCTGTTCCGGCTCCTGTTCTGGCTCCGGCTCTGGCTCCTGTTCCAGCTCCTGCTCCGGCTCCTGCTCCGGCTCCTGTTCCGGCTCCTGCTCCGGCTCCTGTTCCGGCTCCGGCTCCTGCTCCGGCTCCTGTTCCGGCTCCTGTTCTGGCTCCTGTTCCGGCTCCGGCTCCTGCTCCGGCTCCTGTTCCGGCTCCTGTTCCGGCTCCTGTTCCGGCTCCGGCTCTGGCTCCTGTTCCGGCTCCTGCTCCGGCTCCTGCTCCGGCTCCTGTTCCAGCTCCTGCTCCGGCTCCTGCTCCGGCTCCTGTTCTGGCTCCGGCTCTGGCTCCTGTTCATGTCAGGCCCACGGGAGGGGTCGGGCCTGAAGCTCTTTCCACGTGAGACACGGAGGTCACCAGGACTCTCGGTGGGAAGACGACAGTGCGAGAAGGGGAGGAAGGAAGGGAGACGGAGCGGAGCAGGCGAGGCGGCTGGGCCTCCATGCCAGGTGGCTGCGAGCCCGAGGGAAGCCCAGGCCTCGCCCACCTTCAGGGGCCCGTGAGGGGGTCGGGTGGGGGTGGGGGCACCAGTGGGGGCGCTCCCCCCCAGCCCCGTCCTGGGCCCCATCCTTGTCCTAGAAAGGGGCCCTCTGCTGGGTTTGCGGTTTCTGTGCCAGGCGCCCGGCGGGAGCCCTCATTCCGCACAGCCAGCCGCGCACTGCGGGAGCCAGAGCCACATGGAGGCGCGTCCTGGAGGCCACAGATGCTCAGAGGCCGCCCGCCAGGTGCGGAGCAGGGCGGCCCTGCACTCGGGTGAGAGCCAATGGGGGCACACGGGAGTTCATGGGGGGCCGAGCTGGACCTGCTGGGGCGCCCTGCCTCCGTCCTGGGGTGGCCGTCACCCCCCAGGATCTCGCCTGACCCGCTGAGCACTGCCGCCGCACCGAGGCGGGTAAGGGTGACAATAGGCCCGGCTGGTGTGGCTCAGAGGCCGAGCATCGCACGGGTGCTGGGGCGATGCTGGGCACAGAGTCCAGGGCACAGGGCTGGGGACACAGAGGACCCCCGGGCCCCACCCTCAGGGGCACAGAGGGCTGTGGGGGCGGGGGCCAGCAGGTGCAGAGGGAAACTGCGGTCCCCATGCGAAGGGGGGCTCCTTGATGCCCCCCGGGGAGAGACCATTGGCTTCCCAGGGCCCTCCTGGGTCTGGGGCCGGCACCTGAGGCAGGCAGGCGGGTGGCTCTAAGCTGTGTATCAAACTCAGGCCACACACCACCACCTCCGGAACAGCCAGCCACCCGCCGAGCCTGTGGCCTGCTGGGAGCCGGAGTGTCCTTCGCCGAGCAGGGACGTGTGCCTCTGTCCCGCCCCATAAACTCGAGGAATCCTGTCCTCCCCCAGACGGAGGCCTCACAGGGCTGCCCGAAGGGTCGCCCGATCCGGGACCTGGCGCCTCCCCATGAGGAGACTGGGCCTCGGACTGCGGCCAGTTACTTAACCTGCAAGTCTGTGCGCAAAGATGCTGTTTGGAAGCGTCTCCGATGCCTGTCATCTAAACCACGTGTGCCTACGAGCCCCATTGACCCGTTTTCTCTCTAATTTCCTTGCGCAAACAGCAGGCTGCGTACTGTAAACCAATTACCGCAATTCTGCTTCCTACGAAATCAGGAGACGTGATCAAGGAATGCAATCCGTTTGCTTTTCATGAAACAGCTCCGCGTGGCAGCCACGGGAGGTGGCCCTGGCGGGATCGGAACCTGTGTGTCCTGTGTGTGTGTGTGTGTGTGCGCGCGTGCCTGCGAGATGCACGTGTGTCTGCGTGCGTGTGTGTTTTTCCACAGAGCCCCGCTCGGGCCCCAGCAGGAGGCCGGGCTGGGTGGGGGGCTCTGCTTGCCGCTACTTCCTGAACCTGGGGACCCCTTCCCCAGGCCTGCGGGGCTGGGACGCGGCCAGACCCGCTGCTTCTGCACGAGGGACCGCACATCCAGGTGAACTGAGCAGGACATAGGTGTTTTATTTGAAATCTCCTTCTTTATCTTAAATGACAGTGTCACTCCGGGGAGAGAGCAGAGGGCCTCACCCGGACCAGCGCCCCGAGAGGAGGGTAGGCGCTGAGCTGAGGCTGTGGGAGGAGGGGGCCTCCCCAAAGGCCGGCAGGTCCCGGGAGCCCCGCCCGCCCGCCGCAGCCGCCAGGAGAGGCCCTGAGGCTATGAAGGGTCTGAGCGACTCCCCTCCCCTGACTTGGGCTCTGGCTGCCCTGACGCCCCCCAGGCCCTGATGTCACTGTGGTCCTGGGTGAGGGCAGGCAGCCGGCTCCGCCCCAGGCCCCTCCGCCCCCCTGGGAGCCAGCTCATCCTTGGGGGTGCAGGCTGGGGTGGGGGAAGCAGGGGGCTCCTGGGTCCTGGCATGAAGCCCAGAGGCCTGGCCGCGGCCTGGGCAGCAGGACACTGGGTCTGCATCTCTGGTTAAAGTGAAGGCTCCCAGCTCTGCCTGCTCCCTGGGACCCCACAGCCACGCTCCTCGTTGGGGGCACCTGCAGCCGCCTCCTGCCTCCGCCAGTGGTTCCCGGTAAGGCTGTCCCAGGCTGCCAGCCCCCAGGCACGTCTGGGTCTTCATCTCCACTGAGCGGTGCCCACACCCATTCTTGAAGCCTCTGGTGCCTCCAGACATGGTACCCCCCAGGGTCCTCCCGGACCCCGCTTCCTACACGGGCTCCACCCCGGCTCCCCGGCTCCCTGGCTCGGCATCCAGGGCAGGTGGGGCTCCAGGAGCCCCAGTTCTGCACTCCGCCGAGGCCCCGGGAGCTGGGCCGTGCTGCCCTCACTTGGAACAGCAAGGCCCGTGTTGGGAACAAAGAACTGGACGCCTGCCCGGGCGTCTGGGCAGAGGACACACTTGTTCCCCGTCTGCAAAGGCAGGCAGGATGCAGGGAGGAGGCGGGGATGGCGATGGCTCGGGAATGTGGAGCCCGAGTTCTCGGCTGCGGTGGCCCCATCTGTCAGCGCCCAGGGCTCCCTGGCCACATTGCAGCGTGTGTGGAGACAGAGAGGGGGGACAGGAGCCGTGGAGGCGGAGGGATCGCTGCCCACCCTGCCTTCCGGGCGCCCCGGGCTGCGCGGACTGCAAGGAGGGTCTGCATATCCGAGTCTACCTCTATTTTTCTCCCCACGGTTTGCAAAGCGGGCCCTAAATTACACACACACACACACACACACACACACACACACACACACACACACACAGCTATGACCTACTGCCAACGACAGTCACGCGTTCAGGCTCAGCAGCTCCTTTCTGGCTTCCGAGAGTGGAGCTGCCACCTACCTGCCCCGCGGCCCTTGTGGCTGGAGTCCCAGGGGGGCCGGCTCGAGGGGCAGGCACGAGGGAGAAGCGGGAGCGGCTGTATCAGGACCGCCTCTCAGCCTGGACACGAGCTGCCTTCCGGCTTCTGGAATGACCCAGGTGGGGTCAGAGGCCGGCACCAATGCCCTCCTCCTCCTCCTTCCCTCTCCTGCCCCCAGAACCTGCCCAGAGACAGGGAAGGCGCGAGCCCAGGACATGAGCCCGGCAGAGCGGGAGCCGAGCCGACAGGCTGTCCCTCAGCGCCTGCCGGTGGGAAGAGGGCGGGGCTAACGTGAGGCTGGGGGTATCCAGTCGCCCACGGAGCACCCCGAAATTCTCCGGCCGGAGTGAGAACCGCCTGTGTGCTGAGAGGCCTGTGGACCTGGGTGGCGTCCTAAATCCCAACTCCCTCTTCTATAAAATGGGGTGAAGCCCCCAGCCTGTGAGTTTTAAAGGAGCCCGATGTACCCGAGCCTTCTGCTCAGGGCTGGGGACAAGGTCAGCGTGCGAGCCATTGCGATCTTTTAGCCTCGATGTTCTCATCTGTAAAATGGGGGCGGCAACTGTGCCACCGGGCGGTGTGGGGAGAGAGACGGCAGGACAGGCCTCATGATGGACACTGGGGGCAACAGTTTCCGGCATTTCTCCAGCTCCTCCCAGGAGGGGCTTCTGACTCAGACCCATTGAAATGGGCACCGTGGTCGGGGTGGCCGGCCTTTCCCTCTGCACCCAGCGGCGGGCACAGTGTTGGGCAGACGGGGAGGAGGCAGAGCACAGGGGAGAGGTCGGCCTCTGACCCCCGAGGCCCTCGCGGAGGACCCTCAGAGCGGCTGTCCAGGTGCTGTCCTCCGCCCAGGCTCCCTCCACAGCCCCTCACCTGGCCTCCTGCCCTCTGACCGCTCACCCTGCTTTTCACTAGGGCACACTTTGGACCCCACATTATGATCTTTCGGCTGAAAAGGTCACTCCTTCCCGGGCAGCAGGGGCTCCAGGGAGCCAGCACCCCGACTTCGGGACAAGCCGGGCCTCCCCTGGCCAGGGCGCCCCTGGTGGCTCCCAGCTAGCTGCCTGCCCCGGGGTCCTGGGCATCTGCTAAGTCCTGGCAAAGGCCCCCACATACACCGTGTGAGCCCCGTCGGGGGAGCCGAGAGGAAGCGGGGCCTGCGGGCCAGGACGCTGCGCTGTCACTGCTCCTGAGCCGGAGGGCAGAACCCGGCTTCCTCTCCGTCTCCGCGTTCCCGCTGTCAGCACAGACAGGCAGCTGGAGTGTGCGGACGCGCTTCCCCGTTTCTGCAGAGGACGCGCTGGAAGGGCTGTCACGGGTTTCTGCGGGAAGATAAATGGACTCGGCGTCCTGACAGCGCTGGCGTCCTGCCCGCAGCCTCACTGATGCTCTTGTCCCCTCTGCAGAGTCCCCCTCCCAGCACCCTGCTCTTCTCACCAGCCCTGTCCCCTCCCAGCACCCAGGACCCCTCCCAGCACCATGTCCCACTACCCTGCCCAGTGCATCTGTCTCCCCACTGCCCTGCGCAGGGTGTCTGAGAAGCTTGCCACTAGCCTCGGAGCCTCCGAGTCCTGCCTCTATCTGCCCACCGTGTCCTAGAAACACCCCAAAAACAGAGGCTCCTGCCCAATATTTCAACCCGACAGTGCCCTGTCCTCGCACCAGCACCTCATCTTGCCAGGACTTTCTTTGCCAACTGCTCCCAGGGGAAGCCAGGGACCTGCCTGCCAGTCGCCTCTACTTGGGGATCCCCAGGAACCTCGGGGGGCCTGTCTGAGCTGAAGGGGCCTTTTCTGCTCCACCTGCGCCTGCCTGTGGCCCCAGCTCAGGGCCCC
Organism: Myotis pilosus; assembly: GCA_036010255.1. Classification (NCBI taxonomy): domain Eukaryota; kingdom Metazoa; phylum Chordata; class Mammalia; order Chiroptera; family Vespertilionidae; genus Myotis; species Myotis pilosus. The sequence continues at coordinate 77,484,169 of JASKON010000010.1, forward strand.
GCCCTGCAGGCCAGGCCGAGGTTCACTCCGGGCCGTTTGGCTTCCCGGCTTCCTCCGCCCACCAAGCAGGGGTGGCATCTGCAGTTCATTCCTCACTCCACCCCACCCCGCACTGTGTCCTCTCACAGCCCCTCCCCGACTCATGTGCATCTTTGCAACAATCCTCGCTCCCCTGCCCCCGCAGTCCCCCTCAGCCTCTGCTCTGAGCCCTGGCAGTGCCTGTGTCCACCGGTCAGTCCTGCAGGTGGCGGCGCGGCATCCCCTCTTGGTCCAGCGCCTGCCCTGGGATGCCCTTGGCAGCCTTGCCTCCCCCATGTCTGCTGACCCTGCGCCTGTGAGGGGCTCCCACTGGGCTGTCCCTCTTGACCTCAAGTCTTGGGAGATGCCGGCCCCCAGCTCAGGACAGAGAAGCTCTGAACCTGCTGCTCTTTCAGGCCCCGGCTCCCCCCCGACCCCCGCCACGCCCGGCCTCGCGTGCCCTCCGCGTGCTCCCAGAGGCCCTTCGCTGGAGGTGGCATGACACTGGCAGTGCCACCCACCCTGCGTGAACCCCACCTTAGTCCACGGCTTCCCCCGCGCCCTGTCTGTCCGTCTCCGAAGGTCCCGCTGATTTAGCTGCAGCTCCCGAGTCTAGAAACTTGTTGACAGCTTGTGCGGCAGGTGAAACCCAGACGCGTTCTGCCACTGTTTCCTCGGGGAAAAGAGAAAACAAACAGAAACCACAGATGTCGTGGGAACAGCCTGGCACACCTTCCCTCTTCTCGCTCCCTGACGCGAGGTCCTCGGGGGTTACCTGCGCCACGTCCGTGCTCCTGACAAGTGACGTGTTAGCATGTGCGATGCGCTCTGTCCCCATCGCGACTTCCAGAGGCGAGACGTCCGGATGGCTGAGGGAGACAGGCGCCCCGGGGGGGCTCAGGCCTGCCCGCTCCGGCCCGAGCTCAGGACTCTCCCGTCCCGCAGGTTCAACCTTATCTTGGATGAGCGTGAGGCGGGTTGGCACCAGGCAGCGTGTGGTTGGTTGGTTCCTGGCTGGCTGGGTCCTTGTCTTCGTCCTGTGGCTGCCACAGAGCAAAATACCAACGAGCGGGCGGCTTACACAACAGACGTGCGCTGTCGCGGCCGGGAGGCTGCGGTCCAAGGGCGAGGTGTCAGCAGGGCTGGTTCCCTGAGACCCTCCGTGGCCGGCCGATGGCTGCTTCCTGCTGGGTCCCCACACGGCCTTGCCTCTGAGCACTGCATTCTTGGGCTCCTGGTGCCCCAATTTCCTCTTCTTATGGGGACATGGTCAGTTTGGAGTAGGGCTCACCCATATGACCTCATGTAGCCCTACTCACCCCTCTAAAGGTCCTGTCTCCAGATTATAATTACACACTGAGGTCCTGGGGGTAGGACTTCAACATAGGAATGTGGGGGCCCACAGTTCAGCCCCTAGCAGTCCTCCTGGAACAAGTCATTCCACCTCCTTGGACCTTGGTTGATTTGGCAGCAACATGTTAATAATGATGGTGGTGATGGTGGCGATGGTGGTGATGATGGTGATGATGGTGATGATGGTGATGGTGGTGATGGTGTGATGGTGGTGGTGATGGTGGTGATGGTGGTGATAGTGGTGGTGATGGTGGTGATGGTGGTGATGGTGATGATGGTGATGGTGGTGATGGTGGTGATGGTGGTGATGGTGGTGATGGTGGTGATGATGATGGTGGTGATGGTGATGATAGTGATGGTAATGATGGTGATGATTACGGTGGTGATGATGATTGTGGTGATGGTGGTGATGATGGTGGTGATGGTGGTGATGGTGATGGTGATGGTGACGATAGTGATGGTAATGATGGTGATGGTGGTGATTATGGTGATGGTGGTGATGGTGGTGATGATGGTGATGATGGTGATGGTGGTGATGATGGCAATAGTGGTGATGAGGTGATGGTGATGGTGGTGATGATGGTGATGATAATGAGGATGGTGATGATGGTGGTGATGGTGATGGTGGTGATGGTGGTGATGATGGTGAGTGGTGATGATGGTGATGGTGGAGATAATGATGATGGGCTGGGTCCCATGAAGGACACAAACAAGACAGCTAACAGGAGTGATGAGCACCATGGGGTGATGGGAAATCACTGGCCCACAGGACGATGGTCGTCAGTCTGAACTGAGCCTGACCTGGGGCGATTCCAGAGGAGCCTGGGCTGGGAGCCCAGGGAGGGTGTGGGGAGGAGGGAGAGCAGAGGGTCCAGACGCCGCGCTCTGTCACGTGCACAGCCCGGCCAGCACCCTTCCCAGCACCGTGGTTCTCAGGCCACAGGGCTCGGCGAGGCACGAGGCAGGAGCAGCCCTATTTCCCTCACAAACTCTTTCATCACAGTGACCATAACAGCCGGAGCTTGGGCAGAAACTGGTTAGGAAACGGAATCGCGGCTCTTTCCCTGAATTGCAGGAATAATTAAGGTCACAGGTTGGATTTCTTTAGATTTCGGTTTTGTGTCATTTGCTTCTGTTAAGGTCTCAGTGATAAAGGTGTAGCATGCCCCCTGGGGGTCACGCGTCAAGCTGTGCCCATCCTGTGTGTGTGTGTGGGGGTCCCGGGCACGGCCGTCCTGCTGCCTGCACCCCCTGCCCTGAGCTCTAGGTGAGCACCTGCAGGCGCCGCCCCTGGGGCTGTGGGACCCAGAGGCTGACGGCCCTGCAAATCCATGAGGGCCGGTCACCATCTCTCGGTCCCCGAGCCCCCAAGACACCCTGAGGCTACAACCTTGGTGGACCTGGCCCCCGAGTCCGCTGAGAGGGCATGGGGCGCACATTGCAAAACTCCACACTCACACAAACACACACAACACAGCAACGCTTGCGTCCCCAACGTTTTCCTAAAGGGTCCAAACCTTAATCCCACCAGCAAAAGTCCGCCCCCGAAGGGCCAAGCAGCACAGGAAAGGGGGTGCCATCCCAAGACCCCCCCGGGGGGCCACCTGGCTCCAGGCACCTTCTCCGCACCCCAGTGTGGACAGCGGAGTCGCTCGCTCTCTGTGGGTCGTTCCAACGAGCAGGGCCCACTCAGCACTCCGGCCCCCGGCACCACGCTCCACCTTCGCTGGGGGAGCCCGAGGGTTGGTTCTGTCCCCGGAACTCTAGGGACGGGGATTTCAACTGTCCCCCACCCTCCAGGAACCCCCTCAGGGCACTGAGCCGAGGGCCCGCCCCTCCTCATTCCAAATGGGCGGTGGGAGAAGAGGCTGGTGTGCCTGGCTGGGCCTGGGTCTGTGCCAGGGACACAGGAGGTCTCCCCAGTTTCCCTCCTGCGCCCCTGCCCTCAGCCTGCTCCGGCCAGCAGTCCCGGCTCCGGCCAGCAGGTGGCAGCGCGCTCGGGCGGCTTCCTCCCTCCTTCAGGCCCAGCAGGTCCTCCCGAAACTTGGGCGATTGCTCCATTAAGTTAAACACCTTTAATGGGCGCGCTCGCAGCCGTTCCTTCAATCAGGCAAAGGTCAGCTGTCTCCGCACAAATGTTAGACTTAATTTGTTTTCTTGATGCACATCCTATCGGTGATCATTTGGCCCCATTTCTAGTCATTTGCCCGTGCGCGTGGCGCTCCGTGGGCGGGTCAGGGCGCACAGGTGGGGATGCCAACGCCTCCCCGAGATGTGCGGACCAAAGCCTTCGGGCCGGGGAGGGGCCTGGTACTGGGAAGGGCGCGAGGACAGCAAGCCCCTGGACCCCGTGCCTTCTGGTCCCCAAACTGCAGGCGGCAGCAGTGGCAGCGGGAGTTCGGGGCCAGGCGCACTCCGCCTCCGCGACCCCCACTCCTTCGGGGCTGGACTTGGCATTCTGGCAGCTCTTCCTCGCTCTTCAGCTAAGAGGCAAAGGCGGCTTCCTGACCCTCCCCTGCCTCCTGGCCCTCTGCCCCCTCCCTGTCCCCCCCGCCCCCCACTCACCTGCTGGGAGTTTCCAAGCTGAAGAGGGACCTGGAGGCTCCGGGCCTGCAGCAAGCCGGTCCCGGGGCACAGGTCTCGCCGAGCCGGCGGGAGGCCCGGAACGATGGTGGAGGCAAGGCCAGAGCTGCCTGGACATGGCGCTCACCTCTGCGTTCGCGTGGGCTCGCTCACTCACTCTTGCCCGCCCCTTCCCCCCAAGAAGTAAGTGAGCCCGGTCAGCACCTGTGAGCACCGAGCACTCAGCGTCACGTGCCACCCGCTCTCACGCCGCACGTGGGTGCTTGCAGGGTGGTCAGGTGGGGGGTTCCTCTTTATCAAATGCCAATGTGTCTGTCCATACGTGGCTGGATCATCGTCTTTATTTTATTTATTTATTTTTAATATACTGTATTTATTGATCTGAGAGGAAGGGAGAGGGAGAGAGAGATGGAAACATCAATGATGAAAGAGAATCATCGACCAGCTGCCTCCTGCACGCCCCCTGCTGGGGATCAAGCCGCAACCTGGCATGAGCCCTTGACCGGGAATCGAACCCTGACCTCCTGGTTCATAGGTCGACGCTCAACCCCTGAGCCCCGCCGGCTGGGCTCGCATCATCTTTTTAAATCCCAACCATGGCTCTGGTTGGTGGGCACTGTGGGGCCCACCTCACAGGGGGTGGAGGAACCTGCCTTCGGGCACACAGCTGGGGCCCGTCAGACCCCAACGCCCACTCCTGCAGACACGGGTGGGCTTCCCCTCCCGCTACACCCCACGCGGCTTTCTCCACCAGCGGGGCCTGGGCCGCTCAGCATCGTGGCTCCTCCAGCTGCAGGGGTAGCAGCAGCTCAGCCTGGCTCAGACCTGCTTCTCGACCGCACTCCCTCACCCCTCGAGGCTGACCCGCTGTGGGGACGGGCGGGGCTCTCGCTCACCCGGGCGCCCCACAGCCTGGCGACGGGCGCTGAGGAAATGAAACCCGGGATCTGATTATGTTCTGGCGCAGACGGAAATGCAATTACCCCGGCCGAGCCCACACCTGCTTTCTGCTCTGATTTCCCGCCTCCGAGGGCTGAGCCGCGAGGTCAGGGTGGAGCCGGAGGCCTCCCTCCTCTGCCCCCTCCTGCCTGCGGAGCCGAGCTGAGCAGCCCCGGGCTCCATTCCCTCCAGGACGGCCTCTCTGCGTTTGGAACAAAGTCACGGTGCACGGCCATGTCAGAGACACTCAGACCCGCAGACCAGGGTGTGACGTGTGGGTCCCTTCCCTGTGGCACTGACGTAGACACGCGTCCCTCCCTGGGGCCCGTTTGAAGTTGAGTGGGTCGAGCACGCCTCTGCGTGTGTGACGGAGCACCCGCGTGTACTGCGCGCTCACAGCCACGGAGGTCCCGCCGAGCTGGGGGACCGCGGACAGTGTGAGCCGCCGGGGGCTCGAGGGTCCTCAGTGTCTGTAACAGACTCCCCTCCTCCAGTGTGTGCCCTGCACCCGCCCAGCCCGGCCTGTGCCCTGCACCCGCCCAGGCTGTGTCCTGCACCCGCCCGGCCTGTGCCCTGCACCCGCCCGGCCTGTGTCCTGCACCCGCCCGGCCTGTGTCCTGCACCCGCCCGGCTGTGTCCTGAAGTGCCCGCTGCCGTCCTGCTGTCCTCCCATTTGGAAAGTGTTGTGTCTCATCAACAAGCAGAGGCGGAGTCCCGGCTCGCTCACAGGCTGTCGGCCATCAGGTGGCGGAGGCCCCGAGTTTCACATCCGAGCTGCAGAAAGTGGCGATCGTGTCCTGAGCTAAGCGCCCACCTTGTCGTTACCTGTAACTTCTGCCTCAAACAAGCTGAAAGTGTCACCCGGCTGCGGCCGCGCTCCCAGGCGGACAGGCTGGGCGCTGGCGCTCGGAGGGAGGACGGCTCCGCTCCTCGGCCAGAGGGGGAGGTCGGGGCTCGGACCTTGCTCTCCACTGTCCCTGGAGCAAGAGCCCCGAGCCCCCTACCCCCCGCCTTTCCTCCAGGCACGGCCTCTGCATCAGAGAGGAGCGGCCGGAAGACTCCGGGCCAGGTCTGTGCGGGGCGGGGCGGGGCGGTCTCGGGAGGATCACAGGCCTAGGGGCCCGGAGTCCCCGGCAGACACACCCCTCTCCGAGGGGGACATGCCCAGGCTCGTGGGGGACACGGCCCTGGAGAGGCCACGTGGGGCCTGGGTGCACATTGCATGTTTTTTTAAAGTATATGTATTTGTATTGATTTCAGAGAGGAAGGGAGAGGGAGAGAGAGAAACAGCCATGATGAGAGAGAATCATCGATCGGCTGCCTCCTGCACACTCCCCACTGGGGATCAAGCCTGCAACCCAGGCATGTGCCCTGGCTGGGAATTGAACTGTGACCTCCTGGTTCATAGGTCAATGCTGAGCCGCACCAGCTGGGCCCCATAGACTTTTAGAGAGAGTGAGAGGGAGGGAGGGGGAGAGACAGACACTGAGAAACGCCGATGTGAGAGACACACATTGGTTGGTTGCTTCCCAACCTGGGCGGAGCTGGCAGCCGAGGTCTGTGCCCTTGACCGGAATCGAACCTGGGACCTTTCAGTCCAAAGGCAACTTCCAGGTGGCAGCAGGGGATTTCGGGGAGCAGCCCCGCCCCCGGCGCTCTCCTAAACACAGTCAAGTGGCTTTTTGGGGCGACTGCGGACAAGGCCGCCGAGACACAAATCTCCCACGGCTTCCTCTCCCCACGGCCGCGCAGGGCCATCCTTCTCGCTTTCCCCCGGGACTAAAACGCGACTAAAGGCAGCTTTACTGTCCCCCCTAAAGCAGGGCTGCCGCTTCCTGTCGTACAAGAGGGGGAGAGAGGCCTCCCCAACGTCTGTGTTTGTCAGGGTCAGCGCCCCGCGCTCGCACGGAGCGGGTGGCTCTCTGAGACTGGCCTGCAAGAAGCTTCGGGGAAGTTTCTAATGAAGGGCCGCCGCCCAGGCCTTTCCGTTTTCTCCAATTACACGCGGAGGGCACCTTCTGCTCATCCCTCCTTCTCGCCTCGGGCCCTTTGGGCTGCACTTAAATCGAAGCCGGTCCAGGCAAAGCGCTCGCTCCCCGCGGAGGGCGAGGGCACTGGCGACACATTAGCAGGAAATGAAACGGCCCCGCAGGACCCGGCGCCTTCGCTGGGCCCTTCCCCGTTAGCAGTTACGGTTTGTGCTTCTCATGTCCCGGGGGTTGAACCAGCTCTTAGAGCTGCATCGTGGACTTTGCTTGATTCCTCGTCACCGGGATTTGAGTTTGGATCCGACGCAGATCTTAGAAAAAGCCTGAGCCGGCTCCTGGTCCCACAGCCGCTGGTACCAGGGCAGGGCGAGGGGGCAGCTAGGCACCTTGGGGCACTGTGGACAGAGGGCGGGCTCTCCGGTCCCAGGGGGCACACGCCTTGTGTCCCCTCCCCCCAGTCCCAACCCCGATAGCAGTCTGGCTGAGGGACAACTGGCCCAATGTGCCCGGCGTTTACAAACCTGAGCGTGGCTTCCGGGGAGTCGGACTCGCTGATGCCAGCGCAGCGCTGGCCGGGTCTCACTGAACCAGACCCAGGAGTGTGCAGTGCGTGGCAGGGGGGACGGGGGGACTTCCTCCTGGTGGACCATGGGGAGCACGGGCGGGACTGGGAGCCACGGCCCCGCCTTGTTCAGGCCTGACTTGCCCGGACCCCCACGTGGAAGCCCGGCCCCCAGAACCTCAGATGGGGCTTGAATCGGACAGCGTGTCCCTGCAGGCGTCATTCATGACGATGAGGTCACCCTGGAGCAGGGAGCGCCCCGGACCCCCCTCCACAGGGACTGTGTCCTTGTAAACAGGGGGAACGGGGGCACAGACTCGCGCTTGGAGGAGGGTGCCCTGTGAGGGCTGGCGGGGGGCTGCCTAGCCATGGAGCCAGCAGAAGCTGGAGAGAGGTCGGCCAGCTGCATCCTTCCGGGAGCCTCCAGGGGGCGCGGCCTGCGACCTGTGGTCTCACCCTTCAGCCTCTGGAGCCGAGAGACTGGGACGTTGTGTGTGCCCGCCACTCTGCCCGTGGAACTAGTCCAGCAGCGCCCACAAACTCACCACCGATCTGTCCAGAAACCTCTGCTTCCCCCGGTCGTCTCGCTGTGGTGTCTGTCATGGGCTCCCCTGTGCGCTTTTATTCACTTACTTTTTAAAATATACATACATGTTTATTGATTTCAGAGAGGAAGGGAGAGAGCGAGCTAGAAACATGAGAGAGAATCATTGAGCCCACGACCTGGGCATGTCCCCTGTCTGGGACTCGAACCTGGGACCCGTCAGTCCACAGGCCAGTGCTCTATCCACTGACCCACACCAGGTGGGGCTGGTCCCTCACTTTGAGGGCACCTGCATGCGTATCCTTGGAGGTGTGGCCGAGCCTGTAGGTTTAGGAGGAGCCATGCCAGTCGTGTGCACCTGCCGGGCGGGAGGGCCGGAGGGCGGGTGGGGCGGGCGCTCGGATGGCAGTGGACTAGGCCCGAGTCTATGCGTTGGGCACGGCCGGTGATTCTTCAGACGGAAGGGGTGCCATCCTCCGTCGAATGGCTGGTGCTCATTCTAGAGCAGTGGTTCTCAACCTTCCTAATGCCGCGACCCTCTAATACAGTTCCTCAGGTTGTGGTGACCCCCAATTTCATTGTTACAAATGGAACATAATTAAAGCATAGTGATTCATCACAAAACAATATATAATTATATATGTGTTTTCCGATGGTCTTAGGTGACTCCTGTGAAAGGGTCGTTCGACCACCAAAGGGGTCGCGACCCACAGGTTGAGAACCGCTGCTCTGGAGGAAAAGCCAGAGGCAGGTGAGGCCGCAGGGAGGGGCGCCCTTGTGCTCCCAGGAGCCGCCCTGGCTGAGCGGGGTGAGGGCTCCCAGCCCCGCTCCGGAGGTAATGAGATGCTCAGCGGTGGAAATATCGTCCATTTGCATATTTCTGGGGACACGATAATGGGATTCGGGAAAGCGAGCCGCGGTGAATGCCACTTGAAGTTCACGCCTGCTCCTGTCGCCTGTGTTCTTCAAATTGAACACGGCAATAGACGCGGGGGTAGGGGCCGGAGATGGAGCTCAGGCCACGGATTACCTGGCGGCTGGCCGCCCTGCTGAACGCAGCCGCAGCCGGCAAAGCCACGCTGGCTGTTCTCCTAGCGATTCCGGGGACCGTGATGCCGTCTTCCTGGAGAGAGACCCCAATTTCCTACCCCCCAGGCGGGTGGGACCCCCAGAGCAGGCAGGGACGAGGGACTTAGAGCAGCTTCTGCCTCTTTCCCACATGAAATGACCGTGGTGTGGGGACACGACGCTCAACACCAGGCCATGGCTGTCGGTGCACAGATAACGAGGAGCTTCCTGTCTATGTCGGCCGGTCACAGGCTGCACCCCCAGGTCCTCGCGGTTCCTGGGAGCAGCACAGACAGCGGACGGAGATGGACGAGCGGCCAGGAGACGGAGCTGGGTCCGGCTCAGACCACCTGGGCCAGCTCACCGTGTCTCTGGGCCTCGCCTCCTGGTCTGGGCGGAGGCAGGAGGCAGGAGGCAGGCCTGGTGAGGATTCCTGTGCCAGGAACCAGGTTCGATTCCTGGCTCTGCCGGGGGGAGGGAGGCTGCTGCAACAAAGTACCGAAACCTGGGGACCTTCAACCCCAGAGATTTATCCTCTCAGCCTGGAGGCCAGGGCTCAAGGCCTGGTGTCGGGGGGCCAGTCCCCCTGAAAGCAGGAGGGACCTCCTTCCTGCTCTGGCGGTTGGCTGGACGGTGAAATTGGTTCTGTGGCTCTCAGATGCACCCCCTCCTCCGTGGTCACGTGGCACTCTCCACATGTGTCTCTGTCTTCATGTGGCCTTTGTATGCGGATCCCAGTCACAGGGGATTGGCCTCCTCACCCCCCTGCTCAGAGTTTAAAGGGGGCAGCACGTGCTTTAAAAGCAGCCTGGATGGCAGCACACAGAGCTGGCCGGGCCTCTGCTGGGCACTAGCGACTGGGGGGCTTGCATAGGGGGTGTGGGGTCCACAGCGGTTCTAACAGACCCAGCAGGTAACCAGATGCATAATCCTTGGCCGTTCCATTTAATTCCACGGGAAGGGCGCTATGAAACGGGAACGCCATCCCAGCGACGGACGCAGCCGCAGGGCCCCCCTGAGCGTGCATAGCGCGGCGGCCGGGAGCCTGGGCTGGGTCTGGTTGGAGGTTTCAGCACGAACTGATCTGCGTCAGGAAGTGACGGGCAGGGTGGGAGGACACAGGGGCCCCCGCCGGCTCAGAGCCGACAGTACCAGCGATGGACTGTGCATCCACGCTGGTCGTCAATAAACAGTTCAATCACTAAGCCCACGGGGCCGCTGGGGAGACTGGCTGAGGCCGTGTCGGCGTCGGAGAGCAGAGTCGCTGTTTTGCAGCAATCGTGGTAAAGTTGGGCCTGGGGGAGGCTCGTCTGTGGGTGTAAAGTCCGGGTAGAGGGTGGGGAAGATGGGGTGTTGGTGGTCCCAAGTGGGCATCACCCTGAAAGGTGATCCGAGTCGGCATCCCCAGGGGAGGGGGGGCACCGTGTCCTTCCGGCTGAAGCCGAGAGGGTCGGGCATCTCGGGGTTGCACGCACGCCCGGACGCCGAGCAGGAGGAAGCACCGACTGACTGGGTCAGACCTTCCTGTGGACTCGCCAGCCTATCTTCTTTGGGAATGTTGGGCTCCCAACACACAGAGCCAGACGGGGCAGCTGCCCGGTGACGGAGATGGGAGGGATGTGACCAACAGATGCAGCGTGTCCTGGGGCTGGCTCATGGGCCGGGGAGACAGCAGAGCGACATCCCGGGGAGCCACCGACTGGACTGGGAGCTGCGGGGTGAGGAGCGTATAGCACGTGTTAAACACAGATTCATCCAGACTGGGGCTCTTTGCCATAGAGAAGGCAGCTGGCTGTGGCAGGGCAGGCAGCGGTGCAGGCAGTTCACTCTCAGGTAACCCAGAAGAGCTGCACGTAAAATGCATGCATGCACAGGGGGTTAACGGACGGTGGCAACTGTGCAAAACTGGCGGATTTAGGGAAAGGGCGTTTGGGAGTCATCCCGGCTGCTCTTGCAATTATTCTGTACATTTCCCACGATTTCAAAATAAAACGTTTAGGAACGCATCATGTTCAGCAAAAAAAAAAAAAGCAAGTGACAGAAGCACAGACTAGGGGTCCCCTCACCTAAGATTCAAGGCCCTGCACAGCTCAGCCGCCTGAGTGTGTAGGTATTAAGGTGAATGAACAGGAAGGAGAAGGCACAGAGCGTCCAGGGGAGGCAGGCTTGGGGGAGGCGGAGGTGTGGGTGGGGTGGGCAGAGGCGCTGGGGTGGGGCAGGGCCCAGCCTGTCTGGCTGAAGTTTCTCCAGTTGGGTGGTGGGTAGACTGAGTGCTTTATTACCATTTGTTAAGCTGTATAGGTATGTTCTGCACAGTCTTTGGAATGTAAGCATCTGTACTGATAACAGAGGAATATGCAGGTTGTCTGGGACGCCGTCACAATAACATGCTCCCCAGCAGGCTGTGTGGGGCGACCAGGCCGGTGGTGGTGGTGGTGGGGGGGGCGGGGGCAGTTGGGGGTGACCAGGCAATGGGGGGGAGCAGTTGGAGGTGACAAGGTTGGTGGGGGGGGGCAGTTAGGTGTGACCAGGCTGGAAGGAGGGGCAGTTAGGGGCGATTAGGCAGGCAGGCAGGTAGGCAGGCAGGTGAGCAGTTAGGAGCCAGTGGTCCCGGATTGTGAGAGGGATGTCCAACTGCCGGTTTAGGCCTGATCCCCGAGATTGGGCCTAAGCCGGCAGTTGGACATCCCCCGAGGGGTTCTGGATTAGAGAGGGTGCAGGCTGGGCTGAGGGGACCCCCCTGACCCGTGCATGAATTTTGTGCACTGGGCCTCTAGTATTTCATAATAGAGGTTTAGAAACCAAGAATGAATGTGAAGGTATTATCCCCCCGCCCTCCCCCCCATTTTTTTTTTTTTTTTAACAAATGAAGAACCAAAGCTCAGTGAAGCAAATTTAGTTTGAACCCAAGTTTGTGGGCTCCACAGCCCACGCTGTCTCCTAAAGAACGAGCCTGCTGGGCCAGCTGACCTGTGACCTGAGGTCACAGTTAGATTCCCAGTCAGGGCCCACGCCATCTCCGGTGCCTGAAGAAGGAGCCCAAGTCCACATCGAGCAGGAAGGTAGGGAACCCGGGGAACTGCGTGGAAGGCGCCCTCCCCATGCCGCCTCATGCCTGCTTGCTGGACCGGTGCTGTGGTCAGTGCCGACCGGCCTAGGAGAAGCCTGATCCCCGGGGGCTCCTGTGTCTTCCGGCCCCTTCCCCGAGCTCACTGAAGGGGGTTTAGGATAGTTTTCCCTCCAATTAATGTCAATTAAAATGTAACACCTGGGCCCAGCTGGTGTGGCTCAGTGGCCTATGAACCAGGAGGTCATGGTTGGGTTCCCGGTCAGGACACATGCCTGGGTTGTGGGCTCGATCCCCAGTGGGGGGTGTACAGGAGGCAGCTGATCCATGAGTCTCTCTCATCATGGATGTTTTTCTCTCTCTCTCTTCCTTTCTTCCTCTCTGAAATCAATACAAAAAACAATATATTTTAAAAAGTAACACCTGTCCAGCCAGGTGACTCGGTTGGCTGTAGCATCATCCTGTACACCAAAAGGTTTCAGGTTCGATTCCAGCTCCGGGTGTGCAGGGGAGGCAGCGGATCCATGTTTCTCTGCTTCTCTCTCTTTGTCTCTCCCTCCCTCCCTTCCTCTCTCTCTCAAATCAAAAGCGTGCCCTCAGGTGAGGATTAGAAGGAAGTGACACCGGATAAGAGGGGTGAGAAGCTGCAAGATCAGGCGACACCGACACCGATGGCTGAGCACAGTCTGGGCCGGGGCATACCTGCTCCTTCTTCCCAAGACGCTGGGCCGAGCGCCAGGGAGCCCTGTGCTCACCTGCAACGTGAGCGTAATCGTGGCCGCCCTGCCGGGACCTCCGACCACATGGCCCCGTGGCCATGGCTGTCCTGTGCGTCCAGTGTCCTGTGCCCTTGTGCCCATGTGGGTGCCCGAACCACGGCGACTTCCCGCCACCTCCCGGGACCGGCGTGGACCCTCACCCCCAGGTCTTGCTGCCCAGGGCTCCGCAGCGCTGCTTCCGCTCACGATCAGGCTTTGAGCTGATGAATAATTGGTTTCTAATTGGTATTTGCTCTCAGCGTGCCGTGTGGTGGGCGCCTGTCAGACCCCGTGATTCAAATTCCCTGCGTGTCGGCTCCGTCTGCCGCGTTCGCCTCCCTTCCCTTCCTCTCCCGTGGAAACATATGCGTTAAAGACAAGCCCAGGTGTTGAGGGGCCGCTCTGGAACGTTCTCTCCTCTGTGACAGCTGCGCCCGCTGTGGAGGCCGCGGCGACGTCTTCGCCGTAATTGCCCAGGTTTTCCTGAAGCGTCGGTGTCGGGGAAGCAGAGCGGGCAGGCGTACCCGCTCCTGGCAGAGCGCCAAGAGCGTGAGGATGGCACTGTGTTGGCGAGGACCTCTCAGGACCAGAGGCGGGGAACACGGCCACGGCCACGGACGGCCCGGCGCATCTCAGAGGGAGGGGTGGGGGGCCGGGAGACATGGACCACAGACCTTCTGTGCAGGTGTGTTACCCTGGGGCGGGGGGTGGGGGGCGCCATGTGGGAAGAGCACTGCCTCTGTGACTCTCAACAATAAAGTTAAGAGCCTCCGTGCTGCCTTTTCCATGAACCGTCATCTGTTCTTGGCCTGTTTTTTTCTGGGCAATTGGTTGCTGTTTTCTTACAGATTTTTAGACGCTCCTCGCACATTAAAGAAATTAGCTTCGTTTGTAATAGGAATCAAGACGTTTTCCTCCTTCCCCCCTCCCTCCCACCTTCCCTCGTGTCTGTAATAATATTTTCTGCTGACATTTGGCCTTTGCCCTGGCTGTGCTGCTGCTTCTGCCCCGCGGAAACGACTTCTTTTTACATAACCCATCGCGAGGGTTTTCTGAGGAGCGGCTGGGTTTATAACATGGCTGGGAGCACCGTCCCTGCTGGGAGGGAGAGCCACCAACAGCGATGGATTACTTCCTGGTCCCATGTTTCTGTGCTTACGTCCTGCTTCCTCCCGTCACTTCAGGGGAGAGTGTGAGGCAGAGATCTCACCTTTTCTTGTGAGGCCGCTGAGCTGTCCCGGGGCGCCGCTCTCCCTGGCACTTGGGTCGGGGCCGTGATGGGTGGTCAGAGGACTGTGGGCAGCGTGGGGTGGGCCACGTTCGGGCCGGGCCCTGCAGGACTGGCCACCGAGGCTGAGACCAGGTGTCTAGCAGGCAGGGCTGCGGGGGCGGGGGAGGGGGGCTGGACCACGTGATGGGTGAGAAGGAGCCCGGCTCCTCTCACAGACGCAGGTCGGGGTCGTGTGCGGGGAGCCGCTGGGGTCACTGCAGGCATCACTGTATTGACTCCTCAGCGCGTCCCAAGGAGGTCGGTGCCCTGATGGAGAGACCGGTGACCTGGTCACATCTCTGCCGCTGTAAGTGGCGGCTCAGGACTCACAGCAGAGCGCCGTGGCCGTTCTCCGTTGCTGCCTGGGTTACTGCCAGTCCCCAAGCTCACAGCCCTGGGATCTGGTCCCCGCCCCATGTCCCGTCTGTCCTTCTCCTGCGAGGGGAGCGGGTCTCCCAGAAAAGGCCGTGGAGGTCCCGGAGGAAGCGGCCGGAGCGCAGAGAGCGTGGCCGGGCAGTTACCCGTTTAATCTTCCAGGAGAGACAGGTCCTGGCCGCTCGCGCTGTGCCCGCATTAGAGTGATTACCCCGCTGATTACTCGGATCTGGACTTGGCCGAGGCCGCGCTGCGCGGAGCCCGGAGCGAGCAGATGGGCTGCGAGGAGGATTCTGAGGAGCCGGCCGGGCCGGCCTCTGTGCCCAGCCCTGCTGTCCAGCACCAGCCACGCGCCGGTCACCTCAGGACACCCTCCTCGCGTCTCCCCGCAGCCAGCGCACGAGGACGGGAGGACGGGAGGACCGGAGGATGGGAGGATGGGAGGATGGGAGGACGGGAGGACGGCTGGGAGTGGCCGCAGAGGTGACGGGAGACGCGGGGAGGGTGGCGATGGGGCTGCTGCCTGTGAGGGCAGCTATTCGGCCCTCAGGCCTGGACCGCGGCAAGATGCGCAAGGTCACCGCAGCGATGGATGGCTCCCAGGCCAGCAGGGCTCGGCTCCACGGATCCTGACCATAGTGTCCAAGTTTCAGCCAGAAACGGTGGACGTGGATCATGCTGCCCCTGCCTGGTCCTGTCCTGTGTCCTCCTCCCAGCGCTGGTCCTGGGAGCCCTTCCTGTAACTCCCCTCGCTCCATTCACGGGGGTCACCTCTCTGACTCCCCAGCTTGCAACTGGGGTGAACACACGTGGTTGGTTCAATCCCCAACTTGCTCTTGGGCCTTTGAAGAGGAGCTACTGTAGCATGAAGGCTGAGTGGAAGTTGCTGGAAAGCTGGGCCCTCTGGTCAAGATAGCGAATCAGCCCGGCCCGTGTGGCTCAGTGGTTGAGCATCGACCTATGAACCAGGAGGTCAGGGTTCGATTCCTGGTCAGGGCTTGGCCTGGGTTGTGGGCTCCATCCCCAGTAGGGGATGTGCAGGAGGCAGCTGATTCTCATCACTGATGTTTCTCTCTCCCTCCCTCTCCCTTCCTCCCTGAAATCAATAAAAAATATTTAAAAAGATAGTGAATGAGAAACAGCACCGTGTCCTTCAACTGTCCTGATCCATGACTGTCATGGGCGGTGGCTGCGGACACACGGCTCCTCCTCCCCCGCGGGCTGTCAGGCAGGGGCCACGTCCCCGGGAGAGGCTTGGGGCGAGGTCTCCCCCACAGCGGCCGCGGCGGGGAGGAGGGCGGCAGGCCGGGCGTGTGGTCACTCACAGCCCGGGGGGCCCTGCGCTGGCGGCCCCGGCTTCCCTCCCTCGGACCCAGAACCCGTCCCTGCGGGGCGGCCCGGGCTGGCACCTGGATGCTGGGTCTCCCTGTCTCTGACGCAGGCTTCTCTGGGAACTGGAGGCCGCCGCCCCCTCCCCTCGTTCTCCTCCACGCGACGCCCCTGGAGCGGGGTTTCCGTGGCAGCGAAGGAGAAGGCAGCTGTGAAATCCGAAAGGACGGACAGTCACTGCAGAGCCCGAGCGTCTCTCGGCGGGAAGGCCCGCGGCGCCTCCGGCTACGGGAGCGGCACCTGGAACGCTTCGTAACAGGCACTGAGGGCGCTCTAATGAGAGACGATCTAAAAGCCGATACACGTGTGTCGTTTGTTGATATGAGGCGGAGATTTTTTTTGGGGGGGCGGTGGGGTTTGGGGAACATCGGCCCCGGCTGCTTTATTGGGTGCCGTGTTATGAATATTTCAGCAGCTGCAGTCCAGACGGGGGCCTGCAGACGGGGGGCTATAGACGGGGGCCTGCAGACAGGGGGCTTGCAGATGGGGGCCTGCAGACGGGGTCCTGCAGACGGGGGCTACAGACGGGGGGAGCCTGCAGACGGGGGCCTGCAGACGGGGGGCTTGCAGATGGGGGGCCTGCAGACAGGGGGGCCTGCAGACGGGGGGCTTGCAGATGGGGGGCCTGCAGACAGGGGGGCCTGCAGACGGGGGCTATAGACGGGGGGCTACAGATGGGGGTGTTGTTGTCAATAGACTCTGAGGTGGGAAAAGACGAGGACGTCCGTGTTGGGGGTGCTGAGGGCAGACCCTGGCGTCTGGCGTCCAGCAGCCACACAGCCCGCTCGCATCCGCCTCACTCCTGGCTGGGGACCAACTTTAGAAAGGCCACGAGGTCTGAGGATTCAATGTCACAACCTCGGCCTGGGGGTGGGGGGCGGGTGAGAAATCGCTCCGGTCCTTGCTCTGGGGAGTCGTTGGCCCGAATCTCATCTCTCGGTGCAGCCAGGAGCTAAGGTGGCCCCGAGACAGGAACGGCAGCTGGTCTCACAGCCCCAACGGTGGCTGCGCCTCAGGCTGAATAGCAGCCACCCAAGCCCCATGAGCTGTTGCATGGTTCCTGCCACCCCACCAGGGGGACACCGAGGCTGGTCTGAGGTCCCCGCTAGGCCTGGTGACCAGGTTCCCCCCCAGAGCATCTGACGGCAGACCCCACTCTCAGCACCCCACGCGCCCCGCTGAGGGGACAATGAGGCGGGGAGGCCGTGAGAAAGGCCGCGGCGGCCGTGGCGGCCGTGGCGTGTACCGTGGGCCATAAACATTGCAGCTGAGTCGCTCGCTGACATGAGCGAGCACCGGATAGATGGCAGCATGCCCCGGTCACTGTCAGGCCTCATTTCTAACGGCCGCAGCGACGTTCCCCGGAACCTCCTTGGCCGGCAGGACGACCCAGGCGCGGGGTGAGGACGCGTCGCCAGGGGCAGGCTCACGAGCTGAGGGGCGTGGGGGACCCCTCGGACAGCCTCTCACTGTGGACCCCGAGGAGAAGCCGGCTTTTCCCACATGCTCCCGCCCTCCCACCTTCCGGTGGGCATTGCCGTGTCCCCACGTGAAAGACGGGGACTCTGCAGGTCACACGTGAGGTTGGAACCGAGCCCAGCCCTGGGCGCACCGTGCGGGTTTGAGCGAGTGACCGAGCCCGGCGTCCTGCTGACCTTGGAACGTGCTCCCTCGTGTGCAGCACGACTGTCCTGAGGTGGGACCACGCGTGTCCCGTGTCCCACATGGCGCTCGGGGCCTGGCCCTGCCGGCTGACCAGCCACTGAAGCCAGAATTCCCGGCTGTGTGAGCTCCTGCTGAGTGGGCAGCGGGACCTGAGCGCCAATGAGAAACCAGCGCTGCACCCCAGGGCCGTGCTGCACCCAGGACTATGCTGCACCCCAGGGCCGTGCTGCACCCCAGGGCCATGCTGCACCCCAGGGCCATGCTGCACCCCAGGGCCATGCTGCACCCCAGGGCCGTGCTGCACCCAGGACTATGCTGCACCCCAGGGCCGTGCTGCACCCCAGGGCCGTGCTGCACCCCAGGGCCATGCTGCACCCCAGGGCAGTGCTGCACCCCAGGGCCATGCTGCACCCCAGGGCAGTGCTGCACCCCAGGGCCGTGCTGTACCCCAGGGCCGTGTTATACCCCAGGGCCGTGTTATACCCCAGGGCCGTGCTGCACCCCAGGGCCGGGTTATACCCCAGGTCATGCTGCACCCACAGGTTCCGCTGCCCCCTCTTAGCTGTTGCTCTAGCTCCAGTATCATGTCCGTGTGCAGAAGGCTGCACAAATGTTGTTGGTTGATTTAATATGAACTCCGATGAAACAGGTTTTCAGAAAAAGGAGCCATTGTTGGAGAAAATGGTCTAACCTTTCAACTCTGTCATGTGGCACAGTGAGCCGCAAGCTGCCCTGGCATCCTGCGGGGGAACCCCTGTGGCTCTCATAGGACACGCTCCCACGGTGCCACAGCGGTGAGCCAGAGGGTGGGGTGGTGGCAGCCTCCGGTTAACGTTCGGCGCCTCCCATGTGCCATGCAGGGACCCATGCTGCTCCTCGGCCACCCAGTGTCCTTCCCCCGCGTCCATTCCCAGAGCCAGGAGGGCTGAGCCTGGACACGCATCTCTTCTCCCGAAGCCTCTATTTTACATCGTCTCTGAGTGTGAGGACGGAGAGGGGCCAGGCTTACCCCAGGGGCCCTCCTGCCTGGAGAACCATCAGGCACCCGGTCGTTCGTTCCACAGGGGCTCCTCCAGCGCCCTCTGTGGCAGCGGCCTCAGGCGCGCAGGCCCTTCCTCCTCTCTCCGCGCTCTTCCCTCTTCAGGGAATTTGGTGTCTTGCTTTTGATGAAAGGAGGAGGCTCCCTGGCGCCAACCTCTTCCAGGATTCTAGCACTCTTCTTAAAAAATATTTTTATTGATTTCAGAGAGGAAGAGGGAGAGAGAAACATCAACGATGAGAGTCACTGATCGGCTGCCTCCTGCACCCCTCCTACTGGGGATTGAGCCCGCAAACTGGGCCTGTGCCCTGACCGGGAATCGAACCGTGACCTCCTGGTTCATAGGTCGATGCTCAACCCCTGAGCCACGCCAGCCAGGCAGCTCCCAGCACTCTTAATGGAGTAATAGCGTCCCAGAGAGATGAGCAGTCGCAGGCAATGGGGACCAGCAGACGTTCTATCCATTTGCTGCTGACAGTCATGGGCAGCAGCTGCCTATGAGGCAAGGTTCCCTTGGGGTTTCAATGAAAGAAAACACACAAACACTGGGAACCAGCATTCACGTGTGATGATGTGGCCAGGAAGACAGCAGCCCCAGAGGTGGGGAGGGGCCCACAGGATGCAGTCTCCACCCTCATGTGCCTGTTCCCCGTGGGTCTGGGGGGCTGTCCACAGACAGGAGACAGGAGCCTCGTACTCACATGGCGTGGCCGCTGCCGAGTGAGGGGACTTCTAATAAAATGAGTAAAAGCAAACGTTCGGTAAGCACATTCTTGCTCTTGGCTCTGTGCTGGGCATTTTAAGTTCATTGCCTCGCTGTCTCCCACGGCAACCACGTGGGGTCAAGATGACCGCAATCCTCGTTTTAGAGGCAAGGAGTACCGGAGGGCCAGAGAGGCCACGCGACAAGGTCAAGGTGCACAGAAACCACGGGTCACAGATTTCTGACCCAGACCCTCTATCTTTGTCACGGGGCTGGGAGGAGGGCAGGTGACACCCTGCAGGAAAGGCCACGTGGTGAGCATCCCTGTCAGGGGCTCCGTATAAAAATCAACAGGACCAGACCCCCCCGTCCCCCGCCCCCAAGAAGCCCAGGCAGGAGGGAGGAAGCGGGGAGCTCACCGAGAAAGCAGGGCAGCCTATAGAAGGAAAGATTTCCCAGCCCCGGGCTACGGCCCATAAATCCCAGCAGTGTTTCGAGCAGCCCATTTCCCCAAGTGCAGGCCCGGATGACTTCCTGAGATCAATGACACTTAAGATTTACTCACTGCGCCCTACGTGCCAGAATTTACTTGGTTTACCTCATTAATCCACACAGCAACCCTGGGAGGGCTCTCTTCGCTGAGGCTGTCCCCAGAGGCAGAGCCGGAGACACAACTCAAGGACAAGCTGGCTATTGGTGAGGGGTGAGGGGAGCTGCTCTAAGGAAAGGAGGGCATCACCCAAGATACTCATCAAGTCAGTTCCTACTCCGCTGTCTGGAGATGAATCCCACAGAGAACCTCTGGGAAAAGGTGTCACCACATCCTTCTGATTTTTTTAAAAAATATATTTTTATTGATTTTTTTTACAGAGATGAAGGGAGAGAGACAGAGTCAGAACCATCGATGAGAGAGAAACATCGATCAGCTGCCTCCTGCACATCTCCTATTGGGGATGTGCCCACAGCCCAGGTACATGCCCTTGACCTGAATCGAACCTGGGACCTTTCAGTCCACAGGCCGACGCTCTATCCACTGAGCCAAACCGGTTTTGGCTGATTTTTATGTAATTTATTATGATGGTGATGATGATGATAGTGATGGTGATGATGATGGTGTTGATGATGGTGGTAATGATGGTGGTGATGGTGGGAATGATGGTGGTGGTGGTAGTGATGGTGATGATGATGGTGGTGGTGATGATGGTGATGATGATGGTGATGGTAGTGATGGTGATGATGGTGGTGATGATGGTGGTGATGATGGTGGTGATGATGGTGATGGTGATGGTGATGATGATGGTGATGGTGATAATGGTGATGATGATGGTGGTGATGATGATGGTGATGGTGAGATGGTGATGATGATGGTGGTAATGGTGATGTGATGATGATGATGATGATGATGATGATGATGATGAAGGTGATGGTGGTAGTGATGATGATGATGGTGAAGGTGATAATGATGATAATGGTGATTCTTTTTAAAAAAATGTGAAGTACATTTTGTATTTCAATTTGGCTTCTCTCTCTATAGAATTATTGGATATTGTAAGTCCAATAGGAGAAGATTCAACTAAAATTATTTTAAATTACATGCTATTTACATGGTAAATAGAAAAGTTCAAACCAAGTATGTTCCAGAATCAGGATCAATTCAGCCTTATCTATATGCCTTCCACAGCATGTCCTGTAGGACATGAGTCCCAATGAAGGCGGAAGTCAATCCCGCATCAATGCAGGTAGCACAGGGCGGGCACACCCAGCACCCGTACACCGTTGCTGATTGGAGGACGAGAGCAGGCACATGTATTTAGTGATCAATGCAGGAACCTGGTCAGAATGTCTGTAAAAAGCCAAGTCCTCCCTTGTTTCTGGAGCATCTCAGGTGCTCAGGGAGCCCCCTCACCAGCAAGGATCGCCTGCCCAGGCCGCCAGGGACAGCCTGTGGGTGGGAACTGGCCTGGCCAGGGAGGGAGGTCACGCCCTGTCTCCCATGAGCTGGGTCCCCTCACCCCCGAGGAGAGTCACCTCTCCTGCTCAGGCTCCCCGGCCTCAGGCCTCGATGTGCAAGAGAAACAGGCCGCACGCATGTCGCCGGAGAGGGCTCCATTCTTTTCTGACGCGTCCTTTCGCCCGGGGCACCGTCTTTGAATCAGTGTCTCCTGGAACTGAAACAGGAAGGAGCAGGAGTCCCTCCGACCAGGCGTCATAAACAAATCATTACCCGTCCGTGATTCTGCTGCGGCTGAGTTATGTCTCCCTGTGTGTGTGTGGGGGGGGTGGTGGAGGGGGCAGAAGGGAGAGTCATGGAGGGTGGTGGGCAGACAGGCGGGTGGGCGGGAGGGACAGGGTCAGGGTCAGGGCTGCGGGTGGGCCTGTGTCCAGCCCCAGGCGGTGTGTCCGACTCTGTCGGCCTCCTGTGTCCCAGGAAGGAGCCCGGCCCTCAGTGCATCCCGTCCACCCAGACCCCTGCCGGCCCCTCCGGTGTCTGTGGGGACGCGGGAGGACGTGGGGAGGGTGTGTAGCCGAACCCGGGTTTGGGAATCAGGCCTCGTGAGCATAGAACAGAGAGGGCTGCCAAGAAGGAGGGGCTTTCATGCTCACAGGCCCAGGGAGCAGGAGCCACCAGGCCACGGCCGCCACGGCGGGAGCACCGCAGGCCCGGGGACACGGGCAGGGCCTGGCCCGTGGTTTCTGCAGGAAGGAACAGGGAGGCGGGTGAGCGGGCTCAGGATGGGCCAGTTTGAGCGATTTCCACGGCTCTTGGCATCAGGGCTGCTCCTGGATGCCCCCTGGGCGACTGGGTTAGGGGAGCTTGCAGCGTCTGCCGGGGGTTCAGTGCCTGCGGCCAGTGTCTGGCAGGAGCAGCGCTTCCCTCTGCTCTTCACAGCGGGTAACGTGGCCGACCTGTCCCACCTGTTGCCGAGGCTGTGGCGTGTCCGGGAGGCTGTGTATGACCTGGTGTGGCCAGGAGTCTGTGGTGTGACCTGGCATTGCTGGGAGGCTGTGTGTGGCCAGGAGGCTGTGTGTGACCTGGCATGGTCGGGAGGCTGTGTGTGACCTGGCGTGGCCGGGAGGCTGTGTGTGACCTGGCGTGGTCGGGAGGCTGTGTGTGACCTGGAGTGGCCGGGAGGCTGTGTGTGACCTGGTGTGGCCGAAGGCTGTGGTGTGGTCGGGAGGCTGTGTGTGACCTGGCGTGGTCGGAAGGCTGTGTGTGACCTGGGGTGGCCGGGAGGCTGTGTGTGACCTGGTGTGGCCGGGAGGCTATGTGTGACCTGGTGTGGTCGGGAGGCTGTGTGTGACCTGGTGTGGCCGAAGGCTGTGGTGTGGTCGGGAGGCTCTGTGTGACCTGGTGTGGCCGAAGGCTGTGGCGTGGTCGGGAGGCTGTGTGTGACCTGGGGTGGCCGGGAGGCTGTGTGTGACCTGGAGTGGCCGGGAGGCTGTGTGTGACCTGGCGTGGTCGGGAGGCTGTGTGTGACCTGGAGTGGCCGGGAGGCTGTGTGTGACCTGGAGTGGCCGGGAGGCTGTGTGTGACCTGGTGTGGCCGAAGGCTGTGGTGTGGTCGGGAGGTTGTGTGTGACCTGGCGTGGTCGGGAGGCTGTGTGTGACCTGGCGTGGTCAGGAGGCTGTGTGTGACCTGGAGTGGCCGGGAGGCTGTGTGTGACCTGGTGTGGCCGAAGGCTGTGGTGTGGTCGGGAGGTTGTGTGTGACCTGGCGTGGTCGGGAGGCTGTGTGTGACCTGGCGTGGTCAGGAGGCTGTGTGTGACCTGGAGTGGCCGGGAGGTTGTGTGTGACCTGGTGTGGTCGGGAGGCTGTGTGTGACCTGGAGTGGCCGGGAGGCTGTGTGTGACCTGGAGTGGCCGGGAGGCTGTGTGTGACCTGGTGTGGCCGAAGGCTGTGGTGTGGTCGGGAGGCTGTGTGTGACCTGGCGTGGCCGGGAGGCTGTGTGTGACCTGGCGTGGTCGGGAGGCTGTGTGTGACCTGGAGTGGCCGGGAGGCTGTGTGTGACCTGGTGTGGCCGAAGGCTGTGGTGTGGTCGGGAGGCTGTGTGTGACCTGGCGTGGTCGGGAGGCTGTGTGTGACCTGGAGTGGCCGGGAGGCTGTGTGTGACCTGGTGTGGCCGAAGGCTGTGGTGTGGTCGGGAGGCTGTGTGTGACCTGGCGTGGCCGGGAGGCTGTGTGTGACCTGGCATGGTCGGGAGGCTGTGTGTGACCTGGAGTGGCCGGGAGGCTGTGTGTGACCTGGAGTGGCCGGGAGGCTGTGTGTGACCTGGCGTGGTCGGGAGGCTGTGTGTGACCTGGAGTGGCCGGGAGGCTGTGTGTGACCTGGCGTGGTCGAGAGGCTATGTGTGACCTGGCGTGGTCAGGAGGCTGTGTGTGACCTGGTGTGGCCGAAGGCTGTGGTGTGGTCGGGAGGCTGTGTGTGACCTGGTGTGGCCGAAGGCTGTGGTGTGGTCGGGAGGCTGTGTGTGACCTGGCGTGGCCGGGAGGCTGTGTGTGACCTGGAGTGGCCGGGAGGCTGTGTGTGACCTGGTGTGGCCGAAGGCTGTGGTGTGGTCGGGAGGTTGTGTGTGACCTGGCGTGGTCGGGAGGCTGTGTGTGACCTGGCGTGGTCAGGAGGCTGTGTGTGACCTGGAGTGGCCGGGAGGTTGTGTGTGACCTGGTGTGGCCGAAGGCTGTGGTGTGGTCGGGAGGCTGTGTGTGACCTGGCGTGGCCGGGAGGCTGTGTGTGACCTGGCGTGGTCGGGAGGCTGTGTGTGACCTGGAGTGGCCGGGAGGCTGTGTGTGACCTGGTGTGGCCGAAGGCTGTGGTGTGGTCGGGAGGCTGTGTGTGACCTGGCGTGGCCGGGAGGCTGTGTGTGACCTGGCGTGGTCGGGAGGCTGTGTGTGACCTGGAGTGGCCGGGAGGCTGTGTGTGACCTGGTGTGGCCGAAGGCTGTGGTGTGGTCGGGAGGCTGTGTGTGACCTGGCGTGGTCGGGAGGCTGTGTGTGACCTGGTGTGGTCGGGAGGCTGTGTGTGACCTGGAGTGGCCGGGAGGCTGTGTGTGACCTGGTGTGGCCGAAGGCTGTGGTGTGGTCGGGAGGCTGTGTGTGACCTGGCGTGGCCGGGAGGCTGTGTGTGACCTGGCGTGGTCGGGAGGCTGTGTGTGACCTGGAGTGGCCGGGAGGCTGTTTGTGACCTGGAGTGGCCGGGAGGCTGTGTGTGACCTGGCGTGGTCGGGAGGCTGTGTGTGACCTGGAGTGGCCGGGAGGCTGTGTGTGACCTGGCGTGGTCGAGAGGCTATGTGTGACCTGGCGTGGTCAGGAGGCTGTGTGTGACCTGGTGTGGCCGAAGGCTGTGGTGTGGTCGGGAGGCTGTGTGTGACCTGGCGTGGTCAGGAGGCTGTGTGTGACCTGGTGTGGCCGAAGGCTGTGGTGTGGTCGGGAGGCTGTGTGTGACCTGGCGTGGTCGGGAGGCTGTGTGTGACCTGGCGTGGTCAGGAGGCTGTGTGTGACCTGTAGTGGCCGGGAGGCTGTGTGTGACCTGGCGTGGTCGGGAGGCTGTGTGTGACCTGGAGTGGCCGGGAGGCTGTGTGTGACCTGGAGTGGCCGGGAGGCTGTGTGTGACCTGGTGTGGCCGAAGGCTGTGGTGTGGTCGGGAGGTTGTGTGTGACCTGGCGTGGTCGGGAGGCTGTGTGTGACCTGGCGTGGTCAGGAGGCTGTGTGTGACCTGGGGTGGCCGGGAGGCTGTGTGTGACCTGGTGTGGCTGAAGGCTGTGGTGTGGTCGGGAGGTTGTGTGTGACCTGGCGTGGTCGGGAGGCTGTGCGTGACCTGGCGTGGCCGGGAGGCTGTGTGTGACCTGGCGTGGTCGGGAGGCTGTGTGTGACCTGGGGTGGCCGGGAGGCTGTGTGTGACCTGGTGTGGCCGAAGGCTGTGGTGTGGTCGGGAGGTTGTGTGTGACCTGGCGTGGTCGGGAGGCTGTGCGTGACCTGGCGTGGCCGGGAGGCTGTGTGTGACCTGGCGTGGTCGGGAGGCAGTGCGTGACCTGGCACGGGCGACTGTTCCCTCCGCACACACCCCTCTCTGTCCCCGCCATCTATTTCCTCTGGGTTTCCATTTAATCCCAGGGCTGCAGCCTCAATTTGTTTTTCATGCACTTTGCTGGGCCTCTTGTGTTCCATTAATTCTTGCCTGACCTTTCTCTCCCTCCCCTGCCCCCCTTCCCTTTCGCAAACTCGCTTAGCACTGCAATTCCAGCCCAGGGAGCACAGCTTCCGCCCTCCGATGTGTGCCCTTCCATCCGCCTCCTCAGGATGGAGCGAGCGCACACATTATCGGCTCAATGTCAGACGGCCTCCCGCCTGGTGCTTAGCCCGCTGGGGAGAGCCGGCCCCTCCGCATCCGCTGGCCTCGTCCCGGCTCAGGGGGGCCCGTGGGCATGTGGGCGTGTGGGCCTGTGGGCATGTGAGCATGTGGGCATGTGGGTGTGTGGGCATGTGGGCGTGTGGGGATGTGGGCGTGTGGACATGTGGGCATGTGGATGTGTGGGCCTGTAGATGCGTGGGAGGCTTTGCTTCTCTCTGGTCACCGGGCTGTGTGTGTGCTCGGACCTGCTCTCCTCGGACCTGCTCTCCTGGGCTTGAGAGAGCCTGCGTGTCCATCCGAGCGCCCCCACGTGGGGACTGG
Source organism: Myotis pilosus (assembly GCA_036010255.1). Taxonomy (NCBI): domain Eukaryota; kingdom Metazoa; phylum Chordata; class Mammalia; order Chiroptera; family Vespertilionidae; genus Myotis; species Myotis pilosus. The sequence goes on from JASKON010000010.1 coordinate 77,510,156, forward strand.
CCCGAGAGCTCCTGGTCGGGGGGGGGCCTCTGAGCTGAGGGAGGGAGCTCGGAGTCCTGAGATCCCCCCATGGCAGGCTCCTCCCTCCCCCAGGATGGGGCCCCCTGCGGGGTGATGGAAACTCCTGAGGCCTTTCTGAACTTCTGACCAAGGGACTCAGTTCCCTCCGAACTGCACACACACAACCACAGGTGGGCCAAGATGTGAGGCCCTGTGGAGGCCTGAGGCCCACGGAAGACCCGCTCCCTGATGAAGCTTGCAGATCAAGAGGGATTCCCCCTAAACCCGGCCTCTGCCAGCTGTCACTCCCGCTGGCGGACCCCCGAACCCCACGTGTGTGAGTGAACGGCTCATACTCTGCCTCGGGGAGCAGGTGGAAAGGCGGCGGGCCTGGAAGGGCTGATGCTAAACCATCCGCTGAGGCTGTGCTCCCGCCGGAGTGAGCAGGGCGGGGCCTGTTTCGGGCTCTGTCACTCGTCTCTGAGCTGCAGGGCTGAGCCTTGAACCAGGCTGTGGGGTGCAGTGAAGGAGGCGGGACGCAGGCCACATATGGCTGGTGACTCCGGCACAGACCCAGGCCTGAGGACAGGTGTCCCAGTGGGCGGGCCATTGGCCAGGGCGGGACAGAGAACCCCGGGACACGGCTGCCCCTGGCTTCCTCCATGGCTCCTCTCGCACCTGCTGAGGGTGAAGGATCGGGGTGGTCACTTCCTGACCCTCAGACCCTGCTTCTCGCCCGACCGTGGCCCCGACCGTGGCCCCAACCATGGCCAGGGGAAGACACAGTGTGGCCGGGCAGTTTGAAAGGACGACCAGGCATAGGAGCCCATTCGTTGAGTGGCCCACCTCCCGCCGCCCCCACTGGCACCCAGGTGGGGGTTCAGAGAGGGAGAAGGACGGACAGAAGGTCCGTGGCCACTCCGCACTCGCACCGCGTGAGCCATGCTTACCTGAGACAGAAACATGAGTTTCCTAAGCTCTTTATTCCCCCTGCTTCCCGCAGGCAAATGGTTACGGATTTAATGGGGGAATAGACGGCCCTTCCCCGTGAGGTACTAGCTCTGTTCACAATTTTTCGAGCAAAGAGGAAAGAGGGGAGGGCGTGTGAAAGTAGTCACGTCCCGTTGGGCCCGAGCCCAGGGGATCTAGTGAGAGGAGGGCCAAGGCCTGGCTGTAGAGCGTCGCTCGGGCCTCCGGGAGCCGGGGGATGGACAGAGGAGGGAGTGGGTGCAAGGGAGAGGGACGCGGGAGGTGAGGACTGATGGGACTGAGGTTGAACCCTTAGGACCCGCCCAGAAGACGCAGGGGGACCCCGGGCGGGGGGAACAGTCACCCCCCCAAGTGAGCAGACTGCCAATGGGATGGGGACGCCGTCGCGTTAACGTCTTTCATGGAAGATGAGCACTTATGGCTCCAGCGCTTTCGGCAACCTTGGCTGCCCACACACGTCCTGTTCCTTCTGCGCGTGCGTGATGCTCACGGGAGACTTTTTTTTTAAAATTTTTTATTACAAAGGGTATTACATATGTGTCCATTTTTTCCCCCCGCCCTAGACAGTCCCCTAGCCTCCCCTATCCCCCAGTGTCTTATGTCCATTGGTTATGCTTATATGCATGCATACAAGTCCTTTGGTTGACCTCTTACCCCCCTACCTCCTGCCCCCCAACCCTCACGCCCAGCAACACAGCCCGGCCAGGGCGGTGGGGTCACGGACCTCCCCGTGGCACCTGTGCCCTCCTGGGTTCGACGGAAAAGCCACAGGACAGAAACGGGAACGCGGTTCTTTTTAGGGGAAAAATAGATGCTTTCAGCATTTCTGAAGTGGAAAAACACAACCCAAAATGCCTCAGAACATCACGCCCAGGAGGAGAAAATTAAAGAACATAAAATATTTATCCGCTTGGCTTCTCTGCGGCCGGCCGCGCGTGCAGGGTGGGCACGGTCACACCCCTCCCGTCCCGCAATGAGCTTGGCAATTTGGTAAATGGGACGGAATGCCGAGTTCATTCCTCACATTCCATTAATGTTTCATTTCTAATATTCGTTCTCGTTTCCACTTAAAAACAAAATGGGAATTGGGTGCCACTCGTCGTTCTCGATTAAGGGGGAGGCAGAAGCGCCTCGGGTTGCGGGTCAGGACCATCCGGCGGGGCGCGAGCTCGAGAGGACGGTGTCCCGCGTTGCCGCCTGAGGGTCAGTGTCCTCACACGAAGAGACACCAAAGAGCTCTCTCTCCACGTGCGCACATGAGGAAAGGCCGCGTGAGGACACGGCAAGGGGGTGGAGAGATGTCGGCAAACCAGCGAGAGTGTCCCCACCAGGAATTGGGTCTGCCAGCACCTTGGCCTGGGACTTCCGGGGCCCAGGGCTGTGAGGAAGCAGTGTCTGCTGACGAAGCCACCCGGCCCACGTGATTCTGTCACGGCGGCCCACGCGCACTAGCAGGTGCTGAGAAGAGCCGTGGGGCAGGCAGCTTTAGGACGAGAGCCCGGAGCGGTGAGAGGGAGGAGGGAGAAGGGGGGTGGTCCTGGGAGCCAGGAGCACTGGGCATTCTCGGGAGGCAGAGCTCTGGGGAATGTGCGAAGGTGCCAAGGGCTGGGGAGGTTAGGCAGGGCTGGAAAGGGCCACTGAATGTAGTGGCAGCCCACGTGGGCCTGGCAGGTGCAGGTCCAGCAAAATGGTGGGGATGGGATCCGGGGCCGCAGTGTGCTGGTGTGGCGGGGGGTGGGGGGGTGGCGGGCTGTAACGCAGGGGTGGCAGCTCCCTCCGGAAATGCCTCCCTATCCCATTCACGCGTCAGAAAACCAAACCTTCACAGTGACGCACGTTGCACGAAGCCACAGTAAGAAAGCGGGAGAACAGCGGTTGAACCAGCCTTGCCTGCCGCCCAAGTGCACGCATGCTTCAGCCACAGCACCAGAGGGTGCCGTCACCAAGGCTCCCGGCCATGGAGCTGGCTGCTCTGCTCTCGGAGCTCCAGGCTGTCTGGGGGTGGAACCGCCAAGCACTGGAATTAACCCTGTGTCCACAGGGCCTGAGCTGGAAGGAGACATCACCCTGAGTCACTAGGGCCGCTGAGCTGAACCTGCAGGCATGGTGTGGTTCAGACACCTTAGAGGCCACACCAGGGGCCCGAGGCAAACGGAAGCTGGGAGATGAGGAAGGCAGGGATCCTCCTGGATGGGGGTTGGGGTCCAGTAAAAAGTGTCATGTTGGGGGAGGGGAAGGAGGAGGGGAGATGACAGCCTCCGCTGTGGGCCAGCCCGGATGGGCGGCCGTGACTCTCCCTCCCTGTGGCCCTTGGTGTCCCCGGTCTGAGTGAGCGGACTCCTCGTGTGGCTGAAACAGGGCCAACCACCCGGGAAGGGGGGACCCGGCCCTGCTCCTGGGGCCTCAAGTGCCTGCTCAGCTGGGTCTGGCCCAAGGCACCAGCCTGCTTCAGCCACGCGACACAAGTTGATTTTGGTCTGCTTAATGGGACGTGCAATCGGCTTCGTGTCACATCCCCTGAGCCTGTGATGATGCTATTTTCTCCGCACAAGGTCTGTAAGTCACTGGAAGTGATTTCCTGTCTCCGGGAGCCCCGCCCTCCTGGCCCGTGGCCCATCTTCCAGCACAACGCCCACGGCTTCCTCCAGCGCCCTCCGTCCTGCGCTGCTCGGGGCGCCTGTCCCGTGAGAGGGGCGCTGGAGGGGGCTTCCCTGTGGCCGGCCTTGTTGCTGGGATCCCAGATCATAGCAGCAGCTCCGGCGCATCCACACACACTCCCTAACCACAGGACTGGCCTGGTTCCTCCCACTTCACAGATGAGGAAACTGAGGCTCAGAGGGTTCATAATGGCCCTGAGATGCATGCTGTTGTTTCTCCGTGAGCAGGTCCCTCTGTCCGCAGGGGGAGCCGAGATGGGTTACCCCTGGAACAGAAGGCAGTGCATAGGCTGAGTCTGGCTCCTGCTCACACATCACCTGGGGCTCATCAGTGGCCACGCTGGATTCCTGGTCGCCTGCTTGGGGGAGGAAAGGACAGGGGGGTGGGGAGAACGCAGGGCTGCCACCTGGGCTGGCATAGGAGGTGTTGCTGCCTTGGTTGAGTCAAGAATCTCTGAAGCTTTTCTTTGTCTGCACCAGGGAGGCTGTCACGGAGCCCCAGGGAATTTCCGAGTGGCGGGAAGATCCGATGAAACCCACGAGAAAGCACCTGGAACAGCATGATGGGCCCAGGGTCACCTCGCCACCCCACGGAGGTCAGAGGCGTCTGTCGCCACCTCTGGGCCCCCTGCCGCCTCAGGACAGAGCTCACTCTGGTTGTGGGTGCGAGACTCCAAGACCTACTCTGCACCTGCCGTCAGGGCCCAGGGCCCCGCCTCCTCCCCCTGTGCCCTGGTGGCTGCCCTCCCGATCTCTCGGGACAGACCTCGATTCTAGTCTCTGGGTGTTGGAGCCACACCATTCGCCTGAGTCTGCTCCTTCCAGTCCTGTCAGCACGGAGAGCGCACGGGGCTGCCGGGGAGTCCGAGCTTGGACAGGCATCTGTTTCCTGGGAGCAAAAAATCATTTAACAGCTCTAATCTCCGGTCTGCTGGTTTCATTATTTAAACCAAAATGAAATGTGACCCAGAGTGAGAAAAAAGACCAAGTGTGCAGCTGAGAGCAGTAATGAGGCATTTACAGCCTCGCCGGAGGAGGCCGTGTCCCTGCCCGAGAGACGATCAGGAGTCCCCCCAGGTGGGGAGGAGACATAATTGACTATTGCCAAAGCTCGCCGGTGGGAAATCTAACAATAATGGTACATTCTGGACAGAACACATCAGCTCCCACACGTTCCCCATTACAGCGGCCAGAGCTGAGGCCTGGCACTGCAGCCTGCCAGCTGGTTGGCGCCGTTCTCACTGCCCGCCCAGGAGGACTTACCAATCAGCCTCTTAGAAGAAACCCAGGACGCCTCCCGTTAGGCCGAGAGGGCGAGGCAGACATGCTGGGGGGGTGGGGGGAGCCAGGCTCCTATAAAGAAGGGCTCTGTTTGGGTGGCCTTGGGGACTGACCCTGGACCCCACGCTTGGGCCTCCGCTGTTGTGTTCACACACGTTGCTAGAAGCGGTGTGGGTCTCCAGATATGGAGTAGGGGTTACCGCCTAAGCATGGGTGGGTGGAACATTTGGGTCCGAGGAAAAGAAGGACAAGCCAGGAGTCGGGGGGGGGGCAGGAGACTCTGGGGTCCTACAAAGCTGCTACCAGTTGACCCCAGCCTACCCTGTCACCAGGTTCAACTTCCAGCCCCACAACAAGACTGGCCTCAGGAACCCTCCCTCTTCCCAGCCTCCATTCCTTCCCTCTCTCATCTCACCTGCCTGCCCTGCTTCCCTCTGCCTCTCTCCTGGCCCAGGAGAACCCATCTTTTAGAGTCCAGGTTACTTTCTCCCTTTGAGGGGATGATTATGATAATGTTGGTGATGGTGATGGTGATGATGGTAATGGTGGTGATGGTGATGGTGATGATAGTGATGGTGATGATGGTAATGGTGGTATGGTGATGATAGTGATGGTGATGATAATGGTGATGGTGATGGTGATGGTGATGATGGTGATGGTGATGATAGTGATGGTGATGGTGATGATGATGGTGATGGTGATGATGATGGTGATGGTGATGGTGATGACGGTGATGATGATAGTAGTGATGATGGTAGTGGTAGTACTGATGGTGATGATGATGGTGATGGTGATGATAGTGATGGTGATGGTGATGGTGGTGATGATGGTGATGTGATGGTGATGGTGATGGTGATGATGATGGTGACGATGATGATGATAGTAGTGATGATGATGGTAGTGGTAGTGCTGATGGTGATGATGATGGTGATGGTGATGATAGTGATGGTGATGGTGATGGTGGTGATGATGGTGATGTGATGGTGATGGTGATGGTGATGATAGTGATGGTGATGGTGATGGTGGTGATGATGGTGATGTGATGGTGATGGTGATGGTGATGGTGATGGTGATGATAGTGATGGTGATGGTGATGATAGTGATGGTGATGTGATGGTGATGGTGATGGTGATGATGATGGTGACGATGATGATGATAGTAGTGATGATGATGGTAGTGGTAGTGCTGATGGTGATGATGATGGTGATGGTGATGATAGTGATGGTGATGGTGATGGTGATGATGGTGATGATGGTGATGATGAAAACAGTAATGGCATCTCCCGAATATTGAATGCTGTTCTTCCAAGTCCGTGTGTGTATTGAGCCATTTAATCCTCATAACAATCCTGTCAGGGAGGGTTTATTTTTAGGTGAGAAAATCGAGGTTAGTGTCCATGGAGGTTCGTGTCCATGTTCCCCTGACTCCCTGCTCGGGTGACCTGTCGTCTAACGGGCGCTTTCTCAGGGGTGGTCCCTATGGCACGGAGAAGGTCACTCACATCTCTGTGACCGCTAACTTCCCGCTCAGCCCTGCCTGTTCCCCCACCTGGGCTCTCGGGTCCCATTGGCTCCAGCATCTGCCACTACGCTGTGCAGGTGTTTCCTGCACAAAACGTTCCCCAGGAACCAGGGGCGGGAATTGGGGCTTTGGGGGCAGCTCCGGCCACCCTGCCAGGATGTGGCAACGTGGGTTTGGGGCTGGTGCGGGGAGGGGACAGCCTGGGTGCTGGGCTGCTCTGAGGGACAGCGTGGTGGCAGCAGTTTGGCACCCGCTGTCCCCGGGAGAACAGTCTCCTTTTTGCCTTTGCTGGAGCCCCGCCCATCTCCCCCCCCCCCCCCCCCCCCCGGCCAGTGAGCAGTGTTTGTGTTTATCTTCCGACTTCCCTGAAAGCTATTGTGAGAGACTTCAGTGCCTCATCCCCTGGGGACTCCGGGACTTGAGAGAGAGCCGGGGAAAATCATTTGTTTTCCCTCCTAAATGCCACTTGCAGCTTTTTATGCCCAAGCTGACAGACTGTGTCTGGTTGGGTGTCAGCATGCTGAGGGAGGCAGGATGCTGAGCGGGGAGGGGACGGGGTGGGGGCCGGGAGGGGGGTGCGGGGTCGGAGGGGGGTTGGGAGGGGTGCTCTCCAGGGACGCTGGCTGCGGCTTCCCCGTGAAAGCAGGCAGAAATCACTTGCAACCAGAAGCAGACACAACACTCATTTTTATTTATTCACACGCACTTAAACAGCGCGGGTTCCACGGCAGACACTGTTCCCAGCACTTTATCACGTTAACTCGCTGGATCCTCCAACAGCCCCACCAGGAAGACGCTGGTGCCACCACCATCTTGCAGAACAAGAAGCCGGCCCGGGGAGGCCAGGAGCTCCGGGCCGCACAGCTACCGGCCGGTGCTGCGCCAGGGGCGGGCGGGCTCCGGGATGGGTGCTGGGCCACAGCGGGGGCCCAGCCTGGGGTTCAGTGACCTCAGACACACTGGGAGCTTCATCTTGTATGTCCAGGCAGGGAGAAGCCCAGAGAGTTTTGTGTTCCAAATTCTAATCTCCGGTATGAAATGGAGGGTCGGTGCCAGGGACACCCACCGGCCTGGGCCTTCCCCCAAAGACGGAGGGGCCACGGGCTGGTTCTGCAACAACTGAGGCCGGACCCAGGGCAGGAAGGGGGTGGGGCCTGCGGTCCTCTGGGGAGTCGGCCCAGGTGGGACCAGTGGGGAGGGTGGGCGGGGTCCGCTGTGACCGGCCTCCGGAGACCCTGCTCTTCACCTACACGTCCCAACACCAGGCCCTCCTGGGGTAGCCCGACGAGAACCCGGGGAGTCTGGGGGTCCCTTAGCTTTCCATTCGATGAGTCTGAGCCCCTCGGCCGGGTCTGTGCAGAGGAGCCCATGGTCATTTGACCCTCCCCTGTGGGTGGGAGAGGGAAGGTGGACCTCGCCAGGGTCTCCAGGTGCCGGAGGGAGCGAGACGCAGCTCCCTCTCCCTTCCCTTCTTCCTCTTTGATTAAACACGAGGGAGGTGGGATGACTTGTTCCCTGGGCGCTGGCCCTGCCGTCTGGTCTCCAAGGTCCATTCCTTCATTTTTTAAATTTATATTTTTATTATTATTTTTTTTTAGAGAGAGAGGAAGGAGAGGGAGAGAGAGATAGAAACATCTATGATGAGAGAGAATCATGGATCGGCTGCCTCCCGCACGCCCCACACTGGGGATGGAGCCCGCAGCCCAGGCCTGTGCCCTGACCAGGAATCGAACCGTGACCTCTGGGTTCCTGGGTCAACGGTCAACCCCTGAGCCCCGCGGCCTCCCCTCCTCCAGCAGCACTTGCCCGTCAAGGTCAGTGGACATTTCCAAGTGTTTGAGGGGGTTTGTTGGAAGAGTCTCAGCCCACTGCCCGTCTCAATCATGGAGCGCCCGAGTCCTTTCTCCTTTCCGGAAACTTCTCCCTGAGCCGGCCCGGACGATGGGGGACAGATCCCTGTGTTTATCATCATCATTTCCTGCGGATGGACTGGACGCTTCATAAATGTTAACAATGACAAATCACCGGCGCCCTCGACACCACAACCACATAATGACAGTCATTACCCCGCGGCTGCCGGGGCCCGAGCAGCAGGGCTCCGCCGGAGACAGACGCTGAGCCGCAGCCCCAAGACGGGGAGGCCCGGGGCCCCCAGCCAGGGGCGGCCACACGGGAGGGGGGTCAGAGCCTGGGTGCAGGGCTGGCCCCGTATGTCACTGCGGTAACTCGCTGTGAGTCACCTCAAACCACAGCGAACCGGGGCCGCAGCCACAGACACTGGCCTCGCACCCCGCAGACCAGAAGCTCAAAATCCAGGCGAGGGCAGGGGCGGTCCCCGTCCCCCTGGGGGGCTCTGAGAGAGAACAACCCCTGCTCTGGGCCCCCTCGCTCCTGGTGATGCAGCCACCCTTGGGGTTCCTGGGCTTGCAGACCATCCCTCCACTGCTGCCTCGGCCTCCATTGTCACGCGGCCTCTTCTCCGTACGTCTGTGTGTCCCTCCCCGTCTTAGAAGGGTACCTGCCACTGCATGGGGGACCCACCTACCCCAGGACACCCTCAATTCCATCTGCCAGGACCCCACTTCCAAACAGGGTCCCACTCATGGGGCAGGTGGACACGAGTTTGGGGGTCACTCTTCAATCCAGTGTGGTCGTCGAGTCAGGGTGGACCCCAGGCCCGGACTCTGGGCCACACTCTGTCCCGTGGGCTCTGGGCCGCTCACTGTGTCCAGAGGACGGCCAGGCGGACGGAACAGTGTGTCCCGCGTCCCCACATCGGGCACACCTGGGATGCAAAAGCCCCGGGGAGGAGGACCTGCTCTCCCCTCTCAGGAGCCCCGTGGCCTTAGGGGAGGGGACAGCGATGTCCCACCCGGGAGGGGGCCCTCCGTGGAGACGCGCTGGCAGGACCCAGAGCGGAGCCCGCGTGGCAGGAGCGCCCGACCCCTGCGGAGAAGATGCGCAGACGGCAAGCGAGAGAAGATGGCGGCGCTGTGGGGAGCAGCTGTTACTTGAACAAGAACCTGAATCGGAAGCTCGTCTGCACTTGGGAAATGGATGAGCCGCTGACAGCGGGGCGGCCGGGCCCGGTGGGTGGGCCGTGCGTGGGGTGCCGGCCACACCGGGTGGGTGCGGTGCTGTTTCTCCTGTTGGTCATAAAAGGTTTCATGGCAGCCCTCGCCGGTGTGGGTCAGTGGATAGAGCGCCGGCCTAAGGACTCGATTCCAGTCAAGGGCACACGCCCGGTTGCAGGCTCGATCCCTAAGAGGGGGCGTGCAGGAGGCAGCCGATCAGTGATTCTCACCATTGATGCTTCTACCTCTCTCTCCCTCTCCCTTCCTCTCTGAAATCAAGAAAATATATTAAAAAAGAAAAAGGTTTCATGGCACAGCAAGCAGACAAGCCACCCTAGGGCCAGGTCGGAGCCCAGTCGGGGAGGTTCAGACCCCAGAACAACCACTTGCCCCCTCCGGAGCGGAGCCCCCCCCGCCCCGCCCATGCCAGCTGGGACCTCACATCTCCCGTGTGTCAGGCCTCTCTCCGTCCTGTCTCCATCCATGTCCATCTCTTCTGCAGGAAACCATGGCGGTGCTCCCTCGCTGAGTCCCCCGCCGTCCCCCGCCCCCAGCATCCATCCAGAGCAAAGCCCAGCCCCTCCAGCATCACCTCATCCCAGACCACCCCTCACTGGGTGTGTCCCCGCAGGGAGACCTTGCTCACACGGGTGTGCCCCCATGGCCTGGGTGGGGGGGCGGCACGCACAGAAACAGGTGGTCGCCGGTGTGGGCGCTGTTTTGGGCCGGGTGCCGAGCCACGTGCTTGGTGTATATCATCCCGCTCCCTCCTCCACGTGGGACCCGATCGGTTACACGGTGGGACTGAGGCACAGGAGCCAGTGGTGGGTGAGCGTGTCCATGCCTGTGCGTGTATCTGAAACTCGATGTCCGCATCTCTGTGTTCACCCCTGGCTGTGGCTGCCTCTCCCCACACGTGTGTGGGACGGGGTTTATGTATGGGCGTGTGTCAGGCCTCTCTCCGTCCTGTCTCCATCCATGTCTATCTCTGCCGCTGTCTGTCTCTGTCTGTCTTGGTCTCTGTTCATGTAAATATCCATCTCCATGTCCATGGTCATGTCCGTTTCTCTGTCTTTTTCTATCCATGTCCATCTCTCCCTCTGACTGTCTCTCCCTCTGTCTGTCTCTGTCAGTCTCTGTCTCTATTTCTGCCTCTATCTCTGTCTGTCTCTGTCTGTGTCATCTCTGTCCATGTCCATGTCCACGTCTACATCATCTCTCTCTACCCGTCTCTCTCTATGGGCCTCTCGCTCTCCCTCTGTCCACGTATTTACATCGACGTGGGCCTCCATAGCTACATACGCGTTTTCCGCTTCGTCAGCTGTGGCAGATGAGGAAACTGCGGCCCAAAGATGCCACACCCCTGAGGTTGTGAGCTGTGGGTGCACAGCCCGGCCCTAGTGCCGGGGCCTCCGAGGTCACTACACAGGGGCAGGCACCACATGGAAATGACAGTGACGTGGTGGGAAAGGCAGCCGGCCGCCCCGGGCTAGGAGGGCAGCTCGATACCAGGCCAGGAGCAGTGGGCGCAGATGGCACTCAGCCGCCAGGCTCGGGTTCCTGCTTTGCCGCAGGGACGCCGCCTTCTGGGAGGCGTGGATCCCACGGGTGCACAGGCAGAGGTGCCGGGAGCGGGGCCGGCGCACACAGCGCTCGGTAAATGTTATTCCTGAGGCTGGTATTTGTCGAGCCCCCGCTGCACGCCAGGCGCCGGGAGCAACACGTCACAGGCGCTCCGTCGTTTAATCCTCAGAGCAAACCTTGGAGGCCCGGCTCCCGAGTTCCCACAGCAACACGTGGCCGTGCTGGGAGCCTGCCCTCCCTCCCCCCCGTCCCCCCGGGAGCCACAGGCCCAGAGCTGAACGCACAGCCCCACTCCCTACAGTTTGGTGAGAAGGTTAAGATTGCAGCTGGTCACGCAGGTCTCCGTGGTCAGGCACCCGGCGTGGCCCACAGGAGGGGGGGCAGGCGTGTCCCCGCCGTGGTCCAGGTAACACCCTCAGCCAGCCCATGCCTTCCCGGAGTCACCTGTCCTCGCTCCCAAAGTCAGGAGGCAGCTGAGCTGGGAGCTGAAGGGTCCTTGGCCGTGACCACAGGTGGCTCCTCTGCCCGCACTGTGTCCGGGGATCTTGCCACACGTCCTGGGCGTGGACATGACCCGGGCATGGCCAGTGGGAGAGGAGGTGGAAAGACACTCTGAGATGCTGAGTCTGACTCCGGCTGTGTGCTGGCCCCGTGGACTCGGGCAGCGAAGGGAGCGCTCCTGCCCTCAGACACACGCTGTGCTGGGTGAGATCAGAAATAAACCCAGATCCGAAAGTGCGAAATCCTTCACACGTCCTGGCAGACACGCTCTGTGAGGCAGCTGCTGCGTGGAGAGCTGTTTCCGGGACTTCACCAGGACGACTGGGCGCTCACAGGCGGTGCACAGAGCGAGGGCCACCTGGCCGTGGCACTCCCTTCCCCCCAGGCCAGGAAGGGGGCCAGGGGGACGGCAGGACTTCGAGGAGCTGATAGAGAAAACCACCACCTGGCCAGGGGCTGATCTGAGAGGAGGGGAGCCCACATGGTTCAGCTCAACGGGTGTGAGCTAGGAGCCTGGTGTGAACAGGTGCTCACAGGTGTGAGCTAGGAGCCTGGGTGGACAGGTGCTCACATGTGTGAGCTAGGAGCCTGGGTGGACAGGTGCTCACAGGTGTGAGCTAGGAGCCTGGTGTGAACAGGTGCTCAAAGGTGTGAGCTGGGAGCCTGGTGTGAACAGGTGCTCACAGATGTGAGCTAGGAGCCTGGGTGGACAGGTGCTCAAAGGTGTGAGCTGGGAGCCTGGTGCTCACAGGTGCTCACAGGTGCTCACAGGTGTGAGCTAGGAGCCTGGGTGGGCAGTGCTCACAGGCACACTTCTAAGAGCTTTGCCAAGAGTCACTGCAGTGGGGTGATAGTGAGCCCTGACGATTCACGTCCTCTGGGAACCTCAGGGTGGAGGTTTATGTGGAAGTTTCGCCTTCAGAGACGTCATTAGTAAAGACAAGGCCGCTCTGGGCCCAAAAGCAATGCCCGGGGTCCTTAGAGGAGGGCACAGGAGGCACAGAGGAGCCAGGGGAGGCCGGGCAGAGACACGGCAATGCACCTGTGAGCCAAGCATTGCCGGCCACTGGCCCTGGAGAGGCAGGGAGGGTCCCCCCGACTCAGGGAGCAGGGCTCCATGACCGGGGTGATGCCGTGGCTGTGTGCGCCCCCAGCCTATGGCTCTGAGTCCCAAAGCCCCAGAAGCTAATGGGCTTCACGGACTCCCACCCGCGCTGTGAGGAGGCACCATTACTTCCTGGATGCGCGTTCATGCTCTCCACCCAGCAGGGCGCTCGTTGGCTCCTGGAGAGGTTTGTCGCTTCACCTGAAAATGGCCCGCGCGGCTCAGAGAAGGTGGGCGCGTGGGTCCAGGTCACACAGCTGGTTGCGGGTCAGGGGGCTGGGTTGAAGGAGGGCTCTTGGGGTCCTCCACAACCACCCTGTCTCTCGAGGCTCCTTGCTGGGGAGGCCCCCACTGTGGGAGCACAGAGAGGGCAGGGCCTGCCGAGGGCGCTGACTTGGGCGTTAATAGAAACCCTCATGGAGATCGGAGGGCACGATCGGTGGTAATTACAGTCCCGAAGGGGTGGCTGTTGGTACATTGACCCCGAGGCAGGTGGGAGGTGGGAGGGATCTGGGGGCGGGCGCAGCTGCTCCCTCCTCCCCTCCCCCGAGCATTGAAAGAGCAGCCGCCGCTAAGGGAGGGTGAGCTCTGTGGGTCCCGGAAGCCTGTGATTATCATTAAAATGCTCTTGTGTGTGGTGATCAGACAAGGAACCTTCAATGGGCTGGAGAGGCCGGTGGGGCTGGCGAGACTCGGAGCCAGACGGCTGCTCCCCCAGGGCCCAGGCGCGCCCAGAGGACGGTCCAGGGGCCTTTGCTCTGTCCGCCCCTCCGGCCATGTCCATCCACGCTTGCCTCTGTCCAGCCTTCTGGGGACACACTGGGTCCTCCAGCCTCCGGCTTTTCTAGCTGCTGCCCGCCCCGCTGCTGGGGCACCCCTGCCCCTCCTCTCCACACTGACTCCTCTCATCACTCAGGCAACAACGCAGGTGGGGCGTCGGCTGCCGGTGAAGATGGGGTCCCCGCACTGGGGATCCAGCCGCACAGGAGCGATGTCATCTGGGGGGTGGGTCTGAGTCCCCCCTTTGTCAGCCCCACAGTTCCCGGCATAAGAAGCGCTGGAGGTGTGCGGAGTGAATGGCAGGCCCATGGCGTTCTCCACGCTGTTCCCACACCGCGTGCTCATGGGCACAGAGGCCCTGGCCTAGCAGTGAGCATGAGGTCGCCTGAGCAGGACGGGCCTCCCCGACCCCGGGCCCAGGAGTCAGCAGTGACCGTGTCCTTGAGTGCCCTTGCCACAGTCGCAGTGTCGGAGGCCGGCTCTGCCCCAGCAGCTGCCCGCCCGGACCTTCTGCCCTTGAGCAGAGCTGGCGGCCTTTCCATGGAGGCGCAGTGTGGGTGCCCGAGTGGCTCTGGGTGGGTTGTGCGGCTTAGCCGGGCTCCTGAGCCTCCGCCGGGCCAGTGTCGATGGGGAGTGAGTATTTCCCACCTTCGTTTCCCGTGGAAATGGCAACAGGAGCCCCTCTGTCACCGGGCTGCATGAGGCACCACAGACGTTCGCTCCCTGGTTCCCACTTGGCTCTGGGAGGGGCCTGGGGTGCGGTCCCCTCAAGAGGCCCCGGGCCAGCTGCCAGGGACCTCCTGTCGCCACCCCCATGCCCGAGTCCTGCGCTCTGCCTGCTCGCTCTGTGCCAATGTCTCTCTCCTCACCCTCTCTGCTTCTGTCTGTTTCTGGTTCTTTGTCTTTGCCTTTGTCTTCCTCTCTCTGCTCTCTTCCCTGTCTCTGTCTGTCTGTCTGTCTATTTCTCTCTGTCTCTCTAGTCCTGCCCCATGGGAAGCAACACCTGTGGGGCCAGCCAGTTCTGCCCTGAGACCGGGGCCAGTGGTGCTGTCCCGTCGGGGGGGGTCTGTCCCAGCCAGCAAGCCGTGTGTGAGGTCAGGAACCATCCTGGCCAGTGTTCTCTTCACAGTGGACCAAACAGTGTTCTCCACAAACCCACATGCTGAAGCCCTAACCCCAAGTCTAGTACCAACACTACCTGCATCCTTACCCTGAAACCTAACCCTAACCCTAACGCTAACCATAACCCTAACCCCGAAACCTAACCCTAACCCTAACCCTAACCATAACCATAACCCTAACCATAACCCTAACCGTCACCCTACCCATAACACTAACCTCGAACCCTAACCCCTAACCCTAACCCTAACCCTAACCCTAACCCCTAATTGACGAATGAAGTGGAGACCCGTGGGGCTCTCACAGGAGTGCAGGTGGGAGGTGGTGCGATCTGACAGGCGAGGACGGAGGCAGGGGACACGAGAAGATTCTCTGTGAGGCTGAGCCACAGGTTCTGGGGACGGTGGCGGGTGGGGAGCAGCGGGAGGTGCAGGTGGCGCCTGGTGCTGGCTGAGGTCCTTGGCAGGTGGGGAGGAGGGGGGCAGGCCCGGGAGGCCAGCAGGACTGGCTCTGGCCACCTCTGCAGCCCAGACCAGGTTCTCTGGGGTCAAACTCCCCCTTTCATCCAGGGGGGTTTGAGGGTCAGCGGAGAGTGACTGTCTCCCTCAGGTGGCTTCCCGGGCGTGGGGAGAGCTGTGGGTCCTCCGGAGGGGACCAGGTGCCAAAGAATTTACCTGTCCTCCTGGGGTTCCCCGGGGGTGTTCCAAGGAGCAGAGAGATATCATCGGGTGGAAATAGGTGTCCCTTGTGGAACACAGTGCAAGCCCCACCGGGCAGTGAGAGTGGGTAAAGCTAGGCACATGGAGGGACTTCAGGGAGGGCTTCCTGGAGGAAGTGGCTCCCGGCTCAGGTCTCTGGTGTGTACACATTGGAGAGGCAGGTGGAGCGTTGTGAGCAAACAGTATGGCCTGCTGGAGGGTGGGAGGCAGCAGAGATGGTGCCCACCCCACTGGCAGGTGGCTCTCAGGGGCCTTTGGGAGGGAAAGAGCTTCGGCGTGGACCTTGAGGACAGCCCTGGTGACCCGCCGGAGTCCCCAAGCCGCGTGCCTCCTCGCGGTCACCTACAGATGCCTCTCTGCGCCCAGATGCTCCCCACGGTTTGGGGCTAATGGCTCCCCCCTTTTCCCTTTCCCTCAGCTGGCAAAGGTCCCTGGCAACGTCTGCTTCTCTCCCTGGAATCAAAAGTGAACTTTAAGCAACTTTCTTTCAGAGCAATTTCTCCAGCCTCGCAGACAAGCTAATTTACAGCGGAGCAAATGCCACCGCCACCCGGCAGCCCCCGCGTCCCTGTGCTCGGGGGCTGGGCTGGGAGGGAGGCCGGGCATTCGGAGCAGGTGCTCGGGGCCAGCAGGGGGTGGGAGGGAGGACGGGATGGCGTGTGGGAGGCCAGGGAGGGCGGCTTTGCGCAGTTCCCTCTCAGATGGTGGTGGCGGCACAGACAGGACGCAGAGAGCTTTCTGAAAGGTCACAGCAGTGAAAACAAGAAGAGCCGCAGTCAGGGCTTGTGCTGCTTCTAGAACATTTTATAGAAACGGGGGAGGAAGGCCTCCTGCCTCTCTTGGAACAAAAGGCCGGGTGTCAGTCCTGGCTGCTTCCAGTGGGACCCCCTCCAGCAGGAGGCAGCCTTGTGGGCTGAGCGCTCACAGTGTGACTTGGAGCGAAGTCCTCCTCCCCCGCGAGCCTCAGTGGTCTTCGTTGTTTTGTACCTCGTGGAGGGGCTGGCCAACAGTGTTTGGGTTCTCATTGCTCACCCAGCACCAGCCTGACTGCTTCCCACGGACCCCCTCGGAATCCTCTGAGAGCTCTGTGAGGTGGGCACGGCCACTCAGCCCATTTTGCAGGTGAGGAAGCTGAGGAACAGTGAGTTAAATAACTTACCCTCAGTGACATCTAGGGGTAATTTGACAGCACCAGGGAGCCGGGTTCCAGATTTGGTATCTAATCTCTTAGCTAATGAAACCCTGTAAAATTAGGGCTGAAATTATATGAGATGATGTGTGTAAAGTACTCAGCACAAAGCCTTTAATAGAACCAGTACTCAGTAAATGTGGTGATGGTGACGGTGACGATGGTGGTGGTGGTGGTGATGGTGATTATAATGATGGCGATGATGGTGATGATGGTGGTGATGATGGTGGTGGTGATGGTGATGATGGTGGTGGTGATGGTGATGATAATGATGGTGGTGGTGATGGTGATGGGATGATGGTAATGATGGTAGTGATGATGATGGTGATGATGGTGGTGATGATGGTGATGGTGGTGATAATGGTGAGGGTGATGATGGTAGTGAGGATGGTGATTAGGATGATGGTGATGGAGGTGGTGGTAGTGATGATGGTGATTATGATGATGGTGATGGTGGTGATGGTGATGACAGTGATAATGGTGGTGATGATAATGATGGTGGTGATGATGGTGATGGTGATGGTGATGATGGTGATGGTGATGATGATGGTTGTGGAGAGCGGCTACAGTGTTTGGACAGGTTATGGTCCAAACCTGTGGTCCCACATGGCTAAGTGATACAGGCTGCGGGAGGTGCAGCAAGTAAACAAAGCCTGATCAGGTGCATGTAATTAAGTGGATTTGAAACCCATGAGAACGTTGTGACCATGCCCTTACTTTGCCTCGTGGAATCTGGTTATAAAACAAAGATTCAGCTTGCAGGCCGTGGCACTGCCTCTCCACCAGAGAGAGCAGCGTCCCACCCAGACCCAGCTTTCTTCTTTTGTCTGTCTTTTCTATTCTCTCAGGCTCACCGAACCTGGCTGCGCTGACACAGCACATATGGCGCCCAACGTGGGGTCTGAGTTCGGGGAACCATAGTTGTCAGGTGAAAGGAGGCTCCCTTAAGGCACGTGCAGAAAGTGAAAGTAAAGTGATAGTCGGGTAGGGAGTGAGGTTCGGTAGCCGCTGGGGTAAAACATGGGAAATTCAGGATCTCAGGAAGGGGGTCCCTGAAACAATGCTCAGTGAAGCATTTTTAAATTTCGTGAGTTCTATTAGGAACTGTAAAGCTAAGGGTGGAAGTCCCGGTCAGCGGGATGCTTAGAGCCAGGCCAGGCGTTTTGTAAGGATGGTCTGCTGTGGTCTGTGGTTGGTGACCTCCATGTGAATTTTGGCTGTTCGATGACCTGATAGCTCCCTGGAACTGGGGGTCTGTGTGGGACGCCAGACTCGGAGTTGGAGCTTCCAGCTCTGCAGGACCGAGGGCTGCTCGCTTCTGGAGAGGACTCCATGCTGCAGCGGCTGCAGAAGCTGAGGAAGGGACCAGACTTCCACCGGCGCGGACGGGGCTGATCTGACTGGTCCTGCCTGGTGCCGGCTCAGTCCCAAAGCCAACTGTCCGAGCAGCCTGATCCTCAGAATCCAGGGGCACCATCCTCCCATCGACGACATCTTCGCATCGATGGCATCTTCGAGAGGAGCCAGAGCATCGTCACCACCAGCAGCCTGAATGCCGAGGCCGTCCCACAGAGGCTCGCCGACCTGCGGCAGCTGAGGGCCTCCTCATCGAGGAGATGGACGAGCGGCACCGGCGGCTGGAGGAGGCGCAGGGCACCCAGAGAAGCTCCTTGCCCCTCCGTTCAAAAGACTGAGAGTGGCCCCAGGATAGCGATGCGGAAGCAGACAGCGAAGACTACGCAAGGGACCGAGGTACCCACACGGGGTCAGCTGAAGATGTTAGCAGCAGGTGGGAGAAAAGGAAGAACGGAGGCTGTGTTTCCGGCTACGCTGGGTTTGGTGAGCTGCCAGTTTTCTGTAAAGCCTCGCGTAGAGTAAGATATGCACCAGCAGCAAAGGAGACGTTAACGTGTCTGAGGTTAGGCTCTCTTACTGCTGCGTTGCAATGGCATTGTTTGTTATTGTTTGACTAATAGCCAGAGTTTTGTTCTCTCTTGTTGCTGTATTACATTAATATTCCTGTGTCGGTTGTTTTGTTGCTAGCCGGAAGTTTTGTTCTTGGTGTTTTTATTGTGCTGCATAATTTGCCTAGAGCTTTTGATGATGTAAATGAAAGTGTTTAAAAACAGGGGAAAGAAAGGGGGAGGTGTGGAGAGCGGCTACAGTGTTTGGACAGGTTATGGTCCGAACCTGTGGGCCCACGTGGCTGAGTGGTGTGGGCTGCGGGAGGTGCAGCAAGGAAACAAAGCTTGATCAGGTGCCTGTAATTGAGTGGATTTGAAACCCGTGAGAACGTTGTGACCACGCCCTTACTTTGCCTCACGGAATCTGCTATAAGGTAGACTCAGCTTGCAGGGCTTGCAGGCCGTGGCGCTGTCTCTCCATCAGACCCAGCTTTCTTCTCTTGTCTGTCTTTTCTTAATCCTTCACTGCCTCCTCTCAAGCTCACCAAACCTGGGTGCGCTGGCATGGCACCGATGGTGATGATGACAATGGTAATGATGGTAGTGATGATGGTGATTATGATGATGATGGTGATGATGATAGTGTTGATGATGGTGGTGATTATGGTAAAGATGATGGTAGTGATGAAGATGGTAATTATGATGATGGTGGTGATAGTGGTAATTGTAATGATGGTGATGTGGTGGTGATGATGGTAATGAGGGTGATTATGATGGTGGTGGTGATGATGGTAGGGATGGTGATGGTGATGGTGATGATGGTGATGGTGGTGATGATGATGGTGATGGTGATGGTGGTGGTGGTGGTGGTGATGGTGGTGGTGGTGGTGATGGTGGTGGTGGTGGTGATGGTGGTGGTGGTGATGGTGGTGATGATGATGGTGATGGTGATGGTGGTGGTGATGATGGTGATGGTGGTGATGATGGTGATGGTGATGGTGGTGGTGGTGGTGGTGATGGTGGTGGTGATGGTGGTGGTGGTGATGGTGATGATAAGATGATGGTAATGATGGTGATGGTAATGATTGTGATGATGATGGTGTCCTAGAAGCTGAGAGAATAGTGTTGAGAGGAGCGAGCAGACCACTATGGTGAGTGTGGTTGAGAGGACAAGTGATGAAAAGGGAGAAGTGGCCATTGGAGCTGGTAACATGGAGCTCAGAGTGACTTGTCCAGTTCAGCAGGACAGTGAAGACAGAAGCACATTTACAATGAGCTCAGGAGAGACTGGGCCATGGGGCAGCGAGGGCCTGCTCAGTTTTGCTATGACGGTTGTTAAAGCATGGGGTAGTAAATGGAGGGAAGTATGGGCTGTACAAAAACCTACCCTGACACTGGTTAAGTTGGTAAGAAAGACTTTTATGCAAAACTATTGCAATAAGGAGGGGGAGAGAGAGAGAGAGAGAGAGAGAGAGAGAGAGAGAGAGAGAGAGAGAGAGCTGAGCTCTGAGTGCAGCAGAGTGCGGGGGCCAGTGGATGGGAGCCTGCTAAGAGGAGCCATGCTAACCGGGCCTAGTAAGTTCTTGCAAAAGGCAGGCCAACATCAAGGTCTCGTCAGGAAGAGGGCTCAGGGGAGCCTAGTAAAGTCTGGTCCCCGATGGAGTCTCTGTCAGGGTCACAGGCCGGTTTTAAAGAAGGGGGCACTGGGCATGTTGTGCGCCAATGGCAATGGCCCTGGGAGAGTCTGTAGCCTCTGGTGCTCATCTCTGGTGGACACGACATCTAGGCGGCTCCAGGCTCCAGGCCTTGGACCGCTCTCTGGCCTGTTCCCAAGGCCTCAGGGCTTTTGACTGCCGCACAGGAGGCTGCAGGTGGCCTCTGTTCCCTGCGAATCCCTAATCATAACTCTGGCTTTTAGGCGAGCTGCACTAACCACCTCATCCCTCCGCCTGGCTCCCTGCAAGCCCCTGGCAGGGCTGTTGCTGAGCCCGAACAAGAAGACGGAGCTTTGCCCGGCTGGTGTGGCTCAGTGACGATGTTAGTGGTGATGACTGTGGTGGTGGTGATGGAACTAGGAGTCCACAGTTTGATTCCTGATCGGGGCATGTGCCTGGGTTGTGGGCTCGATCCCCAATGTGGGGCATGCAGGAGGCAGCCGATCAAGGATTCTCTCTCATCATTGATGTTTCTATCTCTCCCTCTCCCTTCCTCTCTGAAATCAATAAAGATATATTAAAAAAAAAAAAGACAGAGCTTCCTGCATCCTGTGGAGTACGTCCCGGCACCCTCCCTCCTTCCAGCACAAGGGGCATGTATCTGCTCTCTTCTCCAGGGTGCCCAGTGGCCCCCAGCCAGGAGATGTCTCTTGATTCACCTTCGGGGAAGGAGAGAAGGCGTTAGGCGACCTTCCTCACAGTCAGCCCCCGACACTCGCAGAATCAATGGTCACAAGACTGAATTGATCCAAAGGTTGCGCTGTCCTCTTGATGTCTCAATAAATGCACGCAGTTGGGAATCTGCTCCCATCTGGCATCGGGGGAGCGTGAAGCCCTCTGCGAGGGGTCTGGCATGGGATCAGGCTCAATACTCATCTGCCCGGGCTGCTATGTTTGTTTCTGTTGTTTCTGTGAGTTCATCACCTGACGCCAACGGCACAAGATGGGCCATTTGTCAGCACAGCCTCCTCACGTTCCGTAGCCAACAGCCTCAGTCTTGATGCATCTTTTCCTAAGATTCCAGGGACCAGATGGAGGGCAGTGGTGGCGGGAAAGGATCAGACAAGCAGAGGTTCCAGGAAAGGCTAGTCTGGTGGCGGAGGTCAGGATGGGTTCATCCGGGGAGAGGATGAAAGGAGCTCAGGGTCCTTGTGTTCCTACCTGATTATTTTTCAATGGTTGGCTGAGGCCTCTCTGTATCTGAGGGGACCCACGAGAGAGGGACCATATCCAGGGTAGATGTGTGATGAAAAGTCACCATGTCCTGTGTAGCACATGTACTTAGATTCAGTTCAGTCTCACCACTCCAGCTGCCCATCCATCCACCCACCTCCCTAACCATCCATCCATCCATCCATCCATCCATCCTTCCTTCCTTCCATCTATCCTTCCATCCATCCACCCACCTCCCTAACCATCCATCCATCCATCCATCCATCCATCCATCCATCCAACCATCCACCTAACACATCCATCTATCTATCCATCCATCCATCCATCCATCCATCCATCCATCCATCCATCCAACCATCCACCTAACACATCCATCTATCCATCCATCTTACCATCCATCCATCCAACCATCCACCTAACACATCCATCTATCCATCCATCTATCCATCCATCCATCCAACCATCCACCTAACACATCCATCTATCCATCCATCTTACCATCCATCCATCCAACCATCCACCTAACACATCCATCTATCCATCCATCTATCCATCCATCCATCCAACCATCCACCTAACACATCCATCCATCCATCCATCCATACATACATACATCCAACCATCCACCTAACACAACCATCTATCCCTCCATCTACCCAACCATCCAACCAACCATCCACCTAACACATCCATCTATCCATCCATCTATCCATCCATCTATCCATCCATCCATCCATCCATCCATCCATCCATCCACTCATCCATCCATCCATCCACTCATCCACCCACCTCCCTAACCATCCATCCATCCATCCATCCATTCATCCATCCATCCATCCATCCAACCATCCACCTAACACATCCATCTATCTATCCCTCCATCCATCCATCCATATCCATCCATCCAACCATCCACCTAACACATCCATCTATCCATCCATCTTACCATCCATCCATCCAACCATCCACCTAACACATCCATCTATCCATCCATCTATCCATCCATCCATCCAACCATCCACCTAACACATCCATCTATCCATCCATCTATCCATCCATCCATCCAACCATCCACCTAACACATCCATCTATCTATCCATCTATCCATCCATCCATCCAACCATCCACCTAACACATCCATCTATCCATCCATCTATCCATCCATCCATCCAACCATCCACCTAACACATCCATCTATCTATCCATCCATCTATCCATCCATCTATCCATCCATCCATCCAACCATCCACCTAACACATCCATCTATCTATCCATCCATCCATCCATCCATTATTCATTCATCTATCATCCATCCATCATCCATCCATCCATCCATCCATCCACCATCCATTCACCCACCCACCTACCCATCCATCCATCCATCCATCTACCATCCATCCACCCACCCACCCACCCATCCATCCACCATCCATCATCCAGCCATCCACCCAGGTGTCCAGTCAGCAATGATTACGGCGTCCCTTCTGTGTCCTGGGCAGAAAGGGAAATCATAAGCCACTTCCCTGCTGAGAAGGGCCCACGTCTACTGAGCAGATCACAGCAACGGGCACATCGTAGCCCAGAGGGCGCTGTGGCTCAATGTGGGAAAGTCAGGAAAAGCTCTTGGAGGAGGCTTCCCTTCTTGAAAGGAGCATGACCGTGAGCCAGGCGGACCCCGGGCAGCAGGTGACTCGGCCTGGGGTCACGGGGCGGCCGGGCGGCGGCATGGCGGGACCCAGGGCCTGAGTGAATCGGCGGGGCGATGGCTGGAAAGCCAGCACACACCAGTCACAGGGGCCATGTCACCGTGCTTGACCTTGCCCTGAGGCTGGGGGTGGGGCGATGGTGGACTTCACGAGGGGTCGCCATGATCAGCCTTGTGTCATAGGAGATCCCCCGGGCGAGGGCTCTCCCATCACTGGGACCAGGGCTGAGTGGAGAGGGTGGGGCCTCTGTCATCATGGACACAGCCACCTTCCCGAGGTCACTCCCACCTCTGCCACCTCTGCCTCCTGCAGTGCTGCTCTAGCGTCGGGGTCTCTCTCTCTGAATCTTCCCAACGTCGCATGAGGCGGCACTTTTTCATCCTCCTCACGTTGCAGCCCAGGAAGAAAAAGCATGGACAGCTTAAGAGACTTGCCTGAGGTCAGCCCCCCAGTGGGAGGAGGGGCAGCTCAGGGAAGGCACGGGGCTCCGTGCCCCTGATCTCCGGGTCAGGCTGGGGTGTGGTGAGGTAGGTGGGTGTGGGGAGGGGGCTGGGACCCATCTGAGACCTCAGCTTCAAGCCAGAGTCTGTCCTGCCTCTTCTCAGAGGGGACGTGCTGCCGGGGAAACGGGCTGGTCCCATGGGAACCGGGCAAGGGGGAGCCCAGGTGCGCGGCTCACCTTTCAGTGAGAACCTGAGAGCAGGTCAGACAGGTGGCCGTCCCTTCGTCCATTCGTGTCACCCGCGGCTGCAGCCTTTGAGACGACTGGACCCCAATGGGGTGTCTCAGCCCTGACCGCACCCCGAGCTTCCCAGTGGGATGGCCGCTCAGTGTCCCGGCCACCAGGCCTTGTTCGTGCCACACAGGGAGCCGCGGGGACTCTCAGAGCCAGGACAGGGCGGGCGCACCTCACGGTGGCTCCGGAAAACCACTCAGCGGGAGCCACAGGGCCAACTGCCTCTCCTCTGTGACCCAGTGACCTCGCTGCCGCCCGAGAGGATGAGACACCAGTCCTGTGAGGGGTGCGGCCACCTCTTCCCCCATCTCCTTGAATGAACTTCGAGACGGAGGTGCACGCAGATGCCCGGGCACAGCTGGGGATCCCCTGGAGACAACAGCCTGCAGCCCACCCACCGGGGGGTGATGGTACAAGCCTGGGGGGCGGAGGCAGCTGACCGGAAAGCTGTGCTCCCGGCACCGGCACCGGCATCTGCGTGAGATTCCAGGAGAGAGGAAGCTAATTTTGTGGCAGGAAGCGGAGCAGAGGTGGCCTGGGTGGGGGCGGGGCCGTGCTGAGCAGGGAGAAGGCGTGGGAACTTTCTGGAGGGCTGGGAATGGAACGTTCCCTGTCTTGAGGGGGGGGGGCGGGGTTGTTGACGTGGGTGCATCGATTTGTCTAGGTTTATGAAGCTGCCCTGAGAATCTTTGCATTTCAATTTCGCTGCATGTAAATTACACTTGAAAGAACAAAACATAAAAGACAGGGAAAGCGGGAGGAAGGAGAGCGGGAGGGAGGGAGGAGGAGGCAGGGAGAACATAGGCCCAGCAGCTCCAGGCCTCAGGGTGGCCCCGGGCCACCCAGGTGGGTGGGTGCAGGGTCAGACTGGGCTGCGTGGACCTGCCCTGCCTGTGCCCCCGGGGCCGGGAGTCCCCAGCGTCTGAGTCTCGCTCAGGTGGGCGCCCCTGGGCGTCCTGAGGCCGCCCTGACAGAGACCGGGGAGAGGGGGCAGGTGCTCAGAGGGAGGTCCAGGTGCCCGGAGGCTGTGCTGGGGGCTGGGGAGCCGTGTCCCCTACTTTCTGAGAGACCCCTGTGCTGTGGAGACATCCTGGGCTGTGTTTATGCCACAGAAAAGCAGGCACGGGGCCCGGCTCAGTGTTACCCCCAGTCCATTACCCTGTCCCCTCCCCACACCTGCACCAGGTGAGGCACACCCTCAGCCGGCGGAATGCCTCACCGTCGGACGTGGGTGCCCCAGGCCGGGCAAGCCACAGGGGCAGCTGCAGTGGCAGGGGGTGGGGGGGGGCGGCAGTGCAGCCAGCAGGGTGGCCTGTGGCAGTTCTGAGCTTCGTGTGTGTTACCTCCTAGTTCCTGAGAGGAGGCCGTGCATGCACGAGGCCCGGTGACAACGTGGGTCACCCAGCAGCAAGGTGGGGACGTCGGTCCAGCCCCTTCGGATGCCCAAGGCCACCGACGGCACCGGGCACGCTGTGGCTCCTGGTCCAAGACGTGGGCGTGAGGAGCCTGAGGCCACAGCCTGGGGTCTGAGTGTCCCCGCACCTGCCTGGGCAGGACAGCTCCTTCCCTCCCAGGGACAGGTGGCGCCCGGAGGCCCTGCTCTCCTGACAGCAATGACGGTAGCCGAGGGGAGGGCAGGGCCCACAGCCTCTCGGATCCCACAGCGGCTGCAGGTCTGGCTCAGGGCTGCTCTCCTGGCGAGCGTTTTCCTGGGCGGCAGCAAAGGCGCCGGGACCAGAGGGCGACAAGCCCGTTCAGCCAGGCTGGTCGCTGCAGTGAATGAGGGGCCACCGCTCCCGGATCCCCGGGTGTTCTCCCGGTTTTACAGGCAGCTGGTGCATCTGCCTCTGGAGACAGAGCTAAGTCGGCGTCTGGTAGAGGCCTGAGCAGGTGCGGAGAGGAAATGCGGTTCTGTCCCGGACACCCCTGCAGGGATGGAGAGGCTGACGAAGGGAAGGGCCTCGAGGGGCTGGGCGCGGCGGACGGACGCCAGGGAGGAGGAGCCCGGCCGCAGGTCCCCGTGTGGCCCCAAGCGGCCACGGTGCCAGGTGGGAGGAGGCATCAGGTGGGGTTCCTCGTGCTGACTCTGTGACAGGCCCAGATGTGAGTGACCATGTGGGGATCCCAACACCCCACCCCCACCCCCCAGCATGCGGCCGCACTTGGAAATGGGTCTTCCTGGATGTGGTCAAGCTGAGAAGAGTACGTGGGAGGGGCGCTAGTCCCCCGTGACGGGCGTCCCTGCAGAAGCGGAGTTGGGGCCCGGGGAGCATGCCGAGTGGAGATGAAGCGGAGAGGGGTGGCACCACCAGCCACGGAAGGGAGGCCGAAGGATGCTGGCAGAGCGCCCGGTGGGGGAGAGCATGAGGCGGGCAGGTCCTTAGAGTGGCCAGAAGGAACGGGCGCTATCCAGGGCTTGACCTTGACCTTCTGGCCATATTGTCACTGTGATGGGGTCCCAAGGTTTTTTTTTAAAAAATATATATTTTATTGGTTTTTCACAGAGAGGAAGGGAGAGGGATAGAGAGTTAGAAACATCGATGAGAGAGAAACATCGATCAGCTGCCTCTTGCACACTCCCCACTGGGGATGTGCCCGCAGCCAAGGTACATGCCCTTGGCTGGAATCGAACCTGGGACCCTTGAGTCCGCAGGCCGACGCTCTATCCACTGAGCCAAACAGGTCAGGGCAGGGGTTTTTCTTTTAAGGACAAACCCACGTGAGTGAAATCTGGGCTCTGAGTTAAGTCGCTCCCGGCACACTTCGAGGTCGCCAGGGGATGTGCTGAGGGAGCGTGGGCGATGCTCCTTAAGGCGGTGTGTCCATGGCGTGTCCGCGACGTGTCCGCAGCTCACTGTGCGTGTCCGTAGACCGCAGAGGGAAGATTCACAGAGCAGGGGATGAGGTCTGACGCCTCCATTTCTTCCCCACAAGGAGCCACAGCGAGGGAGGGGGCGCCGGGGGACAGGAGCAAGCTGGGATTTGGGGAGTCCTTAATAGCAGGTTTTGTTATTTAATCTGCTCTCTGTGCCACCCCCCCCCCCCCCCCCCCAGCAAGGCAAGACCATCTCAGTGTGCTCTGGGGCTTCGACTCTCTCGGCCAGTCGACATAATGACATACGGGTTAGGATTTGCATGGGACCAACACGCTCAGGCGTAGAGAGCAGCGCGTGAGCGAGATCCCCACATTCAGGAGAGGCCCCGACATCACCTGCCAATCACCCCGCGGGGTCTGGGTTCCTCCAAGTGGCCCTCCCACTGGGGACCCAGCGCCCAGGCCGCGGAGCGGGCCGCTGTCAATTAATAACTTCTGAGACCCGGGCCCGAAACTCGCCAGCAGACAGGCCTCTGGGAAGAGCAAACCCGTCGATGTGCTCTGTTACCTGTCACTCACCATTTAAATGGCCCCTGATGATGGGGTCTCCATCCAGGTTGGTGAGGCCTCCCCCTGGCAGGGGAGTTATTCGTTGGGGTTCAGGGAGCCTCCCTCCTTTGATCCGGGCCTGACCTCTGAGTTCCTGGGCAATTACAGGTGGCGCGAGGGTTCCAGAGAGGGACGCTGGGGTGGGCAGGTATCGCCGGGCCTGTGTGCCCACAGCCGGGCACCGTGGCCAGGCGGCAGGGGGCCTGGCGGAGGTGGAGTGCGGACAGACACAGTCTCGGGGACGGAGCGCCTCAGGCGGCTCTGGGCAGGCGTTCGGGAAGGCTCTGCGCCTGTTTTTAGTCTAACGTCTCGGGGCCAGGTTGTTATCGGCAACCACTGAACAGACCACTAACTACCCCAGCGACGCAGCGTCGTCCTGCCAGGCCTGGGAGCAAGAACCCGAGTGCTTCCACTTCTGCAGTCAGCAGTCCGCCCTCCCGCGTGTGCAGGTGCCTGGGGCCCACCCTCCCTCGTGTGCAGGTGCCTGGGGCCCGCCCTCCCGCGTGTGCAGGTGCCTGGGGCCACCCTCCCGCGTGTGCAGGTGCCTGGGGCCCGCCCTCCCGAGTGTGCAGGTGCCTGGGGCCACCCTCCCGAGTGTGCAGGTGCCTGGGGCCCGCCCTCCCGCGTGTGCAGGTGCCTGGGGCCCGCCCTCCCGCGTGTGCAGGTGCCTGGGGCCCGCCCTCCCGCGTGTGCAGGTGCCTGGGGCCCGCCCTCCCGCGTGTGCAGGTGCCTGGGGCCCGCCCTCCCGCGTGTGCAGGTGCCTGGGGCCCGCCCTCCCGCGTGTGCAGGTGCCTGGGGCCCGCCCTCCCGCGTGTGCAGGTGCCTGGGGCCCGCCCTCCCGCGTGTGCAGGTGCCTGGGGCCCGCCCTCCCGCGTGTGCAGGCAGCTGGGGCCCACCCTCCCGCGTGTGCAGGTGCCTGGGGCCCGCCCCGCTAGCCTCTGTGATTGACGGGAAGGACCGCTCCCAGGCACAGCTCCTGTGCGGGTGCCAGCATGGCGATGCCACCAACAAGTGCCCTTTCTCCGCATCTCCCTCCATCGTTAGGGACATATGATGTCAGCTCCTCTCACCTCTCACCTGACTGAGAACTCGGCTCGGTGGCCACTTGCTCTGGGCAGCATCTCACGGAGGCCCTGGGAGAGCGGATGAGCAGCCATTTCCCGGCTCCCGAGCTCTCCCGCTGGAGGAGAACACAGGCCATTGCCCGCCCTGCAGAGGGAGCGGCCCCAGCTCTGGCGGCTCTGCAGGAGGGGCCGTGGGACCTGGGGGTGTGGGCCACCTGTGCCCCGTAGTCGGCAGGAGCAGGTGCAGGCAAGTCCCGGGGCAGCCCCTCCAGTGCCAGGAATCGGGCGTCTTTGCCAGCAGGCGAGACATCGCCAAGGCTCGGGGCCTGTTCTCGGGGCAAGTCCACAGACAAAGAGCAGAGCCTGGCGACCGGAAGCCAGGTGTCCCAGGTGAGGGAGGGACCCTCCCACCCCGTCTGTGACCCGGTGCTGTCCTCGGGTCCCTGGATCCTAAGTGCCTTTAGCAGCTGGTGAAAGCCACACAGGTCCCCGTGGAGAGCTGCCCCGGGCCACGTCCACGCACCTCTGAGTGCACCCTGGACAGTGGAGAGCAAGAACTGCCCACGGCTACACTGCTCACACGGTGGCCGCCGGCATCGTGGCTCGGACACTCAGCATGTGGCTGGCATGGCTGAGACGCTCTCTTCTGATCTCACTTTGTTTTAATTAATTTAAATAATGAGCCACAGGGGCTAATGGCTCTGTGAGCAGGGACCCTGGGTTAGCCTCAGAGATCTTTGGGAAACAGGAAATGCTAGTGGGCCCTGGGCCTGCCTCTCTGTCCCTTTGACCTTCGCTGCTTTCCACTTCGGGTCCGGAAGCAGGTGGTCCACGGATTCGGGACAGTGAGCGTGAGGGAGGGGCCCTTGTCCTTCACCGCCTCCTCCGCGGCTGTCCCCGCCGCCGCTCCCTCGGCGACAGCTCCACGCGCCGTGGCAGGCTGGCTCCACGCGTGATGAATCGCCCTCATTCTCTTTCCAGCAGTCCCACAGCCAGTGAAAAGCAATAAAGAGCCAAATGACACGCAAATTGTGTCCCCAAAGAGCCGTAGAGGCCTAAGATATTGGAGCATCTGATGATCCGATGGGATTCTTTGCCTTTAAACAAATAACCCTCATTAACCAGGAAGAGTGTTGCAAGGGGGAGGGGGCGTGTCGCTCGGGGAGGGTGCAGGCCAGGCCAGCGGGGCTCTGACTTGCCTCAGGGGTGAGACAGCTTCCCGGGTCGATGGCGAACGACAGGGCGTCCCCAGGCAGCTCTGTGCTGTGGGAGCGGCCTCCGCGTGGCTCCGGTTTAGGACTCGGGCCGCCGTTTCTGCCCCGGCCCTGGCTTGTGAGTCTCTGCGGTTACCGGGAGGGGCCTGCTCCTGGTCTTTCCCACGGAACCTTGGCGAGAACCGATGCCCAGACCCCAGGCCCAGAGATTCGGATCTAGTTGGTTTGGGGGATCCGGCATCCACCTTTGAAAGCAGGTGCCGCCCACATCCGCCAGGCCACGAGCCCCGGGACCTCCGCAGTCCACACCCTCCAGAGTGGGGGCAGGGATGGCCCCGTCCTCTGCTCCCTGAGCTGCGGCCTGCGGGCTCCTCTCCATCCCGGGCCTCTGTCCTCCCTCGGCCCGGCAGGAGCACGTGGCCTTTGTGCTTGACGAGGAGGGGAGGGTGGGGAAGGGGTGCCCTCCCCGGTGCTGGTCTGATTCTTTCTCTCCGGTGCCAGGTGCCTCCCTAGCCCCTCACGCCGCCCTGTGCACTGTTGTAATCCCGTGGCCTCTCCCAGGAGAGGGATCCGATGGTGGTGAGAGCCCAGGCCTCTCCCAGGCCCGGCTTGGAGCCTGGTGCACCACCAGCATGGGTGGCACTGGAGACAGGGTAGGCACAGCTTGCAGGGCTGGCTTAGCAGGGGAGCTGCAGAGACGGCTGTGGAGGAGGCCGGCCTGGCCCAACCAGGAGGCTGCTGCACCCAGAGCAGGGCTGAGTGCGGGAACAGCAGGTGCAGGTGTGGTCCCAGCGCACAGGGAGTGTGGGGGTGAGAGTCACGTGGTTCTGTGAATGTGAGCAGTAGTTTGCATTCGGCTGCTCCCCAAGTGCTCTCCCAGGATGACACTGTGCTGACGCTGGGAGAAGACAGGGAGGCTTGCGAGCGAGGACACGGTGTCAGCCCCAAGGACCCCGGAAGCGCAGACGCTGCAGCTGCCTCCGGCGCTGTGCCCACCCGGGAGCCTCATCTCCACGGGCTGCAGGCCCTGAGTGTCACCCCCAGTGCGGCGGCCGAACCGTCACGGTGGTGCCATCATGGTGACCTTGTCCGGAGCCCATCGCTCCTGCGGGCGCTGCATTCACGGCTGCATCTCATCCATCAGGGCTGCGACCAGGCAAGTCCGACTTCCCGGGAGTGGCTGACGGATGGCTCCCCATGCCCCCCATCCCATGGGTTCACAGGGACAGGGCTGCAGGGGGAGCTTGGCGGGCATCGTGGGGGGAAGGCAAACCCTAAGCCAAACCCAGAACAGACGCCAGCGCCGCTCCGAGGGAATCGCCGTCTGTGCGTCTTCCCTGCCGCTGCCCAGGCGGGAGGTCACCTGGGCCATGAGTCCGGCGGGAGGACGCTCCTCTGTCCAGACCCGTCCACATGGCCCTGTCAGGGAGGGGCCGGGCGAGTTATACCCCGGGACTTCAGTGGCCGGAAGCCCGCTCTGAGGTCAGCAGGGCCCCTGCCACCCAGGCACCCGGTCAGGTGAGTCCTCATGCTCTCCCGAGAGAGCAGGAGACAAGGCGGTCAGCGTGGAGCCAGGGCCACGTGGCCTCACGGTGGGGATGGGGGGCGGGGGTGCTGGGAAGTGGGGAATCTTTAGTGCTTACACCCTCATCACAACAGCTGGACTGGTAGCTGCGTCAGGCCACCCAGGGCGTCCTAGCCCAGAATACCTGGTGGTTGCGAGCATCTAAGGAGATGAAAACAGCTGACAGCAGGAGGGGGCGCTGCTTCTATCAGGGACCTGCATGGGGGGCCCTGGGGGCGGGGCCGTGAGGATGGGCCAGCAGAGGCAGGGTTCTTTCCGGACGGACAGACAGACGGCTCTCCCAGATGACTATTTGTGAGCTCTGCCACCTTCCCTTCCTATCCTCCCTCCCTCCCTGCCTCCCTCACTCACCCAGTGGCTGTCTGGTGTCCAGGCCGCGCTCCAGAGGCTGTTGTGCAGGCACGGAGGATGGAACAGAGCGGGCCCGTCCTCAGCGGGCAGACGGGAAGGACCAGCCCTGGTGCAGCGAGGGGTTACCTGTGCCCTGGCATCCGTCTCGGATGCTGGCCTCATCCCTGTAGGTCGGTGGTTACTTCTTCCCCCTGGCAGGTGAGGGACACGGAGATCTGAGAGCTGGAGTGACCCCCCCCCCGCCAGGCCCCAGACTCGGGTCCTCAACCTGCATTTCCTGCGCCCGCCTGGGCACTGCCGCCCTGGGAAACAAGGGAGGCACCACACTGTGCTCCAGGAAGCGGGTGGGGCCGAGAGAGCTCACCTGGGCAGGTGGGCGGGGCCGCACACAGGGGTTGGAATGGCAAGAACCAGAGAGCAGAGGTGGGAGACCTGGGCCGTCCTTGTCATGGATAGCAAGTGGCTTGGAGCTCACCCTACAGGTGGGGGAAGAACAGAGAGTGAGAGAGGCCGCCTCCTGCACGCCCCCTTCTGGGGATGAGCCTGCAACCTGGGCATGTGCCCCGACTGGGAATCAAACTGTGACCTCCTGGTGCCCAGGTCGATGCTCAACCCCTGAGCCACACTGGCCGGGCTGGCCTCACTTTTAACATAGCACCAACCCTCTCCCATGAATCGCATGAGACGGAATGGCACTAGTCGGCGCTGAAACAAAACAAGCAGCCGCAGCAATAGGCCTCCACGTCTCCGTGACCTTTAAAGAAACCCTCACCGGAGGGGGTGTTCATCGATTTCTGAGAGAGGGAGAGGGAGAGGAACACTGATGTGCTCCCTGACCGGGGATCGAGCCTGCAACCTAGGCCCCACCCTGACTGGGGATCGAACTCACCACCTCCTGGTCCCGGGAGGATGCTCCTACCAGCTGTGCCACCCGGCCAGGGCTGCTGCCTGTCTTTCAGGATTCTTACCCTTGTGGGCGTGGTCTCTGTGGGATGGGAAAGACCTGCATCTTGTAATTCACACCTTTGTTCATTCAGTAAAACATGTTGAGCACGGATAACGTGTTTACTCGGTGTTAGAAGTCGGGCTGCCGTGGAGGATGGGGGTTGCGGGGAGAGCCATCTGCCCTCATTTACTTTTGTTCTAGTGCGGGGGTGAGGTGGGATGTAGTGAGGTTCAGGGAGCCGTTCCACCAGAAACACAGGAGACGGATGGGCAGGGTAGCCGGCTGCTGGCACACACCCAGGCACCCAGGCACCCAGGAACCCACGCACCCAGGCACCCAGGCACCCATGCACCCAGGCACCCACGCACCCATGCACCCTGACACCCACGCACCCTGACACCCACGCACCCAGGCACCGACGCACCCAGGCACCCACGCACCCATGCACCCTGACACCCACGCACCCTGACACCAACGCACCCAGGCACCCATGCACCCAGGCACCCACGCACCCATGCACCCTGACACCCACGCACCCTGACACCCACGCACCCAGGCACCGACGTACCCAGGCACCCAGGCACCCACACACCCAGGCACCCAGGCACCCACGCACCCAGGCACCCACGCACCCACGCACCCCAGCTGCGGAAACTCTAGGACCAAGGAGCGGGAGAGGCTAGAGGGGCCCTGGCGGGCTCGTGGACATGACGCCCAGTCACTCGCCATGTGTGGACACCATTAGACGTTTGAACCTGGGCTTCATGGTTGATCATTTTAGAGAATTATTGCTCATTTTCAAAGCTGAGATAACGGTGGGTGGTTATACCCTTGATACCATTCCCCACCCCCTCACCCTTCACGCCTCGGGTGATTTCCCGCCTGCTCTCTGCATCTGCGGACCCAGTTCTGTTTACTCGTCTGTTTCGTGTGTTTTCAGACTCCACGTGCAGTGAGATCTCATGGCATCTGTCCTCTGTCTGACGCCGCTCACCTAGCACAGCACCTCTGGGCCCTCCATGGCGTCACAAAGGGCGCGATTTCCTTCTTTCCTGTGGCCGAGGGTAGTCAGTCCGTTGCGCACGCACCACGTCCTCTCCGTCCGTCCGGTCCTCCGCCGGCAGCACTGGGTTGTTTTCACGTCTTGGCTGCTGTCAGCAGCT
The DNA here is from genome assembly GCA_036010255.1 of Myotis pilosus. NCBI lineage: Eukaryota > Metazoa > Chordata > Mammalia > Chiroptera > Vespertilionidae > Myotis > Myotis pilosus. Next base: position 77,543,657 of record JASKON010000010.1, read on the forward strand.
CTGCAGTGAACGCGGGGACCGTGCCTGTGAATCGGTGTGTTCGTTTTCTTCAGGTCGATACCCAGACGCGGGGCCGCTGGGGCTGAGAAGTTCTACATTCAACTGTCCATTTCCGACCCCGCCAGCGGCCCATGGGGTCCCTTTCCCCACGTCCCCGTCCACGCGGATCTGCCGGTTTATTGATGCCACCCAGTCCGACGGCGTGAGGCACTAGCTCACGGGCCTTGACTTGCGTCTCCCCGACGGCTCGCGACGTGGAGCGTCTGTCCCTCTGGTCACGCCCTCCGCAGACAGTCCGCGCTCTCTGGGAAGCACACGCTGACGGGTTTCCGGGGAGCGAGCTGGGTTCGCTTCCGACAAGGTGGTGGGCAGAAGGAGTTTCATTAGATTGTTCTGTCCACTTATGTTGTGTCTGGAATGTTCCATGATGAAATGTAAAAAAAAAAAAGAAGTAGCATTGCTTAAGATACAAGGAAAATTCAACCAGGGAAATCATTTGAGATGGTGCTCAGTGTTGGGTAAAAGAGACAACAGGGTCAGGAGGTGCCCAGGGGTGTAGGGGGTCCCTGCTGTAGGTGGCCCCGTGTTTTGTCTCCTGGGACCTCCTCATCTTTTCAATACATTTTTTAAAATACATTTTTATTGATTTCAGGGAGGAAGGGAGAGGGAGAGAGAAACATCAATGATGAGAGAGAATCATTGATCAGCTGCCTCCTGCACACCCCTCCCCTCCCCCCCGCCCCCGGGGATCAAGCCCACAACCCAGGCATGTGCCCTGACCAGGAATTGAACCGTGACCTCCTGGTTCATACCTCGATGCTCAATCGCTGAGCCACATCGGCCGGGCGGGCTGTCTTCAGTTTCTTAATTACATCTGAACCCCTGCTGTCTGGGTCTTGCCCTGGGCTCCACCCACACGCGCCAGCGAGCTGAGCTGGAGTTTGCAGTCCCTCCTGGTCAGCGGCAGTGCCCCTGTGTCGCCGGGAGGGACAGGAAGCGCGGGGAACTGGGAATTTCCACCGCAGACTTTATTCGCTGAGGTTAGGTGAGGGCGAGTCAGCCGCTCTCATATCCTGGCGGCTGGCCCCTGCTGTTCCTTCATGAACGTTCTTTCAGAAAATCTGCAAAAGGAACAGCGGGGACCACAGAGAAACAGGGAGTGAACCCCCTTCCAGGCCTTTCTTCTCGAGGTTGTTCTAATCACTGGCAAAAAGCCGAGAACAGACCCCAGGATGGTTCAGGGGTGTCCTGCTGCCCCCCTCTCCCTCCCATGCAGAGAGTCAGCCTCCAGTAGAATGACCCCAGAGGGCGGTGTGAGGCGGGTTCCTCAGACACTGCTGTGGGTCCGCCCACAGCCGCCAGTTCAGGTTGAACTTCTCAGGAGGTGACTGGGTTTTAGGGGGCGAAGCCTTAATCAAATGCAATGGCAAATGACAGGGGGCACCTGGAGGGGGTGATGGGAGCTACAACTTAGAAACGGCAGGTGGGGGTCAAGGTGGGCGCGCCCTTGGGTTCCAAGAGCACAGGCATCGTCTGCACCGACGGCCCCTCCTGCGGCCAATCACCTGCTCCCTTTCTTCGTGCCTCTGCCCACCATGGCCCTGTCCCTCCGTGATGCTCTGGTCTCGCCTCCCGCCCGCGGGATCCCACAGCCACAGCTGGGCCTCACCACCTCCTGTTTGTCCAGAGGCACGTGGTGCCGTGGGACGGGCTTGCTACGTGGACTAGGGGCCCTGCCGCTGACCGGCGGCCAGATCCTGATGGAGTGACCCAATGGCCTTGAACTCGCACTTGTCCTTCTGCAAAATGGAAGTGGGGGTGGGGTAAGACCCAGCGGGACAGGTCTGCCCAGGACGGCGGATGTGAAAGCGCTCTGAGTGCCAGCGGTTGTGATCACTGTGTTGCTCACAGTCACCAAGGCGTCCAGGATTTGGCGACAGCCACGGTGTCAGTCTGGGCCTCCTTCCCGTCCCTGTGGCCCCGTGCTGTGAGGGGAGCCGTACAGCTGGTCACTTTGTTCGATGGGAGAATAGGAGTCTATCCCACAACCTTATGAATCACATGCCCACTCTAGCGTCCCTCTGCATGGCCCTATGGACAACACAACCAGAGATGAAATACCGTCTTGATAGTCTCCTCTTTTCCCCAAAAAAGGCCAGTTTTGCCTGACATTGTCTGAGGCAGCGAGGCCAATGCCTGCCAAAGACGTCCGTGTCCCGATTCCCATCCCTGCAAACGGGTGAACTTCCATGGAAAAGGGGAAGGAAGGTTGCAGGTGGAGCTGTTTGCTCATCGGCTGACCTGAGATGGGGTTATCCTGGATTATCTGGGGGCCCGTGTCACCCCCGGGTCGTTCAAAGTGGACAAGGGTGTCGGAAGAGGGCCAGGAAGAAGGCAGCTTGGCACAGACGTGGCCTCATGTCGCTGGGTTCAGAGATGGGAGACTGGACCACAAGGCAAGGAATGCAGAAGACGTCTAGAAGCTGGAAAACACAGCTTTTAGAGCAGTGGTTCTCAACCTTCCTCATGCCGCGACCCTTTCATACAGTTCCTCATGTTATGGTGACCCCCAACCATACAGTTATTTTCGTTGCTACTTCATAACTGTCATGTTGCTACTGTTATGAATTGTAATGTAAATATCTGACATGAGGATGGTCTTAGGCAACCCCTGTGAAAGGGTCATTTGATCCCCAAAAGGGTCACGACCCACAGGTTGAGAACTGCTGTTCTAGAGGCTTCTAGAAAGTTCTAGACCCCTAGGCCCTTCAGAAAGGAACACGGCCCTGACCACAGATGGTTGTAGCCCAGTGACAGGAGACCCATGTCAGGCTTCCGAGCCTCAGAATCATAGGAGAACGCATCTGTGTGGGTTTATGCCCCTCTGATGTGTCGGTTGTCCCAATGGCAATAGAAAACCAACTCCGCATTAATGATGACTCTCTTCTCCAAATGTTCATTTTGTTCAACAAATAGGTATGGAGTTCTTCCTCTGTGCAGCCCCTGGAGAGGTGCTAACCACAGGTGATGTGTGTGGGGCCCCAGCCAGGCTGGGCCCTGACCCTCGGGGAGCGCACGGTCTGGCTGGGGACACCACGCCAGTGAGAGGGATGTGAAGCCACAGCTGTGGGCAGGGCAAGGTGCCCCCGGGCTCCCAGCCGTCTAGCGATGGCTCAGAAAGCAGCCCAGACCACCGCTGGTCCCCCCAGGAGCCTCCTTCTCCAAGGGCCAGCGCGGGGCGGTGTCGGCCCCCTGGTCCCCAGGCTGCTCCAGGACAGGGAGGCCCTGGGCCAGGTGTCCCCACGGCCCCGCCCCCTGGAGGCCCCTCCCCACCAGGATGCGCCCGCCCTCGCCCTGCCAATCAACAGGAAAGGCAGCAGGGCCTTTCTCGCACAGCCCCTCAGCGGGCCCCCACTCCCTCGGCACCATCCTCCCACGCACGTGGCCTTCATGGACGTGAGTTTGCTTTTGCTTCCTGGGTAGGAAAGCCAGGTGCTCACATTCAGGTGTGTCCCCTCCTGCGGCTGCGGGACTCACACAGGATTTTAAAACGGGTTTATTTTGGGGGAACGCGGCCGGGAAAGCCCAGGTGTTCACGCCCTCGGGGTGCTGCCTCTGCTTCTGTCGGGGTGGTTTCCTCTCAACAGCGAAGGGTCCACAGACCTGCGTGAAACTACATCTCATGCCCCAGCCGCGGCTGGCGAGGCCCTGGGTTCTCCCAGGTGAAGCTGGTTCCATTCCTGCCGGGGAAGGAGCCTGCATCGACCGACCAGGACTCTGGGCAACAGGCCAGGCCCCAATGGAGACTGACGCCAATACCACTTCCTGAGAGGCCGTCCCGGGCCTGGTTCCGCGGGCCCCGCGGTGCCCCCGCTCTGCTGGGCTGCTGTCCGCCCCGGCCCAGGGCGTCGGCGGCATGAGCCGGCCTGCAGACCCAGAGCGACACCCACTGAGCCACACCCTCACACTTCCCAGGCGCACCCCAGGCCGGGCCACGGGGCCCAGCACTGCTGCTCTGTGGGTGGGACCACGGCCACGGCCACGGCCACGGCGCACAGGTAGGAGGGCTGAACGAAGGATGTTCGTGGTAGTTACTTTTCCCGGCTGCTGCTTCTAGAATTTGCTTTCTGTTTTCAGAGAGATGTTGGCGGCTCTTCTCAATCAAACCGCGCTCTGCGGTCTTGAAAGGAGACGCGGGGATCCGTCCACCGCCCCCTCCCGCCCCCTCTCTCCTTTGTTTGCGATGTGAAGTGTTAATATAAAAATAGACGTTCTCCAGGCATTCGAGAGCGCCTCTCAGGTTCCCATGGAAACCAAGCCGTGCAAATATGTGAAGGACTTTTTTTTTTTTTTTAATTTGACCAAAAATTTCATCCTCTGAGAGGTGGGGTCATTCTGCCTTCTGGTTTGGGGAAACTTCTTTTCTTCTTAAGATTTTCAAGAAATGGATGCCGCCTTTCCACTGGCCCCCACCCTTCCCACCATGCCAGCGCGAGGTTTTTTTTTTAAGTGACGTCCTGTTCCCACCCTGCGGCCTGGAGGGCTTAAGAAACCCTTTTGGGACGAAGTTGTTGGTCCTCGGCCTCCGAGGCGGCAGAGATGATTTCTTCCCTTCACTTTAAAGCGATTTAGAAGCAGCCCATGGCTGCCTCCGAGCTGATGGCACTGACATCCCCGGGGACATCGGAGGCGGATAAATGTTGTGAGCGAGCAGAGCCCGGCCGCTTCCCACCTTCCCGCAGACAAATCGTCCTCGCGGGCGGAAACCTCCCTGGGCAGCGCCGCTGCGGCCGGGGAATAGAAAAGGCCTAGAATTAGGGCTTTTGTCAATGTCACTTGATTTCATTAGACAGCATTCCTTCTCGGCCATTTGTGCGGGGCAGGTCGGAGGGAAGCCGAGGCAGCCCCCGCAGGCAGGCTGGCTGTGCAGGCCTGGGCCTTGGAGCACGCTCTCCCTGCGATCCCCCATGGTTCCCTGAGGTCTCCTGCGGTCCCCTGCGGTCCCCTATGGTCCCCCGAGGTCCCCCGTGGTCCTCTGAGGTCCCCTGCGGTCCCCTGTCCAGCCCCCCTACAAGGCCATGACCAGCCCCTGGTGTGTGTGATGGATCCTGGGGTCTCAGCCGCCCGGCCCCCAGGAGATGCCTGGGCAGGTTACACCCTCTGCAGGACTGGCGATATGGGGACAAGGGTCGACGCTTTGCTGAGGCCCCTTCCCGCTCAGTTCTGCCCACCCCGTGTCACTTCCTCTCGGAGTGTCTCCTGGCAACACTCCACCCCAGTCACCCATCGGCCTCCGGTCTGCGGCTGGGACCCCGAGATGCCGGCAGCCCCCTGGCTGGGTTATTCTTAATGAGCCATGAAGACTGGATGTGAGGCTTGAGCTGTGCCCCGCCCCCACCTCCAGGGCGCCAAGTCCTCACTCCAGGCACCCGGACCTGGGCCCTTGTTCGGAAATGAGCTCTTTGCAGGTGGGCAGGCAGAGAGGAGGTCACGGAGGCGGCCCTGGTCAGCGTACCCAGGCGTCCGACAACGACGCTCCTTGACCATGTTCGTCAGGGCCGTCTGACCTGGATGGCCCCAGCCCTGTCTGACCGGGTGTGGCAGGAACCCCAAGTCAGGTCACTGAGCACCCCATCCCTCGATGCCTCTGCTCAACAAATCCATCCCAAACCCCTCACCGGGCCCCTGGGCATACGTCCCAGCCGTCTCGGCTGCATTTGTCTCTCCCCGATGGCAAGGATAACTCTCCCACCATTTTAACGGGCGTCAGAGAATTCTTTCCCTCAACACCTTTAAAAGGGGGAACTGAGACACAGACACGCACGGAGAGCGCCTTGTGAAGACGGAGCAGAGAGGGGCGAAGGGTCTACCAGCTGAGGATGCCGGCCGCCCCCAGACGCCGAGAGAGACGTGGGGCAGGGTCCCCAGCAGAACGGGCCTGGCCTCAGCCTCCATCCTCGGGGACGGGGAGAACAGCTGGTGCCTCAGTGCCGTCTGGGCTGCGTTGTTAGGAAACGAATGCCGGTCCCTCTGCGCCCTGCGATGGCTGCGGCCCCTCCCCAGGCCCGGCTGGTCCATGGAAACCCACCAGGTTCCCCGACGCCCGCTCCGAGCTCAGGGAGGTTAGCACCGGTGCTCTGAGAGCTGAGGTTGGAGGGAGAGGACCGCCCACAGGGAGGAAGTGCTGGCTGACCCAGCACAAAGCCAGGGAGGCTTCCTGTGGGAGGTGGCGTTCTCCCGATTGCACTCGCTGCCCTTCCACGCTGAGCTGTCACAGCCCGAAGATGCACAGGCCCCCGGATGCCAGAGCCCCGTTCTGCCCTGAGGAGGTCTCCCCGGCTGGCTGGGCATCACAGGAACTCGCTTCCCGCCGGGAGGCAGCACCGTGTGACCCATGATTGCGCGCGGCCCCCATGACGCGGTTTTCCACGTGAGCAGCCACGTGCGACGGGCTGTCAGTCACGGGCGACGTGATTGGACTGGGAAGCGTTACCCTGTGAACTGAGCTCAGCGACGGGCAATGCCAGCCTGACTCACGTTCTCCTTCGGCTGGCGGCTTCCTGTCTGTGAGGCGGAATGACAGCATCTCCATGGCGCCTGCCTCCCGCCTGCCCCTGGCTTCCCACATTCCACCTGCGATGGGAAGTCTTTCTGGGTCGCTTGTCCGGGACAGGCTGCGTGGCCTACGGGGGCGCCAGCTCCGGGGGTGCTGACTGGCCACAGCGGCTGATAGCAACGCTGCGAGGGGCTGAACAAGCCTAGAGATCCGGTTCCGGTTCCGTGGGACTGGCTGATGGGACTCCACCCGCCCCTCACTGCCGTCGTCTTCTCAGGGAAGCGCCCTCTTAGTTAGAAGAGCTCGCTATTCCTGGGCCCCTCACTTCCTGCCCGTGTCCCCGGGCATGGTCCCTGCGCCCCCTCTCATCCGGCCCTGCGGAGCCTCTCCTGAGCCCCCCCCCCACCCACACCTGCTTCCCCGGAGGATCGCCCCCGGAGGTTTGGGTCAGGCCTGCCACGGGGCGTGACATCGCCAGCCGCCTCGGTTCCTAGTGGTTTCCAGATGCCCGACGCCAGTCCCGGGCTCCCCTCGCCTGCTGGGCTGCGCCTCACCCCTGCCTCCTCCTGGGGCCTCCTCCTGCGTCCCAGCCTCAGCCCGCATGCCTCACCCCTGCCTCCTCCTGTTCCCTCCTCCTGGAGCTCCTCCCCCAAAGGTTCTGGCTTTTCCCCTCGCCCTGGGCCAGGGACCCAGGGCCCCTGAGAAAGGACTGCGCCCTTCCCCACGCGGATGTGGTGTGTGGCCACGTCGCACACGTGGTGGGTGAATAGGAGCGATTCTAAGACGCTTCAGAGGCAATGGGTCCCGCCCCTCCCCGGGGCCCCCATCGGGGAGCACAGAGGTGCCCTGGCCCCAAAGACAAGGGTGGCCACCCCACCGGGACCCAGGCTATGTGTGGCCGCAGCCTTGCCGAAGGACATCCGCCTCATGTCGCCACCCTGTCCCCCCGTCCTCGTCTGGGACAGGAAGTCAGGGAGCCCTCCGGAGACGCAGCCGGGACGGGAGGATCTCACAGAGAAACAATGGCCCGAACCCAGCGTCAGACGACGCCCGCGCAGTTGCCGCGGTGGGGACAGCGGCCGTCATGGGGCGCCCACGGTAGCTGCTCAGCCTGAAATATTTATGGGGCGTCACACACGCGGGCGGGGAGCTGTCACAATTGTGGCGACGTGTTGGGAAGTTGGCAGGACGGACCGATCAGGCGCCAAGCAGGGAATGGGCCTGGTTCCTGGGAGCGGGTGAGCTCTGGGCTCAGTTCAAACCTCCCTCCCCTCCCCCGGCGTGGCCCGCGCAATCACCAGCGAACCCACATCCAGGAACCCCGCCTGTCACCCCAGCCCAGTCCTCACGACCCCGCAGGCCAGCAGGACAGCTCGTCCCCAAGTTAGACACGAGGCGCTGGGGATGTGGGCAGCGAGCGGCTTCATGAGCCCAGGAGCCCGGAGTCTGAGGGCCTGGGCTTGCTGGTTACATGTTTCCCACTCGTTAGCTGCTCACACAACACAGTTCTCACATTGTGTCCAGTGCATCCCGGCTACTCTCAGGTTTTCTGTCCTGTGGTCGGAATGTCTGCGTCCCCCAACATTCCTCTGCTGAAGCCCGCCCCCGCCCCAGGCCGAGAGGTGAGGTCTGGGGAGGTCATTGGGTGCCAGTCATAGGAGGACCAGCGAGGAGTCGCGTCTCACTCTGTGCCGGGTCCCTGTGCCTGGCGCCTGGCTGGCATTTCCCATGTGGCTGGTACCTCGCGGCTTGGGCACACGTGAAGGCAGGCGCTTGTGCATGAAGAAGTTAATAAAAGGCAAAGCTGAGATGTCTTCTTCGGGCGTAAAACCTTCCCCTGACACATTGTCTGCGGGACTGCGCCCGGGGGGGCTCCCTGTGGAGGTGGGTAAGGCGCCCTTTAAACTGGAGTGTGGCCGGGGGTTTTAGGGTTTAGGGGTAAGCAGGTCTGCACCCACCACCACTGAACTGTAACATATTTCCCTCGGAGTCCTGTGTCCATGAGCCATCACTCCCCACCCTCCCGTCACCACTTTCCATTCCTATACCATAGATGGGCTTTGGGGTGGCTTTTGTTTGTTTGTTTTTTCACTTAGCACAGCGGTTCTCAACCTGTGGGTCGCGACCCTTTTGGGGGTCGAACGACCCTTTCACAGGGGTTGCCTAAGACCATCGGAAAACACATATATAATTACATATTGTTTTTGTGATGAATCACTATGTTTAATTATGTTCCATTTGTAACAATGAAATTGGGGGTCACCGCAACATGAGGGACTGTGATAAAGGGTCGCGGCATTAGGAAGGTTGAGAACCACTGCCTTAGCTCAATGGTTTCAAAGTCCATCCATGCCGCGGTGGAATCAGAATCGCACTCCTCTTTATGGCGAAGAGCAGCCACTGTGTGGACAGCCGTTTCCTTTGTTCATTCCGCCCTGATGGGCGTCCGGCTGCTTCCCCAGGGGGGCTGCTGTGGGCGGGGCTAGGTACATGGGGCTGCTGTGGGCGGGGCTAGGTACATGGGGCTGCTGTGGGCGGGGCTAGGTGCATGGGGCTGCTGTGGGCGGGGCTAGGTGCATGGGGCTGCTGTGGGCGGGGCTAGGTGCATGGGGCTGCTGTGGGCGGGGTCACTGTGGGCGGGGCTAGGTGCAAGGGGCTGCTGTGGGCGGGGCTAGGTGCATGGGGCTGCTGTGGGCGGGGCTAGGTACATGGGGCTGCTATGGGGGGCTGCTGTGGGCGGGGCTAGGTACATGGGGCTGCTGTGGGCGGGGCCACTGTGGGCGGGGCTAGGTGCAAGGGGCTGCTGTGGGCGGGGCTAGGTGCATGGGGCTGCTGTGGGCGGGGCTAGGTGCATGGGGCTGCTATGGGGGCTGCTGTGGGCGGGGCTAGGTGCATGGGGCTGCTGTGGGCGGGGCTAGGTGCATGGGGCTGCTATGGGGGCTGCTGTGGGCGGGGCTAGGTGCATGGGGCTGCTGTGGGCGGGGCTGCTGTGGGTGGGGCCGCTGTGGGCGGAGCCACTATGGTAGGTTCTGGCTGGAGGGAGGTGGCCATGCTGTGAGGAAGGACAATGGCCAGAGGAGTGCCTGAGAGTGTCCCCCACACGGTCCCTTCACATAACTCAGAGAAGCAGTCACCCCAAGAAGGAGACGGAGGGGTGAGGCCTCCTTCCGTTCTGTTTGTAGGCGCTGTGCGCCGTGTAGTAAATTACATGGGCTGTCTTAGCTTTAGAGACCGTAGACCTATTGACTATGAGCGGGAGAGGGAGTTAGAGGTTCCCAATTAGATATTGAACCACTAACAGATTACATGTAAAGTCCGAGGCCTGGTATTAATAAAGAGTCCAGGACAGCGTGCAAGCCGTGTTCTATACGAAGGAAGTACACACGTGTCTCTACTGTTTTCCCTCTGAAGGGCCTGGGCCTCCCGGCAGCACGAGGCGCGGGGGCATTGCTCTCCCTCTGGAACCTTAGCATCCTGTCCCCTCTGCTGGCTGCTCAAACCCTGGGTTCTTCCTCGGCCTCACTCCTCTGCATCCCTGGGGTTCTGTCCCGATGCCCCTTCCTCCAGGAAGCCCGCTCTGCTTGCTCTCAAGGCACTGGAGCTTCCCTGCCATGGTGTTGTGTCCTCTGTACCTCCCCCACCAGGCCAGGGCTACTTGACATAAATGTCGTGCACCTATAAAGATATGTGTGTTATATATATCTACATACATGTTACCTATATCTATATATGTTGAGAGGTCACATATATAGGGTATATACATTGTGTGTGTATTTATATGCACACGGTATTGGGTATGCATTGTGTGCATATATATAACATTGTATGTACGTTGTATGTATATGTCACAATGTTATACTGTGTGTGTGTATATACAAACAACATTATATGTACCTTGTGTGCATGTATGTGTGCACGGCTAAGACAGATCCACAGCACCCCAAGCCGTTAGACGCAGGGATGTGTATCCCATCCTGGCAAAGGGTGATAAAGAGGTGACAGGCGGGGGCAGGGGGCCTCTCGGGCGGTGGCTTGTGGTTATGTAAGTGCACGGGGAAACGAACAAAGGTAAGGGCTGTGTTCGGAAGGCTGTGCGTACGACCCCCCCCCCCCCCCCACCCCTTCATCCTCAAGGATGCAGTTGTCCTTCCCTCCCGGCACGAGAGAGGCGCCTCCGCCAAGGACAGCTATGTCCTGCTTTTAGGCCGATGGGGGGGGGGGTGCGGGGGGGGGGCAGGGATTTCTACCAAGTCAGCGGCTCTCAGTTGTGAAAATCACCGTTTTGCAGAAGTGGCACATTTGCAGGTGGCATCTCCTGGTCCCCTTCGTCCCAGAACTTACCGGTAAGACAGGTGCGAATGACCTTGGCGACCTATGCAAATGACCCGTGCCCTCCAGCCTCCTGCTGTGGGGGTCACCCAAGAAGATGCCGGGGGTCCCTTTGCAGAATGTGATGCCTTGCAAAGCTGCAGCTGCGCGTGGGCACGGAGGGGGCCCCGGGGAGGGGCATCTCAGGCCCCCCGCGTTCAGGCCGAATGGGAACCGCTCCGTGCACTAAGGAGCCCCTGGATCCAATGCCACTGAGAGGGGGTTTTGCAGGGACCCGCTGTTCCAGCCCTGGGGTCCTGTGGATCTGAATTCCCCTGCGGGAAACGCGGCTAATTGTGAAATCGCTTCAGCGTTAAATGCTCAGTTATTTTCAAAGAACAGGCAGGATTTGCATGGAAAGTGAGCTGCGGCTGCCATGGTGAATGCCCGGGCGGGCGAGGGCTCTCAGCCTCCAGGCTTGTCCCACCCCCGGGCGCTGCTCGCCAGCTGGGGCTGGGAGGCACTGCCTCCAGCCGCTGGGACCCCCTGGGGTCTACAGAGAACTCCTGCCTGAGGGAGGGTAGAAAGCAGCTCAGACTGAAAATAGAGCTGCCGCGAGGTGCCCGGGACCCTCTGTGCAGCGTGCTGTCCCCGGGGTAGAAATCAGCGGAGGAGGGACGACCAGGCCCGCCCCGCAGAATTGGAGCGGCTTTGTTCGCGCCCGGTCGCCTTGGCCCAGGAAGCCAGCCGGCCCCGCGGGACCTGCCCGAGACTGTGGCGACGGTGGGCTGCGAGCCTTTAATACGCGCCGCCCCAGAGGTGCTAACATGAGCCGCTTGATTAAGTCTCAGCTGTTTACTTTTTAGTTTATTTGAATTTTTAAGCGAGTTATTAAATAGTTTTGAGGTTGCAAACGTCTATGCTTTGGGATGGAGTCAGAGCTGGTGGGGAAATTTCATTTGTTGTCAGGACCAGGGGTGTGAACTTACCCCGAGGAGGGGAAACCGAAGTGGGCGCGGGCAGACGTTTTAAAACTGTGTGTGAGAAAACATTAGCAGGTCATGGATTGATGAGGGGTTGATCTCCAAAATATATGAAGAGTCCACACAGCTGGGCCCTGGCCGGTGTGGCTCAGTGGGTTGGGTGTGTCCATGCACCCAGAGGTTTCAGGTTCAATCCCCGGTTGGGGCGGGTACGGGAGGCAACAGATTGATGTTTCTCTCTCCCTCCCTCTCCCGTCCTCTCTCTCTAAAAATCAATGAAAACATACCCTCAGGTGAGGATTTAAAAAAAAAAGAGTTCGCACAACTGAATAGAAAAAAACAACCTGACCTAAAAATGGGCATGAGAAGACGCTCAAATCACCAAAGCCGCGGGGAGGCCTCAGCGCACGGCGCTCAGAGCCGGCTGTTGTCAAAGGGACAGAAATGACGAGTGTCGGTGAGGACGCGGAGAAAGGGGGACCCTCGCGCCCTGCCGGTGGGATTGGAAGCGGCTGCGGCTGCCGTGGAAAACAGTGTGGAGCGTCCTCCAATATAAAAAATTAACTGGAGCCGCCTATAACCCAGCCGTCCCGCCTCTGGGCACTGATCCGAGGGGAATGGAGCCAGGACCCGGAAGGTGTTGCAGGGTCGTTCACAACAGTCAGCACACAGGGTTGCAACCCCGCAAGGCCTGTGTTGAAATCCTAACCCCAGTGTGACGGTATTAAGCGAGAGAGATTGGGAGGATTAGAGCATGCGGGTGGCACCCCGTGAACGGGACCCCACAGAACCCCCCACCCTCCGCCGAGTGCAGACGGTCGTCTGTGAACCAGGAGGTGAGTCCTCGGCAGACACGGAACCTGCCAGAGACCCGCACCCGGATCCCTCGGTCCAGGCCTGAGTCTGATATTCTGTTAGAGCAGCAGGAACGGACGGAGCCAGCGGCCTTCGCAGGTCACCGACCTCTGCCCGCCTCAGTTTTCTCTACGACCACAACCACAACCATGGACAGATGCCGAACCTCCGAAGCGCTGGGAGACCAAGGGAACCCCCGCCCCCCACGATGGGGGAGATGGAGGCGGGGCTGTGCATGTGGATCCTGTGACTCCAAAGCCTGGCACTCAGGAAGTGATCCGATCAGAACCCGCTCTGGGGGCTCAGTTCCCTTCCTCAGACAAAGCTCTGCCATAGTCTGTCCTTAACCCCGGCACCCCACTCCCAGGGGGGTCTACAGGTGGCTCCAGGAACCGATCAAAGGGATTTTCTGGGGTCCAGGAGAGAAAGGAAGCCCTGTGGTAACAGCTCCTCCCATCACACGTCCACCGCCCGTTTGTTGGTAATAGCAGTGGCACGCACGCCCAGCCTTGGGGACACAGGGGCCCAGGGGCCCCACCCACTGGGTGGAGAGTTCCCGTGAGAGTGATCAGGGTGATGGTGAAACAGGACCAGGGGGTGGGGAGGGGCCCTTCCCTGGGGAGGGGAAGGCTTCACCTGGCTGTCTCCGAGGACAGGGTTAGTATAACCTACATTTTGCAAACGAGGAAACTGAGGCATGAGAACTAAGTGACTTGCGGAAGGTCCAACCGTCAGTATGAGGCAGAGGGGTGATTGACACCTGTCAGTTTCCAGAGCCCAGACCCGTCATGGCGAGTGGCTTTTCCCGCCCTGCCTGAGACTAATTTCACATCGTGCTTTGAAGTCTGCTTTTCCACTCACAAATACATCAGGAATAGTTCCCACATATTTGAATATTCGACAGCGCACTTTTTAAAAGCTGCGTTGTATTTCATCATCGGGGCAGGATAATGTATCGTACACGCCTCTGTTAGTCAACACGGACTTAGTTATAAGCACCGCGGGGAGAAACAGCTCGGGAGACGGATGCCTTAGCTTCTCCGTGGCTATTTTCTTCGCGTAAAATCTCAAAAGCAAAGTTGCCGGGTCAGAAGTATGCCATTTAGAACGAGACACATGTTTACAAGGGCTCTCCTACATTTCTTATCAGCAAGATGGTTCTTACAACCGGCAAGAATTAGTATGCCAAACCGGCACTTACCGAATCTGATGGAATGATGAATTAGGCTTCGGTTTGCACTCGAATTCAAAAAGCAATTAGAGGCAGCGGCAATTAGAAAAAGATACCCGTGAGCAGGGAACAGGAATGCTAATACAGCCAAGTGAGCGCCTTTGCTGGCGGTTGATTGGCATCACCTGAGATGATGAATACGATTATAATGATGGTGGCGATGATGGTGATAATGATGGTGGTGATGGTGATGGCAGTGATGGTGATGGTAGTGATACTGGTGATGGTGATGTGGTGATGGTGGTGATGGTGGTGATGGTGGTGGTGGTGATGACAATGATGGTGGTGATGATGGTGATGATGGAGATGATGGTGATGGTGGTGATGATGGTGATGATGGAGATGGTGGTGATGGTGGTGATGGCAATGATGGTGGTGATGATGGTGATGATGGTGATGATAGTAATAAGACCATTTTAGGAGGGTTAGCAAATGTCAGTCTTCTATATTCAAAACTTCATTATGTATGTCTCTAATCTCCCCAGAAAACCCGTGGGTGCGGGGTTTTGCCTTTGACAGCCATCGCCAGTTATTCCCAGCATTCATGTTCCTTGTCCTTCTAACAATAGAACTATGCGTTTATATCTGATTTATAATAAGAAATATATAATTTGCCTTCATCCCATTTCCTGGCACAGAGCTCTTAAAACCCTAGGAATTTCCTAAGTGGTGAGAGCAATGCAGACTTTTTGTTATGCTAATGAGGCGACTTTTGGAAGCTGCCAGATCACCTTAGGGAAGTCAACCCTAAGTGAGAGCTGGAGCTTTCCCTGCCCCTGGGCCTCCCAGAAGGGAAGGGGGCTGGAGGGCGAATTGATTGCCGGGGTCCAATGATCTAAACAGTCATGTCCATATAATGAAACCTTCATAAACCCCCCAAATGGGGTTTGGGGAGCTCCTGTGTTGCTGAAAACATTTACATGGTGGAAACCTGCTGCACCCCAGTTCCACGGAGCCCAGGGGGAACCAGGTGCGTGGTCAGGTCCCACCCGCTGGCCTGAGTCCAAGGAGCTCATGACCCTCAGACCCCGAGGGAACCCAGGCAGAGAGAGGAGGGGCTGAGGCGTCGGGAGGCCCAGGGAGGAGGCCACCTGTCACCCTGTCGCTGGCGTAAACCAGGGACATGGAGATGTGGGTGCAGCTAGAGCTTAAAGTAACTGAAGCTCCAGGAAGGTGAACTGGGGCCGGGCAGTCAGAGAGGACGCTGGAGACGGCGGCGGGGGGCAGGGATTACGCTCAGCTCCGGGGGCGTCCTCCTCAGTGTGGACCCATGCTCACCGATAAGCAGGGTGCAGCGGGCGCAGCCGAGCGGGGCAGGAGGGCAGGTGACGCGGGCCCCCGGGGCAGGGCACTCGGAGGGGGCGTGGGAGGAAGCGCAGACTTCAGGGAGCCTTGAGGTGTGTCCCAGGAGGGACAGCAGGCGACAGACAGGCGGGGCCGGACGCCAGGATGGTCTTCTGCCCACAGCCAAGCCCGAGTCAGGCAGCCGGGAGGAGGCAGAGGAAGGCGTGGAAGAGGGCTGCGTGTGCGGGAGGCGGGGGGTGGGGGGCGGGGGGCAGGGGTATGGCCAGGCCCACGGACCCCCGTGGGGTGCAAAATCGCGTGAGACCTGGAAAAGAATGGGTGGCTCCCAACTGGGCACGGGCATGGAAGAGTCAGTGGTAATAATATGTTCACAGCCAAGTTCAAAATTGTCCCCCGAATCCGTGCAAAGCAAACGGCGTCCCGATGAGTGGGGGTCCTGCGGGAAGCCAGGCGGCTCTGGGGGGAGGAGCTCGGCTCCGGCCACGGGGAGTTATCAGCTTCTGAACCCCCTGTCCACGCCCGGGGAGCGGGAAGGACGGGCACGCCCGGCTGCTTGGAGGGGAAACTGAGACTCCGGGTGTGGGGTCCACTGAGGCGGCCATGACAACCGGAAGCACGTCCCGGCTCCGGGCCCAGAGCCAGCAGAACCGGCCCGGGTCCAGCCCGCCACCGGGACCTGCCCGCTCGCCGCCAGCGCCTCCGGAGTCTCTGGAAGCCCCCTCCGCTGATGGTTGGGCACCGCTCTCCCGAAACCCAAGTGCCAAGGTCCTGTTCTCATGGGGACACCGGTTAGAATGAGGGCCCCCGCTCCCGTCCGTGCTCAGCTCACCCGATCCCGTCAGCAGGACCCTCTCCCCAAACCAGTCACCCTCCCCGGGCGCCTCTCCAGCCCTCGGGCGGGGACCCGGCCTGGACCCCGGCCTCGGCCCCACGAGGGCATGTCAGCCGGAAAACTACACCTGGGGTGGGGAGGGGGCGCAGGAGGGGCTCGGCCTGGTGTGGGGAGGGTGGGGGCGCAGGGGTGGGGGGCTCAACCTCAGCACCTGGCCCGTCAGTCGAGGCCAGGCCTGGGCTGCATACAGTTCCCATGCGCCTAGTGCACGTCTCCCGCAAGGTCCCCCGGGGGGCCGCCTCCTGAGCACGTGAGGACGGTGTGTAACACACACACACACACACACCTGCACAAACGCACACGCATGCACACACGTGCGCACCGCAGAACAGACGTGGGAGGAAGGGATTCCTCCCCTCACAGACGAGCTGCCCACAAGGGCACTGGTTTGGGAGGACGTCTGTCTGTCACAGACCAGGCAGGGGAGCCAGCCAGCGGCCGCGTGCCAGCCGGTGAGCAGAGGTTGCCCATGAGGGAGGCCGGCAGGTTCGCTGGGCACCAGCTCGCAGCCTCACCCTCCGGCCCAGGCCCCCTGCAGAGCGAACAGGGTTCCCCCCCAGGCTGGGATGGGCGACAGTGGCCCCCAGTGCACAGAGAAAGGAACCCTAACACCAGCCCCTCACACGCCCCGAAGAGGAACCAACCCACAAGCGAACTCCATCTTCTGTGGGTGGATGTTGCCTGTGGCGGTTCCTCCGTGGCGTCGACACTGACCGTGGGCCCCCCTCGCCGCCCCCGCGTGGTGCTGTGTCTTCTGAGGCACCGAGGTGCTCGGGGCAGGGAGGCAGGTGGGCTTTGCCCCCCCCCCCCGCCGTTCCCCCCAAGTCCTCCTCCGCCCAGCAGCTCAGCCCTTTGCAGCTTCCTTTCCGGCCGGCACCAGCTCAGCAGCCAGACGCTGCCCTGAATCACGCGCACGCTCCGAGCTGAGTGGAGACGGAGAGGTTTGGGCCTTTAAAGAAAACCCACGTAGCCCCATTTCTCTCCCCTTCTAGTGAGTTCCGCTCCCCGAGCGACTTTTCAGCTCCCTGAGAATAGCTTGTTTTGAGCAAAAAGAGACAAAAAGTCAGAGAAGAAAATTAAACATGAAACTTTAATTGGCTCCCTCTTTGACCATTCTCCCTGGAGCTCGGAGGCTGTGCCATCAGCCGTCGGATAACCTCACGGCTCATTAGCATGAGGGATGGCCTCCGGGGCGCACGCGGTCCGAGGGCACCTGGTGAGAGGGAGGCTTCCGTCCTGCTCTTTGCCGTTTCTCTTCTTCAGGCTCCATAGGTCCGACGGGGTTGGCACCTCCTGGAAGGTCTCCTGGCACCTGGAGGTCCCAGGGCTGTGGGGTCTCCCGGTGTTTCAGGGCAAAGGGCCTGCAGCTACACCGAGGGGTGGTCCTCACATTTCCGAGGCTGGGGGAGGGGAGGGATTTGGCTTTTAACCCACCTCCATCCCCCCGACTCCAGGAGCTGCACTCCCTAGTGGGGCCAGGACACACTGACCACCCACCCACCAGGTCACCACGGACCCGGAGTCACATGGGCTGGTCAGGGACATGGACAGGCCCTGCCTGCTGTCACCCACACAGGCCATCACCTGCCCGTTAGACACACAGATACACATGCATGCACACACAGAAGTGTGCACACACAGACACACATGTACACACATAGACACACAGATATACAAACACACAGATACACACATACACACACATGCATGCACAGACATACACTAATATGCAGGCACACACATAGACATAGGCACACAAACACATAGACACACAGACACAGAGAGACACCCATTCATGAATGCATAAACACATATACACACATATACACGCATGCACAAGACACACCCATGCACACACACACATGCAGACACACAAATGCACATACCAATGCACACATATGCACAATGACATGCACACACATGCACACGAACACCTGCACACACATGCACACAGAGACACATGCATGCTGACATGCACATGCACACGCATGCACGCACCACGCAGACACACATGGTGGAGTTCCGTGCCCAGAGAGAACCTTAGGAAAGTGCTGCACAGTCCCGGTGTGTGCGCCGTGACAGATGCAGGCGTGGGTGCGAGCCGCCTCGTGGGAAATGTGCTAACTTAACAAACGACCGAGGAGCCCCGAGGCCCCCAGAGGGGAGATAAGGGAGAACAAGGAAGCCCGCTCAGGTCAAATCCCGGAAACATCCCTGACTCAGGCCCCGGCGCAGGCAGCGCGACGCGTGATTTATGGCTGGTCGCGGCCTCCGCGGGACGAGCCACGAGGAAGCATTTTGCTAAGCAAACCATGTTGCCGAGGACTCAGGGACGCCGTCTGAATTATTAAAAGAATCAATTGTTTCCCCGAGTTTTGGAAGCCTTGTTTGCATACAATTAACATAATATTACAAATTATTTTAAATGATTGCTGCAGGGCCCCGTGTCCCCTAACAATTTTATTGAACAACATCTTTGTTTCATTAGCCGGGGAAAAATTATGTAACTAGATTTTTTTTAAACCCTGAAAGCCCATTTCTCATCAGATGCAGATTGGCTCTCGCTCTTCGGGGACAACGTGGAACAGCGGTGCCAGGTTCCACCAAACCAGCCCCCGTCAGCGCTCCACACGCAGGATCCGACCTCCCCGACCCTGAGCCGAGCGGGCGGCTGGGGGGCTGCGTCCCTCTGGGCCCCCGTGGGTCTCTGCTCCCGATGTCCCCTCCTGATTCACTGACCACAGAGAAATCTGCCCAAGAACACGCAGGGGCCAGGACACCCGTGGGCTGGGACACGCAGGGGCAGGACACGCAAGGGCCAGGACACCCGTGGGCTGGGACATGGACGCTCGCAGGGGCTGCCGTCACAGGGGCCAAGATGGGCGGCCTGAGCCACGGCCATCCATTCCCTCGCAGCCCCGGAGCCCCAGGTGCGGGCAGCGGTCCCTCCCGAGGCCTCTCCTTGTTGTGTAGATGGCTGCCTCCTCCCTGTGGGCTCACACGGTCCCTCCACGTGTCTGTGTCCAGATGTGTCCTTCCTGTAAGGACACCAGTCCCACTGGATTAGCACCCCCCCCCGCCCCCCGCCCCTCGTGACATCACTTATCTCCTCTCTCCAAACATGGTCACATGATGGTGAACTGGGGTAGGATGACAACGCATGCATTGGGGGGGACACAGTTCAGCCCCTCACAGTGCTGTCTCCTCCGCTAAGCAGTGGCCACGGTGTCTTTTTCCTTCGAATGAAAGGGTCTTCGCTGTCTGGGAGGCGGGCAGGGAGGGAGCAGGTCAGTGCAGCCTCCGCAGAGCAGGGCCTCCGACGACAACCCGGTTTCTGGGGGACAGGAAGCGCCTTCTGCCTCCAGCCTCCAGTGTGTATTGTGTACGGAGTTTCTTACGAATTTATGGCGGCTGCCTTGTCAGGGGGGGCACCGGCGTGCACGCACCCAACGCGGGAAAACGTATAGGAGCTTGCTGAGCGCCACCGCGAAGTGGCCGAGCCCAGCGCCCACAGACAGAGGGCTCTTCTCGCTCTCCGCCCGAATCCGGGGCCTCACCACTGCTCCCACCCTCTCTCCTCTGAGGTCAGAGATGCCTCACAGGGCAGAACCCTCTACAACAGTGGTTCTCAACCTGTGGGTCGCGACCCCTTTGGCGGTCGAAAGACCCTTTCACTGGGGTCGCCTAAGACCATCCTGCATATCAGATATTTACATGACGATTCATAACGGTAGCAACATGACAGTTATGAAGTAGCAACGAAAATAATTTTATGGTGGGGAACTGTATTTAAAGGGCCAGAAGGTTGAGAACCACTGCTCTACAAACATTAACTCCCCCAAACCCCTGTGAAGTGGCAGGGGGGAGGAGGATTCATGTCTCATTTTTTTCTTCTTCTTTTTAAAAATATATCTTTATTGATTTCAGAGAGGAAGGGAGAGGGAGAGATAAAACATCAACGATGAGAGAGAATCATGGATCGGTTGCCTCCTGCACGCCCCACACTGGGGATCGAGCCCACAGCCCGGGCCTGCGTCCTGTCTGGGGATCGAACCGTGACCTCCTGGTTCAGAGGTCGACACTCAACCACTGAGCCAAGCTGGTGGACAGGGGTTAGGACGTCAACATGTCTGTTTGAAGAGGAGACCAGGAGGCCAGATCACAACCCAGGTGGAAGCCACTGGGGGGAGTTTGGAAATCGAGGTGGCTCAAAACTGGGTGTAAAGAGAGCCCTGTGTGCGCTAGGCAGCGAGGGAGGCACGTAGGCCTCGGAGCGGAGACGACTGTGCATTGAAGCGAACAGGCGAGACCAGCAGAGCTCGCGGCTGTGGGGCCGAGGCACATGGGGTCTGAGTCGTCCCCGGGAGTCAGAACCACAGTCCAGTCAACGATCTCCTGTGAGCAAAGCGCAGGCCGTCGGCTGGAAGACGTGCCCTAAGCATCCTCGTGGGTTAGACCCGTGGTCGCCGTCCAGGGCCCATGGCCACTGGTGGTCCGTGAGGTCCGAAAGGTTGGCGGCCGCTGGTTCAGACGCTGGTTCCGGTGGGGGTGCCGTCCGTGATGATAAACACCTTGGATAGGACGGCGGCTTCTGGAAATCGCTGCCACTTTCCCCGGGGGAGGCCCCATCTCCCGCTATCACGGGGAACCGCGTCCTCACAGGCGCGCTGGCCGGGGACAGCACTCCCAGGTCGCGGTTCTGGTGTTAAAAACGTTCCTGATGGGTCCTAGTCTCTTTGGCTCAGTGGATAGAGCATCGGCCTGTGGCCCGAAGGGTCCTGGGTTCGATTCCAGTCAAGGGCACGTACCTCAGCTGCAGGCTCCACCCTGGCCTGGGCCCTGGTTGGGGCGCGTGCAGGAGGCAACCCATCGATGTGTTCCTCTCACATCGATGTTTCTGTCTTTCCCTCTCTGTTCCCGGGACGGGGCTGGAAGGCGGGTCCTGGGCTGGAGGGTCTCTCCCGGGAGCTTGGGAAGCGGTCGGCGTGATCCACGTACAAAATCAAAGCGCTCGGCGTTGACCGGCGCTGCCGAGAGCCGGGGATTGCGTGTAAACAAGGCCTGGCTCGCAGGAGGCTCCGGGAGCCAACACGCCCAGCTCCGTCCCGGGGAGCGCAGGCCGCACCCAGCGTTGGTGGGCTTTTCAGAACCCACCATCCCGTCCGCTCACCTGATTCTCTGGGAGGGCAGCCCAGGGCTCTCTGAGGCTTGGGGAGGGGAGTGGGGCGGCATCAGCCCGGACTCACCCACTATTCAGTCTGGCTTCCCTGAGCCAGGCGGTGCCACCTTCGAACAGCCCTTCCCCAGGAGCCGGGCCCTGGCCTGGGAGCGCCCACTGGGGTGGAAGTGGCCAGTCTTGTCCCGGCTCCCGGGAGTCTCCTTGGGGTCGGGGCGGTGACCTAAACGCAGTGGGACTGGCACCGGCCGGAGCAGCCCTGTGGGGACTCAGACATGGCCGCACCCTCGGGCCCGTTTCCCTGCGGGAATAGCTATGCTGCTTCCCGTCGGCCACCGTTCCTGTCTTTCCTTGTGAGGAGCAATGCTAAGCCGCCACATGTGGGCACAGACTCGGAGGCTTGGGTTGAGCCGGGGCTGAGAGGCCTCAGACCGGACCGCCTCCCTCCCCCGGGGAAGCCACCCCCCAGGGCCCCCTGCGGAGCGCCAGGCCGAGGAGGCTGGTGTATACACCGTCTGGAGTGGGAGGCAGGGTTGTTATGGCAACAAATTGCTCTGACTCTCCGAAGAGGCACAGCCCTGGAGAAACGTGGGGGTGGGGGGGTGTCGGAGGTGCCGAGGATAGCACCTCAGAAACTCGCTCAGCGGCCTGCAAGACGCACCTGCACCTGGGCCTGACCGGCTGCTGGTCCCCGGACAGGGATGCAGTGTGCACAGCGGCACCTTTCAGAGTGCGGGGCGAGGGGTGCTGCCCGCTAGGTTCCCAAACCCGGAGCACCCTGCCCTCCACGAGCCTAGAGGTGAGGGGTGAACACAGGAGGCAGTGCCCTGCAGTAGTTAGAGCTTGGCTCTGCCCTCCACCTGGTTACACCTGCCCCTGCCCAGCTGCCCCTGCCCCTGCCCAGCTGCCCCTGCCCCTGCTCAGCTGCCCCTACCCAGCTGCCCTCCATCAGAGAAAAGTGCAGAGTGACCTCCGTCCCTCCCTCCCATGGGGCACAAAGAGGAGCCCTAAATGGATAAAGCCTCTGTGTGTATTGGACCCAGGGTTTCTGTTGGGGGAGATGAGGATTTGAGAAGGTTCTGGAACTACACGGAGGGGGTGGTTGAAAGCACTGTGGGTGTGCTAAACGCCGCCAACTGTGTGCACTTTAGAAGGGGTCCATTTTAGGCCCCGTGAGCTGTACCTCAAGGTAAAAAGGGAAACGAAAAGCCCTGAACATTCTGCCACCTGCTGTGGGCGCAGACCCTGCCCTCCTGGCCTGCCAGCCCTGGGGCCTGCACACGGGGCTCTGCATCCAGTCATGTCCCCAAGACCACGGAGAACAGTCTCCAAATCTTCAAAGCACAGGCCAGCGTCTCCGTGCCCAGCACCACCATGCCCAGAATCTCCGTGCCCAGCACCGCCATGCCCAGCGTCTCCATGCCCAGCACCACCATGCCCAGCGTCTCCGTGCCCAGCACTGCCATGCCCAGCGTCTCTGTGCCCAGCACCGCCATGCCCAGCGTCTCCATGCCCAGCACCGCCATGCCCAGCGTCTCTGTGCCCAGCACCACCATGCCCAGCGTCTCCATGCCCAGCACCGCCATGCCCAGCACCGCCATGCCCAGCGTCTCCATGCCCAGCACCACCATGCCCAGCACTGCCATGCTCAGCATCTCCGTGCCCAGCACTGCCATGCCCAGCGTTTCTGTGCCCAGCGCCTCCGTGCCCAGCACTGCCATGCTCAGTATCTCCATGTCCAGCGTCTCCGTGCCCAGCACCGCCATGCCCAGCGTCTCTGTGCCCAGCACCACCATATCCAGTGTCTCCGTGCCCAGCGTCTCTGTGCCCAGCACCACCATATCCAGTGTCTCCGTGCCCAGCACCGCCATGCCCAGTGTCTCTGTGCCCAGCGTCTCCACGCCCAGCATTGCTGTGTATTTGCAGAGCCTTTAACTGGGGGCCTCCTCCAGGGCTCAGCTCCCTGGGGACACCCGGGGACAAAAACTGGAAAGGGGTCAGCAACCCAAAGTCCAGGCCCCACAGCCTCCTTGGACGGGGCCTGTATCCCAGCTCCTGCTCCCCCACGTTAAGCAGCCGTCAAGGGCGCGGTCTGTGGGGGTGCAGGGCGCATGGAGGGCTCGCCCCTCTGTGGAGGCCGGTGAGGCTTACCGAGGGGCTTTGCAGACTGAAACAAACAAGGAAGCCACGCCTCCCAGCGGCCTCCAGAGAACGTGCCAGAAGCGGCCCAGCTGCGGACACCTTTTCCTTTCTGCTTCCGCGATGTGCCGTTCACGCTCATCCATCAGGAGAAATAGGGCGGCGAGTAAGGCAAATGTGATAACTGAGTGCCCGGCGGCAGGTGCCTCCCCAGCCACCTCCCTTCTCAGGAGCCAACGGAACAATGAGCTCATCCCCGGGGCACGCTTCCAGGAAGGGCAGGGGAGGTGGCAGGGGCGGGGTGGCGGCTTGGGCGCAGCTCCAACTCTGTGGCCCTCAGGGTGCTGGGCACGCCCACCGGCCTCAGGGACCTTGGCGTCCGCGTCCCCTCCCCAAGGCCAGCTCTCTGGGCGCTGCAGGCAGAGGTTTCTGGGTCCCCAGGAGGTGACTGGGGTAACTGGTGACCAGGGTGCACAGTTGCGATGCCCCCAGCGGAGGGCGGAGCAGGAAAGGCAGAATGGGGATCCCAGTGGAAGGTGGGGGGCCGTGGGCCCAGTGAGCGAGAGCAGAAGTCTCCCCAGCTGACCCGAGCTGTCTGGTTGGCAAGAAGCGGAGCTGCGGCCGGGCTTGTCGGGCTGGGGTGGAACGTGAGCAGGTCCCTGTGTCAGTGGCAGCCGATGACACCCGTGCTGAGTAAAACACCGGGGGGCAGACGGGTGCCCGTCCCGGAGTCGGGCACGGAAAGGCCACTGTGCCACCCGGGCTCGGCGCCGGGGCCCCCGGGACGATGTAAACCCTGAGGGAGGCCTGGGGGGTGAGCCATAAGCGATTCAACACGGAACTTTCTCAACCTTCAAACTACCAGCTGTTCCCCACCCCAATGCTGCGACCTGTTTTCTTTCCATTTATTTTTTTCAACTTTATTGAGACATAACTGACAAAACTGTGAATATTTAAGGTGTGCAGCATGATGTTTGTTTTTTAAAAAGATATATTTTTTGTTGATGTCTGAGAGGAAGGGAGAGGGAGAAGAGGAGATAGAAACATGAGTGATGAGAGAGAACCCTGAACCGGCTGCCTCCTGCACAACCCCCACTGGGGATCCAGCATGTGCCCGACCAGGAATGGAACCGTGACCTCCAGGCGCACGGATGACGCTCAGCCTCTGAGCCACGCCGGCCGGGGAGTGTGATACAGGCACACGTGGTGAAAGGGTCGCCAACACCCCAGCTCCTCACGTGGTTCCCGTGCTTTGTGTGTGGCTATGATCCTGGGAGGGCTCGGCAGTGGGGCACTGGGCCTGTCCCCCTGGAATCAGGGTGGGGTGCCTCTGGGCACAAGGAGGTGCCCAGCACACTCGGATTCCCAAGCCACGGCGCCCAGGGTTTCTCCTGGGGTGTCGCTGGGGACACATGGCTGCCTGGGTCAGAGACCTCAGGACTGAACTCACTCTCCCGGCCTCCCCCCTCCAGAGGTGGAGAGGTGGGGGCTGTCCCCTCAGGCCCTCTAATCACGTTGTCGGGTGTCCTGTGCTTAGCTGGGGAGGCCCCACCCCGCCCCAGCCTTCTCGCCTTTTTAGCATAAACTCAGGTGTGATCCCCGAGGCTCCTGGGATCACAAAGACACCCCAGTTACTGGGGAAGTTCCAAAGCTTTAGTCTTCCTCCCGGGGGCCAGGCACAGTCTTCATTCCACAGCACCTCTGAGAAGCCGGCCTCACCAACAAACACATGCAAATGTATGGGCTGTGGAGACAGCTCGTGGAAACAGCCCGTGGAACACAGACCTCGGCTGGAACACGCCTCCAGCGCCAGGTCCCGTCTCTGACACTGAACAGGCTTCCACAGTTACTCCCTAAATCACCACCCGGGGGTGGCGGGGCTCGGGGGGTGGCTCCAAGCCTCTCTACTAGCCTGGGAGGCCTCGGCCTGTGCACTGACCCTCACTCCTCTGGGCACTTCTTTCTAGCAGCGCCCCGTGAGGGAAGGGAGGGGGTCGGGGAACCTCTGAGGGTGGGTGAAGGCCGGGAGGTGGAGGTGAGGGTACTCAGGAGGTCCCGGGTACCAGCATCACAGTGCCCACGTATGAGAACACTTGGCCTCTGAAGAATGCTGGTGAGCTTATCTGAGCCGAACGGCCGCCCGTCGTCGGGAGCAGGGCCTCGGTGGACTGGGGTGGTGCTGCGGGGAATGGCGGGTTTCACCTGTTTGGATAAATTACCATCAAAGGTGGAGGCGTAAGCGGGTTACCTTGGTGATAGATCGGGGAGGCGGGAGAAAGCCAAGCAGGGAAACCCCTGGGATTGGTTACAAAGTAAAATGATGGACATCTGCTCCTTTTACCCAGGCGGGTGCAGGGTAGTTAACAGGCAACAGAGGACAGAGGACCATCACCTGGAGGGACTCTGTGGGCTCCGCCTGGGCGCCCTGGTGCAGTGGTCGTGGCCGGAGGGGTCCGGGGAGAGGGAAGTTACAAGTTACCCCCACATCCCCCAGGGATGTTATCATAGATGCGAAAAGACAACAGGCTCAGTCAAGATCGAAGCTGACCTTCGTCAGGGGAGATACCAGCCTAGGACGGGACCACCCACCGTGGCTGCTTTTTAATGAAAGGCTCCCTGTCCGACCACCCTTTGCGGTCACTTTAGGTCTCAAGTTTGCACGGCCGCCACGCAGGCCGCCCCTGAGCGTGTCGTGTTGGCGTGTGCCTTCCACCCGCTCGCCCACGTGGCCAAGGCGCCGAGCAAGCGTGTGCTGGGGTCTTCGTATCCGCAGCCGCCTCTGCGTGTCTCCACCCCCGTGGGCCCGCGCCTCCCGCGCCTCCCGCGCCGTGGGCTGTTCCTGCGATCTGGCCTCTCCACGTCCGGGGTGGTTTTCCTCAGCATCGACCGACGCCTGCAGCGGGCAGAGCCCCGGGGAACAGAAAGGGCACAACCTCGGGAACGCAGAGCAGGTTAAAGTCATCACAGCACAGAGCCGGGCACGGTGAGTGCTCAGCCAACAGGATGAATTTAAAGCAAAGACGTGCACCTGTTGGCCCCGGAGTCTGAGTTCTCTGTTCAGACGCCATCTCATTGGCTCTGCTCCCAGAGCGCCCCACGCACGCCCCACCGTCCCATCCTCTCCCGCCTGCACCCCCTGCCCCCATCCCATCCTCTCCCGCCTGCACCCCACCTGATTTTGCTAGAAGCATCATTGACTCCCGGTGTCTGGCCTGTCTTCTCTTTGTTGGTGGTGGGTGCCCTCTGTGCCCCCCCTGTTCCCGGTGGGGGTGGAGTTCTTGGGGTGTCGCAAGGAAGGGAATTTCCCGAGACTCGCACCGGAGGATGAGTGTCACGGGAAAGAAGTGCCTGGTAAGAAAACGGGGGGTGTGGGTTAGATTCCCGGGGGGGTACACACGGGAGGCAACTGACTGACGCCTCTCTCTCTCTCTCTCTCTCTCTCTCTCTCTCTCTCTCTCTCTCTCTCTCATACACACATTGGTGGGCATATATGTACACTGGCTGCAGGAGACAGCCCTGGAATAAGGAAACTGCTTGTATTAAAGCAGGAGGAGAGCGAAGGGGAGGCCGGGCATCTGGTGGCCACCGGGGCGGCCTCATCAGGAAACTGCGCCTCTCGCTCCCCAGGGAACCACCGGTCTGCTCCCTGCAGATCACAGGGACAGGGGAGGCGCCTTGAAGAGACCCACCAAGGGTGAGGGACACCTGGGCAGGGAGTCTGGGGGTGGAGCCACGGGAAGGAGTTGTCTGTGGGTTTGACCTGGTTGTGGCCCTCAGCGGGGTGAGAATTAGGCCGCTGCCTGAGTGTCCGCCCCGCCTTCCCGCGCCATCCAGAGCAGCGTGTGGCCGGCTGCTCACCCTGTGCTCCCAGCAGTGCCCTGCGACCCCAGCCGGGCGTCCTACGACCTCACTGCCCTCTGACGCTATCTCAGAGCGACAGGAGGGAGAAGCAGCCCGCGCCCTGCATCCTGCCGGCCTTCCGAAGGTGGAAGTGTGATGGGGGCTACCTGGCGAGGGCAGGAGACAGGGAAACCCTCCTCCCCGAGCAGCTGCGGGGACCCGGGGCC
Source organism: Myotis pilosus (assembly GCA_036010255.1). Classification (NCBI taxonomy): domain Eukaryota; kingdom Metazoa; phylum Chordata; class Mammalia; order Chiroptera; family Vespertilionidae; genus Myotis; species Myotis pilosus. Next base: position 77,571,169 of record JASKON010000010.1, read on the forward strand.
TCGCAGAAGAAAGGTCAGCCAGGCCCTGCCCCTGGACGTTTTCGCTGGGACGGTGTCCCCGGGGGAACGAGGAAGAGGCTCCCTCCTGGCTGTGCCGCGTCTATAGCGTGGCCAGGTGCCAGCTCCGCGGGGGCAGGGAGCGTCCTCCTGGAGAAGGCCTGGGGCTGGGGAGGAGGCGACAGGGAGGGAGCAGGTGAGTAGCTGGCAATTGCATTTCCTGCAATTTGCATGTCATGAATATTCAGAGCCCTCCCAGCCTTCCTCATGTGTCCCGAGCCACAGCCCTGGGAGCTCAGGCCTGGGACGGGTTCCAGGACCCCCTCAGACACCAGAACCCACGGGTGCTCAAGTCCCACATGCACAGTGATGTAGGACTTGCGTGCAAGCTTCCCACATCCTCCCGTGAGCTTCACCTCTCTCTAGGTCTCTGTAGCACCTGCTGTGTCAATAGTGTTACACGGGGTGGCCTCCAGGAGGCGCTGTCACTGGTGACCCTGAGAAGCTGGGACTTTCGGCCCCGCCCCTGTCCTCCGAGAGGGGAAGGGACCGAGGATTGAGTGGACCATCAGCCACGCCTACGTGACGAAGCCGCCGTAACATCCCTAAACCACGGGGGTTAGGGGGATTCCTGGCTGGTGAACCCTTCCACGTGCTCCAACCCCACTGGGCAGCGGCTCCTGCCCTCGGTCCTTCCGCGCCCATGCCCCTCTGCATCCAGCTGCTCACCTATGCCCTTTAAACTCCGCTGGTAAAGCATGAGGTGTCCCCTGAGGTCTGTGAGCTGCTGCAGCAGGGTAACCCCAGGAGGGGTTGTGGGGGTCCCTGGCCACTCGAACCAGCTGGGCCTGGGGACTGGCATCAAGTGGGGGCCGTCGTGTGGGACTGAGCCCCTCACCTGCAGGTCCAACAGGCAGACAGGGTCAGACTGAGCTGAACCGTGGGCGGCCGGCAGAAGTGCCGGGAGTGGGCAGCCCACGGCCGGTGTCCCGAGCGCCCGGCGAGCAGGGAGTAGACAGAGGGCTGCCGGGGTCCGGCCTGGGTCCCGGGATCAGGCTGGCTGGCTTGGCCTGTCGCCTGCTGGGTGTGAACGCAGGGAGCGGCCGCAGGAGGTCACCCTGTCTAGGACACAGCGGGTGGACCACCCATCCATCTGTCCATCAGAGTCTCCCAGACTCTCACGTCCTGCAAACTCAGCTCAGCCTGCCTCTGACGCCCGTGGTGACGCCTTTGGACTCTGTGAGTCACCCCCCAGGTCCAGGCTGAGGGGCCTCTGCTCAGCCACCTGCCCAGCCACCTGCCCGGCCACCTGCTGGGCCGGGGAGGAGCCAGCCTGGGCTGCAGGAGGCTGGAAGAGCGATCTGACCTTTGCATTTATCTCGGCACCTCTGGGGGCTGGTGACAACTGTCGTGGGGGCAGGTGGCGGGGAGAGGAAGCCTCGTCACGCCTCGCAGGAAGCAGCGGGAGACATTTACCTCCCAGGTGGGAGCCGGAGGTGACACAAGGGAGGCGTCCGTTCTCGGTGACGTGGCTGAGATGAAAGTCGCGGGCACAAACCGCCGTGTCAGGACATTTTCTCCCCAAAGAAAAAAACAGAGAAAACCAGTGTTCAGCAAGCTTTCTGCTCGCAGCTCCTAATGCTGACGCGGCGGGCGGCGGGCGGCCCCGGGGAGCTCTGAGCGAGGCGCCGTGGCTCGCGGGCAACCAGGCCTTTTCCTTTGTGAAACCTCGTGCTAGCTCAGGAGCCTTACCTCCTGGGAGCCCCCGAACTCTGAGCTGTCACCCCATTTCACAAGGAGCAGCCCCAGGACCACCGCCGGGCCCCTCTAAGCCTTAAAACTGCCACGGGGCCACCCTCGTGGGATCAGAGGTCAGAGTTTTGCAAGCGGCATGGCACCCCATGTTCTCCCAGCGCACCCCAGTGCCACCAAACAGGTCTGCCTGGGGGACGCTGCAGGGAGGATGGGGGTGAGAGGCGCAGGTGTGAGACCCAGGCTGCGTGGGGGACACCATGCCATCAGGCCCTCCTCTGCCCCGTCCACAGCCCCCCAGCATCCCTGCCTCAGTCTCCCCCTCCTGTGCCCAGGCAGCACCTGCAGCAGCCACAAACCACAGAACCCCTGACACCACAGAGCCCCTGGAGCCATGGAACCCCTAGAATCACAGAACCCTGGAGCCATGGAACCCCTGACACCATGGGACCCCTAGAACCACAGGACCCCTGGAGCCACGGAACCCCTGACACCACAGAACCCCTGGAGCCATGGAACCCCTAGAACCACAGGACCCTGGAGACACGGAACCCCCCCTGACACCATGGGACCCCTAGGACCACAGAACCCCTGGAGCCATGGAACCCCTGGAGCCACGGAACCCCTAGAACCACAGAACCCCTGGCACCATGGAACCCCTGGCACCATGGAACCCCTGGAGCCATGAGAAGCTGGAGGCAGCAAGGAAGGGTCCCCCCTCAGAGCCTCCCACAGGACCCGCCCTGCAGACACCTTGATGCCAGACTTCTGGCCTCCGGAGGAGAGAGTGAGCTTTGTTAGACCGCCAGCTGGTGGGCTTTGTTACAGCAGCCACGAGGGGCTCATACAGACTATACACACAGACCTGCACTCAAAGGACAGGTGCCTGGACCTGCCGCTGGCGCCAGTGACCGCCAGTCGGGGGGGGGGGGGGGCTCACCTGTGCTGACTCCCAACACCCTCAGAACTGTCCCCCCTCCTGGAGGCCCACAGGACACAGCCAGGTTCCCTCGGACCCATCTCCATGACGTCTGGGGTGTCTTCCCTCTACCCCTTCATCCTTGTTCTAGTCCGTTTGGGCCGCCATGACCAAGTCCCAGAGACGGGGGTTGTGGTCAGCAGACACCTGCTCACAGGGCTGGGCTGGGAGCCCCAGGTCAAGGCCCCCGTGGGCCCAGTGTCTGGTGAGAGCCACTTCCTGGTTCATGGAAGCAAGGAGAAAGCTCTCTGGGGTCCCTTCTGCACGGTCACAGGGGCTCCACCCTCAGGCCACGGTCACTCCTAGTACCATCACCTTGGGGGGTCGGCTTCATCATATACATTTTGGGGGGACACAGACATTCAGTCCATACCATCCCCCAGCCCATTCTCCAGCCAGACCCGGGCTGACGTCTGCTCTGCACACCCACCCGCTTCCTCCCCCCTCCCCTTTCTCTCAAGGACCAGGGAGCACGTGTCTGAGGTGTTGCCGGCTGCGGCTGCGAGGTCTCTGTCCCAGCTGCTTAGCTCTGTATTGTGGGGGGAGGTGGCCTCATATGATATGCAAATGAACAAGCATGGCTGTGTGCCAATAAAGCTTTATTTATGGATGCTGAAATGGGAATGTCATATCGTTTCCACATGTCACAAATCTCTTCCTTTTGATTCCCCCCCCCCACCCTCCCCAACCACGTGGCCATGCAAACGCCGTTCTTAGCCCGCAGGCGGCACGGAAACGGGCTGGGGTTGGTGGCAGGTATGGGTTGCAGGCCCTGGAGCCAGAAGCAGCACTAGAGGAGAGTGAGCGTGCAGGAGGAGTGGAGCGGTGACCTTGGGCAGAGCTCAGGGTCACCTGCTGTCGCCCACCCGGGCTGGGCGCCGTGCCAGGCACCGATGGCTGCAGCCAGCTGCCCCGCCTGCGAACGCGGCTGCTCCGGGTGGGCGAGCATCAGCCCCTCCCCCCCGGTACTCACACCCGCCTCAACTTTAAATATGGAACCTTTTAATGTTAAAGAGCTTAATAAGAAGCAGCTTGAGACAGATTTGAAATAGCTTTGGATGGAAAAATTGGGCATATTAATTGCCACCGCTGGTGAGCTGCCTTTTTCTCCATTCACAGTCAAAAGCCTCGCTGTTCTGAAATGTCAAGTGTTTTTTTCCGAGGGAGGCTGCGAAGTCCTCCGGCTCCGGGTCCGAGGGCGGGGCGTGAGGTGCGGGCTGGGGGGTCTGCGGGGCCCGGGGTCCCCGCACTGCCCGCCCCGTGTCTTTAGGGGCGGCTTCAGGCTCATATCTGGGGCCCCCTGAGCAGTGGTTCACCGGGAAAGTCAGGAGGCAGCTGGCACCCTCCCACCTGTGACCCAGGTGGAGGCAGAGGGCAGGAGGCCAGGGGTGTCCCGGAGCTGTGGGGCTGATCCGAGGACACCGGGACCAGCCCAGAGCAAGCTGCTGCCTCTCCAAGGCACAGGCCGCCTGGCACAGGCCTGTGTGTGTCCGTCACACTGCTGCTCTCTGTTCGCAAAGGTGGTGACAAAAATGAAATGAGCTGCAGAGCGCGAGGCATCCGTGAGTCTTTCCGGACACAGGCTCCCTGCGCGGCGGCTGCTCCACTGGGCGGGCCAGTCTGTACACAGGAGGCAACGCCGATCTGATGAGGGGAAGCTGAGAAGCGAGCGAGACACAGGTAAATGTGCTAAGCCCTTTAGCCAACAGGGCATTTGTTATTCATCCCAAGAAAACACACCCACTCCGTCAATGCCAAGTGCGCTTCCGCCCCAAGCATGTTAGTGGACCCGACCCCAACCCCTATCCAGGCAGGTGGCAGGCAGCCCTGCTGTGGGCTGTTCCATGCTCTTGTATCAGTTCCTAAGCCCGGGGCAGGAAGGGGTGGGTGGAGCCTGCTGGAGCCTGGCGTTCACTCCCCGGGCTGCCCAGGTGTGTGAATCGCATCCGCTTTGCGGTGCCCCACCCAGACACTGACCCAGACACTGACCCGCCGCGGCTGCGGGAGCCGGGGCTGCACGGGGCGCAGGGCACCCTGGCCGCTGAGAAGCACAGGCCTGCCCTGCCAGCCCAGCTGGGCAGCTGGACGGAGCTCATGTGCCCATGGTCAGCGCCCGGACGGCCTCTGCAGCTCTGTAACCACGAGGACACAGGTGACCCCCTGGGAGCAGAGCGCCTGGCCAGGGCTCCCGTCAGGAGACGGGGTGGGTCAGGTGGATCCTCGGGAGGGACGCACTGGACGCTCCTCTTGCTAGTGGCTCTGACGGGCCGACCCTGGCCTTTGAGGCCAAGAGCACCTGGGCCCACGAGTAGGAAGCCCCTGGGAAGAGAGGTGGCGCTGGAGGCGCAGCCCGGGACCAGGTCTACCCACACCGGCCGCAGATATGAGGATCCTCCGTGAAGTGCCAGGCTGTTGCGGGGGGACAGTTTGCCCCGTTTCCCTCCGGCCGGGAAACCCCACTTAGGCCTCTCTGCTCAGTGGAGCCCTTCAGACGGGCCGGTCTGAGTGGCGAGGGTGGCAGGTGCGGCCGCATTACTGGGGGTGGAGTTGGGTCCAAAGATACGTGTCCAGGTGGCCAGTCAGCGCTTCTCAGCCCAGCTGTCCAGTGGTGTGCGCTGGCCCGAATGGTGGGGGCCTGTCCAAGCCGTCAGCTGAGTGACCCCGTCCCCCAGGTCTCTGTACAGGGACTGGGGGTGGCCAGGTGTCTGGATGATGCTCAGCTGCTCTCTGTCACCTGAGAATTGCTGTGCACAATGGGGTGACGAGCCAAATTGTGTCCCCCCGTAAAGATACGCTGAAGCCCTCACCCCCAGAGTGAATGAGGCTTTTGCAGGGGTGATTGTCATGTGGGCCCTAGACCAACACGAGGGTGAGGTGATGAGAGGGGAGATTCAGACAGACACGCACCAGGGGAACCTGGGAGAGACCGACACAGGGAGAGGCCGGGCAGGTGACCAGTGACGTGTCTGTGGGCCGAGGGTCGCCAGGCGCCACTACCACCCCGGGCTGTGAATGAGGGAGGACCTTCCCCTGAGCCCCCGAGGGAGCAGCCCGACCAGGCCTGGGCCTCGGAACTGAGGGGTGACGTCCGTGGCCTGGCAGCGCTGCCTATGGTGGTGGCTATGCAGCCACGGAGACCAATCCTGGCTGGGTAAAGGGCGGGCCACACTCTGGCCCCCTCAGCTGGGAGGGGAGGAAACTTGGAGCCCAGAGCGGGTGCTGACGGGGAGGACCGGGGGAGGTGCACGGAGGGTCAGAACCAGTGCTGATCCCCATGCATAGAACCAGGCCCCTCCGCCACATGGCCGAGCCAGCACTGGCCTGCACGCTGCCCGTCACCACACCCATGAGGAACAGAGGGGCTGGGTGGGCAGGAATGCATGGCTCTGGGACCCCAGTGCACCTGGGCTGGCCCCTGGCAGTCAGGGGGTGCTTGTCCCCCATCACCTTCATCCCGGGCCTCCGGCGACCCCACAGGTGGGAGAGTGGGGGTGGCTGCCTTTGAAGGAATGAAACACCGTGGCCCGGAGGGCGAGAAGCCACATCGGAGACGGACTCGCCTTAGTCAGGGCGGGGATGACGTCACCACAAGCACTAAATTTAAACTGGCACTTGGCACCCCGCCGCCCGTCCTGCCCCCCCCCCCCCCCCGGGCTGTCCTGTGACCTGACCTCACTCAGATGGCGCAGCCAGGTCTGTGCGAGTGAGGCCATCGCTTCCTTGGTGCCACAGTGGCAGCCGGCTCAGGGGTGTCTGCCTCCTGATGGAGCCGTGAACTTCAGAGGGGCTGGTCCCATGTGAGGAGAGGGGCATGTGTACACCGCCTTGGATGGAAGGACCATCATCAGGGAGCCCAGGGGGGCCCGGGAATGTCCCAGTCATGGCACTGCAAGTCCTGCAGCTGGGAACCCCCAGAACTGAGCAAGGAGCATGGCTGGTTCCCCAGCCAAGATGGGATCCCCCAACCCAAGATCCTCTGTCCCCCATCATAAACAGTCCCCCATCTCCTCCCCTGCACAGACTCCTTCACCTGCCTTGCACTGACCCCTCCATCCTCACCATGCACCTGAGCCCTCGCTCACTGTCACACTCAAGGTTCAGTGACTCAGCCCTGAGCCGTTTCTGCCATGAATTCTGCAGGTTGTTGGACACGAGGGAGCTCTGCTTCTTTGTGCAAACACAACAGGAACACATTCCAAACCCATTTGTCAGGAGGCCTTTGCGTTCATTTGCGAATCTCCCGATCAGACCTCGCGGTGCAGTGGATGGATGTGGCGCCTCGTTCTGGAGCACGTTCAGCAGGCCTCTCTTTTGTTAGCACTCGATTTGCATTGGGAACTGGCAGGGGCTTCGGAGGGACAAGCTCCAGCTGTACATCAGTGTCACTTCGGGGGGGAGGGGGGCCTCGGGGCTTGTTTTTGCCAATTACCTTACTGTTGCGTGAGCTAAGCTGTGCCCTGGATTGAAAACTGGAGTTGCTTTTGGGCTTAAAGGTGTTCATCTTGGTGGAGACTCAGGCCCTTGTCCCAAGCTGCAGTGTCATCATGTACGCCTGTGCTCTCTGTGCTTCTTGGTCTGCTAGGGACAGACACCCAACTGGCTTAACCAAGAAAGGGGCATCATTGGTCCATTCATCCATCCACCCATCCATCCATCCATCCATCCATCCATCCATCCATCCATCTACCCACCCATCCACTCATCTTTCCATCCATCCATCCACCCATCCACCCATCCACCCATCCATCCATCCATCCATCCATCCATCCATCCATCCATACATCCATCCACCCATCCATCCACCCATCCATCCACCCACCCATCCACCCATCCACTCATTTTTCCATCCATCCATCCATCCATCCATCCATCCATCCATCCATCCACCCACCCACCCATCCACCCATCCACTCATCTTTCCATCCATCCATCCATCCATCCATCCATCCATCCATCCATCCACCCATCCATCCATCCATCCACCCATCCACCCATCCACCCATCCACCCATCCACTCATCTTTCCATCCATCCATCCATCCATCCATCCATCCATCCATCCATCCATCCATCCACTCATCTTTCCATCCATCCATCCATCCATCCATCCATCCATCCATCCATCCATCCATCTACCCACCCATCCACTCATCTTTCCATCCATCCATCCACCCATCCACCCATCCACCCATCCATCCACCCATCCATCCACCCACCCATCCACCCATCCACTCATTTTTCCATCCATCCATCCATCCATCCATCCATCCATCCATCCATCCATCCACCCACCCACCCATCCACCCATCCACTCATCCATCCATCCATCCATCCATCCATCCATCCATCCATCCATCCATCCACCCATCCATCCGTCCATCCATCCATCCACCCATCCACCCATCCACCCATCCACCCATCCATCCACCCATCCACCCACCCACCCATCCACCCATCCATCCATCCATCCATCCACCCATCCATCCACCCACCCATCCACCCATCCACTCATCTTTCCATCCATCCATCCATCCATCCATCCACCCACCCATCCACTCATATTTCCATCCATCCATCCATCCACCCATCTACCCATCCATCCATCCATCCATCCATCCATCCATCCATCCATCCACCCACCCACCCATCCACCCATCCACTCATCTTTCCATCCATCCATCCATCCATCCATCCATCCATCCATCCATCCACCCACCCACCCATCTATCCAACCATCCAGCATATAGCCACTCTATGCCAGGCACAGTTTGAGGCACAGCAGGTAGAGATGTGAACCCAGCCAGCCCTGCCCTCCTGGAGCGAGCTGGCAGACGTACAGTCTCATCTTGGAGAATCCAGACGCACTGGGTCAGGGGTTCAGAGGATATTGGAGCACTCGGCGTTGTCCTGTTGTCCCAACGGTTCACACAAAACCACTGGACTGGGGTCTCATGAGGGTGACTTGGGTTACAGCCCAACCCTGGATCTACCACCGCGTGCAGGAATGGGGAAGCTGACTGGCTGGCCAGCCTGGGTCATGTTTCCCACTCAAAACCAACCCCATGGCTTGCAGGTGGTGGGTGGGGATGCCCAAGGAATAAGCTGATTGCTCAGGCCTGGCTCAGCTGTCCATACCTGAAACTCAAGGTTGAGGCTCTGTGCCCACGCACAGGACCCAAGGACTGAGGGGAGGAGAGTAGATGCATATGTCTATGTATCTATGTTTATGTCTATGTCTGTGTCTGTGTCTGTGTCTATGTCTATGTCTATGTGTCTATGTCTCTGTCTATGTCTATGTCTATGTCTATGTCTGTGTCTGTGTCTGTGTCTATAGCTATGTCTGTGTCTATGTGTCTATGTCTGTGTCTATATCTGTTTATGTCTGTGTCTATATCTATGTCTCTGTCTGTGTGTCTATGTCTATGTGTGTGTCTGTGTCTATGTCTGTGTCTGTGTCTATGTATCTATGTCTGTGTCTCTATCTGTGTCTATATCTATGTCTATGTCTGTGTCTGTGTGTCTATGTCTGTGTCTATATCTCTGTCTATGTCTATGTCTATGTCTGTGTCTATGTCTGTGTCTGTGTCTCTGTCTATGTCTGTGTCTGTGTCTATGTCTGTGTATATGTCTGTATCTTTGTCTGTGTCTGTGTCTATGTCTATGTCTGTATCTGTCTGTGTGTCTATGTCTGTGTCTTTGTCTATGTCTGTGTCTATGTCTATGTCTGTGTCTATGTGTCTATGTCTCTATCTATGTCTGTATCTGTCTGTGTGTCTATGTCTGTGTCTTTGTCTATGTCTGTGTCTATGTGTCTCTGCGTCTATGTCTATGTCTGTCTGTGTCTATGTCTATGTCTTTGTCTGTGTCTGTGTCTGTGTCTATGTCTATGTCTATGTGTCTATGTCTCTGTCTATGTCTGTGTCTGTGTCTATGCCTATGTCTACACATATTTCTCTGTCTATGTCTATGTAGAAGTCTATGGCTAAGTCTATATTTGCATCTATATACACACCCAACAAAGGCCATGGAGATAATAAGAAGCACGCCATGTTACACATTCTGTCCTTTGATTGGACAAACACCTGATGAGTCCTAAACTCCCGTATTAAAGCCACTCAGGGCAGGGGCTGCCCGACCACACTGCAATGAGACGGTAGCAGCGCCCCCTGAATCGCACACTGCGGTGTACTGTCTGGCTCTGACCTCAGAGACACACCTTTGTGGGTTCCCTTCCTGGTGACCTTGCCCCAAGCCCTCAGCTTGCGCTCTATCCTATTAAATCTTCCTGCCATTATGTTTAGAATGGAAACAATTTATTGCTTAAATAATTTACCCAGATCCCATGCAGGAAGGCTTTTGCCGAGATCCATCAGCTAATAAAGAAAATTGATTCTGGAAGCCAAAGTCAATCCGAGGGTAGGGACACGCTCTCCGATCTGCATGTTCCTGTCTCCGGAGACTCTCTGTCACTTTGTCTGATGAGACTATCAGCCAGGGCGCACCTGCCTGGGAGTCTTTTTCCATGCGTGACTTTTCAGGTGCCCGGGAAACGAGCTGTCCACGGTGGGAAGGGGTAGCCGTGTGGGCATTTTACTGGCACTTCACCAATGAAAACAAAACGTCTTCCCTCAGGTGCTCATTCTGGGGGATGAGGTGCTAGTCTGAGGGTGCAAGGCCCAAATGACTGGAGTCCGGATCAAGGGTGGTTTTGGGGGGTCATGTACAAGCCTCAGCAATGAGCTGGCTTCAGTGTACCTGCCCTCACGATGAGACCCATTTATAATGAGAGGGAATAATTTGCATCTGGACAATTAATGTGACAAGGTGTCCAAAGCCAACTTTTCCCTCTGAACAGCTCCCTTGTTGTGTTGTTCATCCAGTGCATGCCCTTACGGAGCCCCTTTGTTGCTGACAGTGAGAAGGTGCCATGCCCGGTGCCCCAGCCGCCTGCTATGTCTATGTCTGTGTCTATGTGTCTATGTCTATGTCTGTGTCTATGTCTGTGTCTGTGTCTATCTGTGTCTATATCTATGTCTATGTCTGTGTCTGTGTGTCTATGTCTGTGTCTGTGTCTGTGTCTATGTCTGGCATCTCCATTCCCTCGTGATTGTTCCCTCGTGGTTTCCTGCACAGCCAGTGCCGCCTGGACCGCCCCCTCCCGTGTGTGCAAGTTAATGAAGACATACGCGGCCTCTAAGAGCTGGCTCAGACCCTCTCCTGCTGGATGCCTCCCAGATCTGGCTGCTCCGGGAACCCTCACGTCCATTCCAATTCCTTTCGCAGACCCGGGGGTCACAACACGAGACCTGTAGACCAGCTTTCTGTATGAGTAGCTAAAGCTTTAGGGAAGTGGTTCTCAACCTTAGCTGCACATTAGAATCACCTGGGAATCTTTTTAAAGTCCTGATTTCTGGGCCTCATCCTCCAGAAATTCTGTTTCTTTGTTATGGGGTGGGGCCACAACATTAGTCACAAAGAAACAGAATTTCCGGAGGATGAGGCCCAGAAATCAGGATTTAAAAAAGATTCCCATGTGATTCTAATGTGCAGCCAAGGTTGAGAACCACTGCTTTAGGGGAACACAGCCTGGCCGTTCACTTATGTGTCGTCCATGCTGTGTTTGCACACGACGGTAGAGTGAAGGGGTGGGGGTAGAGGTAGTCCTTTCAAACGCACGCAGAGAGAAGGTAGGCGTGCACGAGACCGGGGCATACTGAGGACCGGGGGTGGGCTGTGTAAGTGCTTAAGGACCAAACAGGCATCGCGAAGAAACACGGAAACTGTGTTGCATGTCCTTGCACTGACTTGATGGTTTCGTATCATTCTTTGTTGTTGCTGTTGCTATTCTTCACCCAAGGATATTTCTCCCATTGTTTTCAGAGAGAGTGTGGGAAGGACAGAGGGAACGTCTTGTGAAGGAGACACATCGATTGTTAGCTGCCTGTGCACACCTGGACCAGGGCCAGGGTTTGAATCTGCAACCCAGGTAGGTGCCCTTGACCGGGAATCGAACCCTCAACCCCTCGGTGCTGTCACAGGCTGATGCTGCAGCCACTGAGGACACCGGCCAGGGCTCATCTCATTTCTAATTGCCAGCGGCATCGCCGTGAAAGCTGGAAACCCAGCGCAAACATGTATCTTTGGCTGCAGCCGTCAGTCTGCCGTGCCCTCGCGGGGAACCTCTAGGCTCTCCATCCAACATGCGTCCCCTCCTGCAGAATCGGGGTGACGCTGGGTGAGGGGTCACGCGGCTCACTTACCAAGAACAGCTTTTAGAAACAATGAATCAAACAGCAGCGATTGCAGACTAGTTGCGAAGGAAAGGTCACCGTCCATCATCCTGCCGCTGACAATCCCCCGAGAGCCTGGAAGGTCGCCAAGTTCCTCTTGCAGGAGAAAGCCATTCATTTCCTGTTCCCGGCTCCTGTTTTGTCACACGGTTCGGCTGCTCAGTGTTGCACGCATCCTCGCCCCACATCTGCCACCGAGGACCGGCTCCGGGAGCCAATGAGGGCCGCGGCCGCTGCGAGGACCGAGCCTCCCGGAGCCTCCTCCGCGGCCCCTCCTGCCACTGGCGTCTCCACTCTGGAACCTCACCCAGAGCATGCGGTGGGTGCCGTCGCTCATGGCCAAGGTGGAAACAAGCCAAGCGCCACACACGGGGCTTAGTCAATTCCCTCATGCACCCGACGGAGGGACAGGAAAACATACAGAAGACACCCGTGGAATTGGCGTGGGTGATTCCCAGGGTGTACTGCTCAGTGCCAAAGAAGCAGCAGTCGAATGAGGATCTGCCTGCACTGCCTCTACCTTTATATATATAGATATTATTACTGATTTTAGGAAGGAAGGGAGAGGGAGGGAGGGAGAGAAACATCAATGATGAGAGAGAATCATGGATTGGCTGCCTCCTGCACCCCCCACACTGGGGATGGAGCCTGCAACCCGGGCATGTGCCCCGACTGGGAATTGAACCATGACCTCCTGGCTCTTAGGTCGACTCTCAACCACTGAGCCACGCCGGCCGGGCAAGCTTCGAGTTTGTCAGCACAGCCACTAAAAAGCGTGTTCCCAGCGGGTCCAGGCTGTCCGCAGGTCCACACGTTCCCCCAAACAGAAGAGCCGATTCTCTGGCCGCTGGGAAGCAGACGCGTGCAGAACCGCGAGCCGCTTGCCGTGCGCCTGAGAGCAGGCAGAGGCAGCCCCGCGGCCGCTAGCAGCCAGGCTCCGTCTGCAGGGACATGCCACCGGCACGCTCCCCTGCGGCTGTGACACACTGGGCTCGTTTCTCGCTGCCTGTGACTCAGGAAAGGGGGCCGCCGAGGGTGGTGATGAGGGGAGTGGGCCAGGGCTTCGTGTGTCTGTTTTTGTCTTAAACATCAGGGACCAGAGAGGCTGCAGAGGAGCCAAAGAGCCAGGGTGGGGAGGCACGTGTAGGGCAAACAATTTTCATTTGGATCAAAGGTGGCAGGGGAGGGGCGATAGAATCAGCTGCCAGCTCGTAGACCAGTGGTTCCCAACCTTCTGGTCTTTTATACAGTTCCTCATGGTGTGACCCAACCATAAGATTATTTTCGTTGCTACTTCATAACTGTAATGTTGCTACTGTTATGAATCATAATGTAAATATCTGATCTGCAGGATGGTCTCAGGCGACCCCCGTGAAAGGGTCGTTCGACCGCCAAAGGGGTCGCGACCCACAGGTTGAGAACCGCTGTCTTAGGAGGGTGGAGGGGTGGGGGGGCAGGGCTTGGGGTGGAGTCCAGGTGAACCACACACTGTTACCTTTGGAACCGCCCATCCTCTCAAGGAGCAGAAACCAAGACAGACGCCATGCAAACCGCCAGGGTAGCAACGCCGTTCTATCCGGCGCCAGGGGAGGGCCGCGCCGTGGTGCCTCCAGGGCTTTGCATGCACGCCTCATCCTTTGTCTGTGTTTCCATAACGCCTTATGGATAATGGCGGCTGTAAAAATGACGGATTGCCGAGGTGGATCCTTTAAAAAAAAAATTAGAGGAGCGATCATTTGCAAACGTGATTTCCCCGAGGGCCGTCCCCGCCGAGCGAGCCGAGCGTGACCGCGGCTCCTCCCAGCGCCAGGTGTTTCTCTCTCCTTAATTTTTTTGTTGGGTTTTGTTGTTGTTTCTTGAAGAAAATGTTCCCGGGCCCCCACGCTCTCCATGTGCAGAGAATGAATTCCGCAGCTGATGTGGAAACGATCGCCCATAAAGCTAATGAGATCTCACCGAAGGCTGGGTACACAATTAGCGGCATTAGCGGACCTGTTGCCATCGAACAGCGCGGCAACTAATTAAATTGGAAATTACAGCGCAGCGTCTGAGAATGATGGGGGGGAGGGGGAGAATTAACGGAGCTAATATTGCGAAGGCGACACTGTTATTAAAAACGAGAGGGAGGTGGTGTATTAAAACCATCCATTTCCCCTCCCCCACCCGGCGCTGGGTTCGGTTTTAATGATCGCGCTTCCCGGCGGTCCCCATGGTCCTCAGGGTCCCCTCGGTCCCCGCGTCTGTTTCTGGCCCCTCGGAAGGGCCCCCGAGATTCCTAGGTGGCGGCTGCCCATGTTCCTGGCGGGCAGAGCGGCCGTGCCCACCGGGGGAGGCGTCCTTCCCCAGCCCGCAGGCCATCCGCCTGCTCCCTGAAGCATGAAATTGGCTCCTTTGTTTCTGAGCTTGAAAAATGGGCCCTTCCTCCCGGGAGCAGGAGCTGCGTCTCAGGCCCAGCGTTGGGGTGGGTCTGGGAGCCCCACAATCTGGTTCTTGGGGCCACGGAGCTGTGTTTCTTCCTTCAGAACAGCAGGCGGCCAGTCTGCACAGGGTGTGAGCAGGCCCTTAAATAAGCCTCTGCTCATATGCATTCATCTGTCCTGTCGGCTCTGTTTCCCCAGAACCTGACGAGTGTGGTCCTGAGGCTTGTGGGGTTTGAGCTGCAGAAAACAACTCTCAAGAGGACGTGGAGCCGGCCGGCGTGGCTCAGTGGTGAGCGTCGACCTAGGAACCAGGAGGTCAGGGTTCCATTCCCGGTCAGGACACCTGCCCGGGTTGTGGGCTCCGTCCCCAGTGTGGGGCCTGCAGGAGGCAGCCAGTCCATGATTCTCTCTCATCATTGATGTTTCTCTCTCTCACCCTTTCTCTCTGAAATCAATAGAAATATGTATTTTTTAAAAAACTGGACAGTCCTCCTCTTTCCCAGGTTGCCTTTCTCGCTCCTGAGAGAGGGAGGAGCATCCCCGGACCTGGTGGAGATGGGGGCTGAGGGTGGGGCCACAGGCAGAGACCTGGGCTGGCTGCTGCCTGACCCCTCCCCCACGGCGGGTGGAGTAGAGGCCGCAACCAGACGTCCCCCTGGGAGGCCCAGCGATGGCAGGGAGGCCCAGAGAGCGAGCCAGGGACAGACAGGGACCGCGTTCCGCTCTGTGGCACCTCCAGGCGTCCTGAGGACGCTGGCGTCCCGTACACCTGAGCCCCCATCCACGGATTTGCTCTCCGGGGTTCCAGGTAACCTAGGTCAACGGCGGTCTGAAACATTAAATGGAAAATTCCAGAACTAAACGATTCCTAAGTTCTACATGACACGCCGTTCTGAGCAACATCACGAAACCTCGGGCCGTTCTGCTGTTGCCTCAGGGATGTGAGTCGTCCCTTCATCTGGTTTATGTTCGTATATTCTTCCCTCATTGATAATGTGCGAGAATTTTATTTCCCCAAGTAGTAAGCTCCAGGTATTCGGAAGCTGTACCCTACACTTCCTTACACACACACACACACACACACACACATATACATACACCCCCCCCACACATATACCCACATATACATACACCCCCACCACACACACACACACCCTGACACATGTACATATATATACAACCCCACCACACACACATACACACACATACCCCATCACATGCACACAGACACAAACATGTAAACACATATGCACGCGGGCTCTTTGATGGGCCACATGAAAGCCTCGCTCTGGGCAGCTGCTCCGGCCCGAGTGCGGGAGGGGCTGGAGCAGAATGGCTGCTTAGGAGGGACCGGCAGGTGGGAGCCGTCTCCGCCCACCAGGCAGGCGGCCCAGTGAAATCCCAGCGAGGCCACTCGGCCGGACTGTGCTGTGCTCAGTGGGTGCTCCGGGCAGCGGGCTCTCTGCCATGGGGTCCAGCCCCGGGGCCCTCTCAGGCTCCGTGAAGAATTAGGAGGTGCCCGTGGAGCCTCCCCCACGTCCCCAGCACAGGACGGGAGCTTGTTTGCCGACTTGCTCGCATCCGTCTCCAGGTTAGCCCTCACCAGTGACCCCTCTGTCAGCGCAGACGGAGACGCCGAAGACGCCGTCCCACCAAAGCCAGCACCCCCGGGTCTCAACAAGTGTCGCACTCTGGAGGTGAGAATAATTATCCAGATGAAGTTACTGGGTCTGATGGCCCGAAAACTCTGGGCGACGCGTCCCCCGAGAATAGAGCCGCGGAAGCGACGTTGGGGTAAATACCACGATTCCGCCCGTAATTAAATAACCTGAAGGGGACTCATTATCCTCAGAGCTACATGTTAATAAAACTACCGGCAAACATTTCATAAGTTAATTCGGAGAAGACCTAAGCATAGGCAGACTTAATTAATTCCGTATTTATATCAAGCTTGTGCGCTTTTAACGTCAAACGCTTCTTTCCAAAAGTCGAGGAGTATAAAGGCATGTTGCACGAATGGGGACAGGACCACGTCGCCCTGAAATTGTTTGGAGAGAGGCTCTGAGATGGGGGTGAGGCTGGAGGGTGACAAAGCTCCTGGTACTTGGCTCTGGTGACAGGGGGTCACACCTGATGGGGGAGGGGTCCTGGGGTGGGAAAACTGGGGACCAACCGTCCTCCCCTCCCCTTAGTTCACCTAAGACACCGGGAACACCTCATCCTGTGAGATGCCTCCGGATGCCTTTTCCATACGATACAGCACAGATGAGCCATATACTGAGCGGTGCCAACTGTGCGTCCCAATATGAATAGTAAACAAAGTGAACGCGTAGCCCTTTCCTAGGAACGGCATTCAACACATTGTCTCAAGTCCTCTGCTCTCAGCGTGGCCCCCTCCGGGCCCGGGAGGAAAAGGAGGGCAGTGTGTTCCTACGTCAGGATGCACTGCAGCCCGGCCGGCATGGCTCAGTGGTTGAACCAGGAGGTCAGGGTTCGATTCCCGGTCAGGGCACATGCCCGGGTTGTGGGCTCGATCCCCAGTGTGGGGCATGCAGGAGGCATCCAGTCAATGATTCTCTCTCATCATTTATGTTTCTCTCTCTCTCTCCCTCTCCCTTCCTCTCTGAAATCAGTAAAAATGTATTTTTTTTTAACAAAAAAGATGCACTCCAGCCAATTCACTTAACAGACTTCAGCACCGGCCCGCTGGCCAGCTCCCTGGCTAGGTACCTTGCTCTCTGGGAATAGCTACTGCCCATCCCCGCAAAAGTGGACTCCATGGTCTCTGCAGGGCCTAAAGATGGGGTGCGTGTCTTTTTCTAGTTTTAGTAGTGAAAAAGCCAGCCTGCCGGCTGGACACCCCCCAATCTACTCTGAAGTGTGCCTGTGACCACCACCAGCTCCTTGATCTCACCTCTTGTCTTCGTCTGCGGGAAGAAAAGAGACTATGCTGCCTCATTAACCCACGTGACCCCGCAGTTTCAGATAGCTCCACTTCCCCGAGGTTCTGGGTGAAGGTTAATGACTCAATCGTGCTCCTAAGCATGTTCTTTCTGAAGGTAATTCACGTGCCCCCGTGGACGCGTGCGGGACATGACAGGCCTCTGCTACGGGGTCAGGGCCGTGTGAGGCAATGTTCGTTAAAGCCCCGGGGAGCGGGTGGGAGGTCAGGGCAGGGCCTCTGCTAATTACTGACACTCTGTTCCGGGGACTGATTAACATTTGGAGCCCGGGCCAACGCTGGGGGCAGGAAGGACAACGGAGGAGGAGGCAGTCTTTGAGCTGAGCCCACAGATGTCTGTGCGGAAGGCAGCCTTGTGCTTGGGGACAAGGGCAGCCGTGACACTGATCAGCCTGTGAGTTTAGGAATTAACCTTTTCATTTAGAGCCCGATCGGGAGCCCTGCTGACGGGGAGAGTGTCACCGAGCAGTAAGTGGGGCCAACGAGGGCCCAGGGACGGGCGTTTGCTGCCTCCTGTGAGAGGCCGAGGCGATGGTGGGATCCCCTCGAACCCCCTCCTGTTCTCCGCAAAACGGAAACGCAGGTAGACACGGGCATCTTTTCTTGGCTGCGTTAATTTTTAATGAGCCGATTGCATCCGTCTAATCAGGCCACAGAGGGCAGCTTTTGTATTTCGGAAGCACAAATAAAGCTCCCCCGTCTGTCTTCAGGCTCCTTGGCAGCCCCTGGCAAAGGCCCTGGGGTAGCAATGCCTCAAACCTTCACCAGCCGCAGTCAGCCCCGACGTGTAAGTACCTCCGGAAGATTCACTGTTGCCTAAATAATTGAATCTATTTAAAGAAATGAAGCCAATTAACTTTTCAGTTTATGACCGAGAAACGCCGCCGCCATGTGTGGTCAGCTTCTGCTCGGTGTCTGGGGAGCCAATTACTGCTTCCAGCTGCGAGAAATCCAAACACGATCCTGAACGGCACCGGACAGCCTTTTCCTCGGCGTTTAGCCCCGTGACCTCCACGCCTGGCCGCGATGGTGAGACGCCCGGCAAGCCGAGCTCTATGTGTCTGAGCCCTGCAAGTCCTCTGCTCGGGAGTCGATACTCAAATCCTCGGGCGGCGTTTGCGAGTGGGGATCTGTGCCTCTGTGTCCGGGCTGTGTTGTCATCTGATTTTCTCCTTGCCCATGTCCCTTTCTTATTCCCACAGAAACCTGTGCCCTCCCAGCCTCTCTGATCTTAAACTGTCTTCCTCAGGCTCTGCCGGCACATTAAGGTGTAAGTGATGGATGAGAGGCACTGAGAAAGCGAACTTTTCTTGTGGGGATTTGCATTTTTAATAGGAAAGGTCAGCTGGCAATAAAGAGAAGAAAATGTGGGCAATTGGAGTGTAGACGTGACCGCAGGCTGAGACCTTGGGGACGGCAGGTCCTCTGTGGGTCCCAGCTCCGCCCTCATGCACTGACCTCATTGTCCTGCCGCCCCCCAGGGTGGTTCTTAGCTTGGAGCCAGGACATGTGACTGGGAGGAGCCAGGGCGTGTGAGTGGGAGGAGCCAGGGTGTGTGAGTGGGAGGAGGACTGAGGTCGCCAGCCTTTTCTCATTCCTCGAAGCAGAATTCATTCTTCAGATCAGCAATGGATATGCTGCCCTTGACAGTCCATGAGATGGGCAAAGCCAGACCCGGGTGGGGTTTGGCAGTGACCCCATGAGGACCTGCCCTGACCCCAGCCACCTGCCTCCTGGTTGATTCATGTTTGGGAAAGGCCCTGCCCCACCCACCCCGCCACCCTCACCTCCTTCCCTTTTTAAAAATAGCCATCTCCTTGCGGGCTGGCGGCTGGCGTAGCTCATTGGTTGAACATCGACCTATAAACCAGGAGGTCACGGTTTCATTCCTGGTCAAGGGCACATGCCTGGGTTGTGGGCTCATTCCCCAGTAGGGGGTGTGCAGGGAGGCAGCCGATCAATGATCCTCTCTATCATTGATGTTTCTATCTCTCTCTCCCTCTCCCTTCCGCTCTGAAATGAAATACACACACACACACACACACACACACACACACACGCTAACCATCTCCTCTTGCCTGCCTGACCCCCTTCACAAACGAAACACGTCCAAACTCAACCGCTTCATGGATGTGTTACCACCATCGACCCAGCTGTGCAAACCAGAAGCCCGTGTGTTGCCCATGCCTGCCCCTCTCGCTCGTCCTGCCACCCAGTCCATCCACAGGAGGCATCGTCCTGCCTGGGTCTCACTTACATTAGGTCCTTTCTATCCTCACGCCCCCAGACCACTGCCAACTGCTATCATTGCTCACCTACTCCCCTGCTTGTCTGTCCGACCCATTATTCCCCTCCCTTCACAAAGGACACCTTCTCCAGGAAGCCTTCCCGATTTCCACCCCCACCCCAGTCTTCTCTCTCTGAACCCGTCAGCTCTGCCTCTCTCCCGCACACGCCGTGGCTCCTCTGTGTCAGGGTTAGCCGAGCACCTGTGCTGACCCACCTGCTGTTTTCTTAGAAGGACCAGCTTTTCATCTCCATCCCCGCCCCCCCCCCCCCAGAGTGACCCCTGCCCCGTGACTGTTATCCGAACAAAAAGCAGCACGAGGCTGAGGCCGGCATTCGGAGACCCTGGGAGGAGGCCACCCGGGCCAGCTGCCTTGTCGTTCTGAAGAGGGGCTTGGGGGGAAGCTGGGTGTTTCTGGGGAGCTTCCTGTGGCTGCTGGTGCTGACCGTACACCCTGGGGTCGGGAGGGTGTGCGTCAGGCTGAGGACGTGGGGCCCAAGTCCCTCCAGCCCATCTTAACGCCAGAGAATCCCACCCCCAGGGAGCGCATACCCGGAGTGCCATGGGTTTGATGTCACCTGGGATCCCCAACGCCCTGCCAACGCCCCGAGCAGGTGGATGCGTGACCTGTGGCTGGGCACCAACTGGTAAGAGCAAGACTCCTGGGAAGGGGCCGGAGCCCGGCGGCTGTGGGTCGGGCTGGCAGCAAAGCTGGGACAGGCTTCGGCCCGGAGGTCAAGGCTGAGCAGGCAATGGCATGGCTCCCATTGGGGTGGCCTCCCTGCCTCCCGGCTCTTAGGGGTCTGTGGGCAGATCGTCTACACAGGTTACAACCTGTGCCCCTTGCTCTCCCCAAATGGGCAGACTCCATGGCTCCTCTCCTGCCAGGTGGCATTGGGAGGGGTCCCACGCCGGAGGGTTTTCTGGAACAATAGGTGAACGATGGAGGATTTCAGGGTGCTAGGGTTGTCTGGCACCCCAGAGGGGTTTAGGGTTGTTCCATTGAATGGTACTGAGAAGGGTTCCCACGGAGACCACACGTGAACCTGGCTGACGTCTTTGTCCTTGTTCCTGGGGTCCAAGCAAAGCGAGTTTCTTCCTGAAGCCGAGTCTGACCACAGAGGGAATGATTTCTTGGCCATAAACTGGAAGCTACCTGGCTCCGTTTCATTAAATGGATCTAATTATTTAAGCCCCAACAAAGGTTCTGGTGAAGTTATTAGCAAGGGCACTCTTAGCTGTCCCCTGCCTCAGGGACCCACTGGCACCCTGTGGCTGAATGAGTTACTGTAGCAATGACTACCCCACCCTGGGCCAGGGAGCAAAGGCTCCGTAGGACCGTGGCCTTGAGAGCCCATCGCTTGGATGACGAAGGCCAAACACCTTCACAACTGAATTAGAAGTGAGTCGGGAACCTGATTCAGCAGCATAAACCAAGGTCGAGGTTCTTAGAGACGGGGAAGCCAGAGGGTCACAGCTCCAGACATGAGGCCCAGAAAACGCTGGCATCGGCGTATGGAGGGCAACCCTGGGGGTTCAGTCCAGAACCAAGCTTTCTGGGTGTTTGTGAGGGCGGCCGTGCTTAGGGCAGGGCACTGGCTCATTTCTTAGGCTCTGCGATGGGAAAACCACCCACGTGAGCTTTAAATGAGTACGACGTCCACGCACAATGAGTGAGAGAATTATGGAAAATAAGCCACTTTCTCAATTCTTGCTCTCACGTTCCTCACATTACATTACAGAATTCATTTCATTCTCGGTTTGGCTGCCGACGTTGCCTGGTGAACTACTTAACCGACATTAATATTTCTGTCTTGTAATCGGTGATTGAAATCCCAAATTCCAATTTATTCTTAATCCCTTAATCCTGAGTCCAATTGTTAATGCCTAGATTATGAAAGCATTTTAAAGTGTTTCATTTGAAGTTTGAAACAGACTTAAGAGCCTATTCTGTAGACCGTGTGTGTGTGTGTGTGTGTGTGTGTGTGTGTGTGTGTGTGCGTGCACTTGCTTCTCAATGGCCACAATAACTACTTTTACAAAACTGAAGGGCTGTAGTGTCATGGATGATGGTGGTGGTGAGGGAGGTGGTAATGATGATGGTGATAGTAATGGTGATGGTGATGGTGATGATGATGGTGATGGTGATGGTGATGATGAAGGTGATGATGTTGGCAGTGGTAATGATGGTGGTGATAGTAATGGTGATGATGATGGTGATGGTGATGGTGATGGTAATGATGATGATGGTGGTGATGCTGCTGATGGTTATGGTGATGGTGATGATGTTGGTGGCAGTAATGATGGTGGTGATGATATGATAGTGATGATGCTGATGGTGATGAAGTTGGTGGTGAGGATGATGGTGATGATGGTGGTGATGATGATTATGGTGATGATGATGGTGGGGGGGATGATGAAGATGATGGCAATGACAGAGGTGATGATAGCTGTTGGGATCTTCAGATACCTCATTATGGCTCCATTTATCCCCACCCCAGATTCTGACTAAATTGAGAAATAAAGAGTAGTAGGTGATGGAGGCAAACATAGGGTCCTTCCTACTGGTAGAGGTCAGATGGGATGATACTGCTCCCACTCTGTGAACCTCGCCAGCTGACAGTGTTGGGTGCACCTGCCCACCTGCCCAGGGCACCCCACCCCATGTGAGACCCGAGAGGACAGGGCCTGTGCTCTCTCGGGGTCTGTCTGAGGGAAGGGTGGGTATGGAGGTCCCTGCATCGGGAAGAAGCCTCCGGGGAAAGAGGAGTTATGGAAGCCAGTCCGGAGCTAAGTGCTTCATAATGACCAACACTGGCATCGTCCGCCCCTTCTCCCAGAGGAGCGGCTGGTGTGCTCAGAAGGGCTGATGGCTTCCCGGGCCCCACAGCTGGTCAGTGACAGCACAGGGTGGAAACTCAGGCCTGTCCCAAGCTGAGGTGCTCATACCTGAAAATTGTGCCAGGCCACCATCCACAAAACATGGTTCGAGGACTCCTGGGAATTCCCCACACCCTCTGGTGTCTTCAGGGTCAAGGTCATGTTCATCAGGACAGAGATGGACTTGCCCTCTTCACTTGCTCCTTCTCGTGGGCATGCGGCAGTTCTCCAAGAGTTACCTGACGCGTAGGGTCACGATTGGTTGAGAGGGGAAGCAGCGGAGTCGTCTTCTATGAAAGCCGGAGATGAAGGAGATTTGCAACAGGTTGTGAGACAATGGCCAGACCTGAGTCCAAGCTCCTTGGGGTCCTCCATGTGTGTGAAGACCACAGAGGGTTCCGGAGAGCGTGTGTTGGAGAATCATTGGTGTCGACTTTCATTTAACGGGAGAAACACATGGGCCCTCTGGGCTGTCGCTGCTGCTCGGTCCCCCAAAGCCGAGTCTGAGGCTGGGTTTCTGGGCCGGTGAGGAGCCGCATCTGTATTCCCTGCGGCGCGCGCCTCCCCGGGGAGTGCAGGGAAGGCTGAAAGATCAACCTCTTCTTTTCTTTTAAAAACTGTTGCTGCGCTCTCGTGCGGGCTCAGCCCAACCCGGGAAATCAAGCAGCCGCGCACGCTGCGGAGCCTGCTGTGCGCTTTCCCTGCCCGTGACCTTCGCTACGGAGACACGCAGGACACCGTCTCTGCTCCGTTCACGCGGGCCTGGAAGAACCAAGGCGTTTTGGAGCCCCTGGGAACCCGCCCCTTCGGGGAGAGGCCACACGTCCCCGAAAATAAGGAGCATCGTTGTGGTTTGACCTTGGCCCCTGCACGTGACCGGCCTTCCTCGCTTCCCGTGAGACCGTGAGGAGCGATGGCACTGTTGACAGGCGATTTTAAGGTGCTCAGCAAGGACACGCCGACACGAGGCTCTTGTCTCTGGTCGAGCCCCTTGCCCCTTGAAGCACCTCGGTGACCACGGAAGGCAAGAGCGTGCAGATTCCTCGGGCATCAGCTGGGTCCTAGCCCCCATCTCACTGGGGAGTAGAGAGAAGGCACGCAGCCCCAGGTCGCCAGACCTCGTGCTCGGAGGGGGGGGGGGGCTGTGAACGCCATGAGAATGGCAGGTTCTCAGAGAGCTCAGGGGTGCCGAGCTGTGTGAACAGGCCTCCCGTGACCGGGCCTCCGTGACTGGGCCTCCCGTGACCGGGCCGGTGCCTGCCACCTGGACGGAGGGCCCCGGCGAGGCCGATTCTCTGCGCCCACCACCTGCTCACTCTTCCATCCCAGCACGTGGCCCCCGCACGGAATTGACTTGCTTGATCCCAGGTTCTCTCATCAGCCTGAGAGTTGCTTCAACTGTAACTCTGTTTGCCTTTGGCTTCCACCATTCTCCATGGAGCGCAGAGCTCATGCTTAGCACATGTTTGCTGAGTAAAGGAACAAACACATTGCACAAACAAATCGCTTGACGGTGGGTGAGGAGCAGCTCTTCGCACAGACAGTCCAGGGAGGCGTGAGCTGTAGACTTGGCGCTACTCCTAAGCCTATTTATTGAGAAGGTCGATGGCACACGAGAGTCCCCCGCTTAGCTGTGGGGATCCTGTCCGAGACCCCCAGTGGGTGCCTGAACCCCGCAGACACTGATTTCTCCTGTACATACACACCTATGGTAATGTGTAATTTATCGCCAGGCGCAGTGAGGGCCTAGCAGCAGTAACTCATCATAAAATGGAACAGCTGTAATGACGCACTGTGATACAGTTTTGTGACTGGCAGCGCTGAGTATCATCGGGGGACTTGAGCACAAGCCCCGAGGAACCGTGACAGTGGATCTGATCGCTGACAGGCCACCGAGAGCCTGCGGCGTGGGGAGGCGGGCACAGGGCGGGGCGCGGCCTTGGCGGGGAACTGCGGGACCTTGCGAGACTCTTGGACGCTGCGCAGAATGGCGTGCGACTTAAAATGCATGAATTGCTTATTTCTGGAATTTCTAGACTGCCGCTTACCTCAGGTAACTGAGACCACGGAAAGTGAAGCCATAGGTAAGGGCGGGGGACGGGGGGGGGGGGAGTTAGTGTACGCCATAGTCCCCACAATTCTTGTCAAAACTTATAGACGGGAGTGGGTCCCCAGGGTTTGGGGGCTCGCTGACTGAGGGCACCCCCAAAAGCTCCCTCCCACCAAAGTCCCAGGATTCTGGGTCCTGAATCCACTGCTGAGTGATACCCCCTGGCACCTAGAGCTGCCAGGCCCTCTGCCCAGGCGGGTCTAGGCAGCCAGCCCAGGTCCCGGAGGCTGAGCACAGTCTCATTGGGGCAAATGAAGAGGCGGCGATGGCCTTTTAACGGATGGAACCACGAAGGGGAACGGCTCGCTCAGCCCCGGGCAGACGGGTCCCAGGCTGAGGCATCCGGCAGAGACCAGCGGGGACCAGAGTGGATTCCGCCCAGTTTGGTGCATGATCACCCAAGCAGCCCCTCGCGCGCGGCTGATCTCCGAAACCACGACCGACGGCAGGGAAAGGTGGGGAGGGATGAGGTAAAGTCCCCCACATCCACGGCTTTCCTGACCAGTCTCCCCAGAGCCAAACATTTCCCAGCCCGCCTCCTGACTTCCCCAAGT
Organism: Myotis pilosus; assembly: GCA_036010255.1. NCBI lineage: Eukaryota > Metazoa > Chordata > Mammalia > Chiroptera > Vespertilionidae > Myotis > Myotis pilosus. The sequence goes on from JASKON010000010.1 coordinate 77,596,399, forward strand.
CAGACAAAAGAGCTGAACAAGACGTTATGTGCTCGAGGCACGGCCTGACCTTGCGGCTCTGTCTCTCTGGGAGGGAGGTTCCCGGGCTGCGGTCTTGGCCACACCGGCCATTGGCGCGAGAGTGGCAGTTCCCTGCGATAGAGGCATCTATCACAGCCAGGACAGTTCTGATGGTGATGAGAATATATGAAAGTGCTGTTTGGATGCTATTAAATGCGGCAAAGTAGGTCAATATTGTCTGGAATAATGAACTTGAGTTTAATCAACATATCATCAGCAAAATTATCTGAAAAAGCATAGCAAGTTATTGCTGCTGTGTTTGGTTATTTGACTACTTAATCTTCTAAGATATGCACATAGTAAAGTAATTTTGCACGTGGATAGAACTAATTTGTCTACAATCATGCAAGTGTACTTAACAGTATGTTAATAACGCACCAGGCTATCTTTGTGGGGAAATGTTTATGACTTTGTACCCGGATGACATTGGGTTGCCCTGGACCCTCACCCCTCCACACATCATGGTGGACCTGGCACATAGTAGGTGTTTCATAGAAGTGGGTGGAATTCGGTTTAGGCGTGGGCCTGTCCCCCCCGTCATCAGCTGTCCCTGGGCGAAGGAAGGGCTCTTTGTCAGTGTTGTGTGGTTGTTTCATGATGCAAAACCACGCTCAGAAATTCAAAGATGGTCCGCCAGCAGTGGGAAAAACAACATGTGAGTTCCATGCTGGGAAGGGAACCTTTTTTTTTTTTTACCTATTTGTGTCCTTACCTAGATCCCTTGAAACTCTGGCAAACCTCAGAGGAAGACTCCTAGCAAGGCAGGAAGGAACACAGAGGAAGATGTAGACTGAGGGTATGAATCTTAGGGCCATCTCTCCGGGCCCCTGAATCTTTGGGAAGCGTGGGAGCTGAAAGGAGTTATTTCTGTCAAGTAATTACCTGGTACAGATAAGTGCCTTCAACAAACATTGATCCTCTTGTTTATTATTGTTGTTGGCAGTGTCATCATCATCATCGTCACCATCATTGTCATCATCTCATCATTAGCATCATCATCATCATCATCACCATCATCTCATCATTAGCATCATCATCATCATCACCATCATCTCATCATTAGCATCATCATCATCATCATTATCATCTCATCATTAGCATTGACATCATCATCATTGTCATCATCACCATATCATTGTCATTAGCATTGTCACCATTATCTTCATTAGCATTGATATCATCATATCATTGTCATCATCATTAGCACTGATATCACTGTCATGTCATCATTATCATTATCATCCTCATCATCGTTGTCATCTTCATCATTGTCATCATCATCACCATCATTGTCATCATTTCATCATCATTGTCGTCATCATCACCATCACTTTCATCCTCTCATCATTAGCATTGTTATCATCATGGTCATCATCATCGTTATTATCTCATCATTGTCACCATCATCACCGCCATCGTCACTGGCATCATTGAGGTCTGAGAGGAGGCGTCCCCACATCTGAGGTGCACTGCACCCGCTGAGCTTGCTGTGAGATGGACCGAGTCTGGCAGCGGTCGGTAGAACAGGCTCTGCCTCTCACTGTGAAGGTTTCTTCCCGCCAACATTCCCGAGGCCCTGGGCCTGTGTGCCGGCAGCAGAGGGACCCGCTGACAGTTTGGGAACGGGAGTCCTGGGGTGGCAGTTCAGGCGCCGCCCTGAGCCTCCACAGACGGCCGGGCCCTGCCGTGGCCGCATCACCCTCAGCCCCAGGGGGGAGGAAGGATGGGCTGGCCTGGCTGCTCTGCTCTCCCCTGAAAGTGACCTTCACGGTTTAATCAGTCGGCAGCCGAGACCAGATTGCTTCCTAGTAACGCATAATGTCAGATCAGTTTCGGGAATTTTCTGGGTGTTTTTTATCTCTGCAGTGAAGCCGTAACGACCCTCGCAGCAGCTGGCTAGGCTGGGAACTCGGGGCGCGGAGCGGCTCATTAGGGCGTAATGGCATTTCGGAGAGTAGATGCTCCTCTGAGCAGCCGGCAGGAGCCTCACGCAGCAGCCGCCTGACACGTCTACCTCATCAGCACCCGCTGATGGACGGCGGGCGGTCAGGGTCCGACCGCGCGGGCCTCGCCAGATCCTGGGCGGGTACCGCGGGTGCTGCCCTTGGAGCGAGGTGGGGACCCCCTCTGGGTGTGCAGGGACAAATGGAGGAGCAGAGGGACGAGGGGACCCCGACGGTGGTGGCGGGATGGGTTAGGGGTGATTTAAAGCCCTGTCCCCAGTTTAGATTGAGCAGTAAATTCTGCCTCCAATGCGGCTATTGAATTTCCCAGGATTAAGCTCCGGGAGAAGCGGTCTTGGAAGTCAGGCAATTTCTCGTTTCCGTGTGAACCTCACCTCTCAATAATCTCATGGCCTCGGAGAGCTTAATCTTTTTGAGCCTCACTCTCTTTATTGCCACAATCGGTATAACCGAGTGTCCTCACACCTCTGGGGCGTGACAATCAACCTTAAACAATTCCAGGGCCGCCTGGGGTTCCGCGGGGGAGCCTGCTCCGTGCTGCTGGTCTCGGTGGGCATCTCCCGTGCTCACACTCAGCCCGCGGCTGCCGCTGGGTCAGGCAGAGCCTCGGCTGGGGTGGGAGGTCACAGGTCTTGGGCCCCCAGACCGGGGTGGCAGGTGAGGCCGTCTTCTCCCCGCACGCCTGTCCAGTGGCTGGCGTGGGCGTCCTCACAGCATCGCTGTGTCAGAGTCGCTCACTTTCACGTGGCAGTGGCTTCCCACAGACCGGGCACGCTGGGGTGGAGGAGTGGGAGCGGCCAGCAGCCCGGGCCGGGGAGACGGCAGCGAAGGGATAAACACCTGGCCGCCGCCCGAAACTGCTGAGCGCGACAACTCCCGTCCCTGCGCCAGATCTGCTGAGTCTCCTTGTTCTTGGGTAATTGGGGTTACGGGCAGTTGACTGCTCGGTCAGGCTCTGTTCTGAGGCTCAGCCTCAGCCTCAGGGTGGGGGAGCACCCCCTTCGGAGGCAGCCAGGAGCCAGTTAACCCTCTCGCTCCTGGGCCAGGAGAGTTTACCTTCTCGCTCTCCTTCCCCCACAATAACTGCCTTTCCCCACCGTGCGGCCCACTGAGAGGGTGAAGACGGGAGACAGGAGACGGGAGCTCGGGGCAGAGACGGGCTCATGGAGCTGCTGGTTTTTAGGATCCAGAGCCCCGGGGGTGCAGGGCTGTGACCGGCTCTGGTGGGCAGCTGTGCACTGGCCTGGACGTTCAGGTCGCCACATGCTTTCCAGGCGGGAGCAGTGTTGGGGGCCCAGCTCCCCTAGACAAGATGTCTCATGGTCCGGGAACGCCTCGTCCCGGCTGTGACGGAGCAGTGGGCTTCTTAGGGACAGCGCCAAGGAGAACTTCAGGAAGGTTCCTCATCAGGACTTGCCCCTCCCATGTGGGTCCCCGCTGCCCCCCTTCTCCATGAATAACCAGGCCCACGGGGACTGCTCCCCACGGTCCCGGGCACTGGGTGAAGTCGGGGGTGCTGGCAAGGACCCCAGGGAAGGAGCAGTGATAAGAAGGCACCTCCAGGACGCACAGTGAGATGTGGAGGGACCACGGGACAGTTATTGAAAAGTCAATGGAAATCTCGACGAAGAAGTCTGATTGATACCAAGTCTCACAAAGCATTTTGCCCATTTTAAATAATATTTGAAATTACAAGGTTTCATTCATGTTGACTGTCCATGCTGTGAGCAGCTAATTCATCACCAGCTGTGTGGCCACCCACTGGTCTCCGCCACGGAGCGTGGTCTGACATGCCAAACGCGTACCGGTGCCTGGGCTGCCGGACAAAGTCCCGGAGCCGGGTCTTCAACACAGCGACCCCTCCCTGCCCGCCCCGGAGGCCGGACGCCGGGACCCAGGCGGTCAGCGGTTCTTCCGAGCCTTCCCCGTGGTTATAGGAGACCACCTTCTCCCCGTGTCCTCACGTGGCCGCCCCTCCGTGGTCTGTGCCCCAGTGTCCTCTTCTCACAAGGAAGAAGTGAGTCAGGTTGGCCGAGGGCCACCGTGACCTCAGGTGAACTTGATTATCTCCATCAAGTCCTTCTCTCCAAACTCAGTCCCATCCTGAGGTCTGGGGTGGTGAGGGTTTCAATATAAGAACTGGGGGGAGACACACAGTCCAGCCCATGACACCTCCGAGGGCTGGCCCAGCGGGGGCCCGGCGGGGGCTGTGGGGGAGCCTCCTGTCTGCCACCAGCGCCTTCTCCGTCCCGTCCTGTCCGCGCGACTGGGGCCCGGGTGCAGGAAGGCTGTGCCCCTGGGGACGAGAACCTCCGCTCCCCGCATACGGCACCTTTCCTTCCCACCTCCTGCAGCCAGAAACCGAGAAAGATGGCTCCTCTCACGTCTAGAGGAGGATCGGTTTCGCGTCCGGCAGGAGGGGTGGCCTCCCTCGCATGCATGTGCCGGCGCGAGGTCGCCCTTGATGACAAAGCCCTTGGCCCAGGCCCCTCCTCCTGGGAGCTCACCTGTGAACCCCTCCCGCACGCAGGTGAGAGCGGAGCAGACAGGATGCTCAGCAATCGCCCGGTCGGTCTGCTCGAACATTCTATCTCCCAGCCATGCACCAGGGACCCACCGCCTCTCCAGGAGCGCGACTCTGCAAGTCGGATCAGCTGCCGTCAGCAGTTTGGAAACCCGTGAGCTCGGCAGCTCCTCTGACGCTGCCCCGTCTGCCTCGCCGGGCACCCTTCTCGTGCTGTTCTGGAACCTTCGGTGGCTCCCCCTTGCCTCTTGGTCGGGTTCAAACTCCTGTCCCCATCCGAGGACCCGGTTTCTCTCTCCTGCCTGCACATCAGAAGTGACTCCTCTGGCGAGACCAGTGGCTGGCAGCCCCGCGGCCCCACGCAAACTCCCCAGCCGGCCTCACCCAGGGATTCAGAATCAGCGAAGGTCACGGGAGCGTTTGCTTCCTAAGTCCTTACGTCTGTGAAGGGCAGAGGCAGAGGAGGGAACACAGAGCTCTAAGCTTGTGGGGGGCGGCTCCGAGGAGAGGTCCTGGTCAGGCCCTGGCACTGTTTCCTGCCTCGCAGGCCAGGTGCTGAGCCAGTGGCACTGCTGGCGGATCTGATTGCCCAGTACCGCCCCCTGCAGGTCTGCCCTCTTGTGACACCTTCTTCCCTAAATGACCAGCACGGGCTTGGCTGTCCCCTCTCCTGCCACCCTTGGGCAGGGCTGTCTTGCATGCGTGTAGAGAGGAGGTCCTTTGTCACCTGACCTGCTGGGTGACACCCCGTCGTTTCCAATTAAGCTGTGGGCTGTGCGGAAAGCTCACCTTTCTCTGCAGATCCCTCTGGCTTCTGTTTCTTCTGCACATGTTTGGGACTTGTTTTTGCAAATGCCAGAACGATGGAGGGACCAAGAGCATGGCCCGATGGCGAAGGTTCAGTGACTAGCTGTGTGCCTTGGGGCAAGATACTTAACGTCTCTGTGCTCTGCTTTCTCCTGTGGCAAAGCCGAGGGTAACAGTAGCACCCATAGGGCCACGGACCATTGCTGGAACAGGTGAGACCCAGACGCCTGCAGCCTCCCACCTTCGATATCACAGGCTCAGCGCGGCCTGTGCCCCAGCCAACTGGCACGTGTGTCCCGGGAACGCCCTGCCCGGGAAGCAACGGCTGGAAACGAGTAAATCGCTGAACCGCTAGCGTCAGCAACACCTTGAAAATGCATTTCGCTGAACAACGTTTGCTCCTCTGGGCAAACCCACTTGTTCATCAACAACCGCCTATTCATCTACGTTTGGCTGGAGACCCTGGCCCGGCCGTGCCCACCTACCGTCCCGAACTTCCGCATCGCGAGCACCCTGGTCAGCTCCGCGCAGGGAAAAGCCACCTTCCACCGCGAGACCCAGCCCGAGCCTTCAACGCGGGCCTGCGGCACCTGTGCTGGTTGCCACGTGGGAGTCTCCCTCCTGCCCTGCGTGGTAGGCGTGGCCCTGTGTGACCCCACCCTACGTGGTGGGCGTGGCCTTACACAATCCCACCCCTGCCCTGCGTGGTGGGCGTGGCCCTGTGTGACCCCACCCTACGTGGTGGGCGTGGCCTTACACAATCCCACCCCTGCCCTGCGTGGTGGGCGTGGCCCTGTGTGACCCCACCCTACGTGGTGGGCGTGGCCTTACACAATCCCACCCCTGCCCTGCGTGGTGGGCGTGGCCCTGTGTGACCTCACCCTACGTGGTGGGCGTGGCCCTGTGTGATCCTGTCCTGTGTGGTGGGCGTGGCCCTGTGTAATCCCACCCTACATGGTAGGCGTGGCCTTGCACGATCCCACCCCCTGCCCCGCATGGGGGGCGTGGCTCTGCGTGACGCTCTTGCTGCTCCCTGGCTCCTGGGAAGCGGGGATGATGGGAGGGCGGAGTCTTGCTCCTTCCAACACCTGAGAAAGCTGAGAACTGCGCCCGGCCTCCCAGGTGAGGAGCCCTTGGCCACTCCGGGCCCCTTTTAGAGGTGACTTCGCTGCATAGAAGCTGGTGTTCTGCGCCCTTCGTGTCTGCCCAGCTCATGCTCCGGAAGAGCGCCGAGCACCAGGGAAGAGCGAGCGAGCTGAGTGCCGGGAGGGAGGGCAGCTGTCAGGACCGCGGGCCGCCCCGCCACCAGCAGGCCCTCCCCCAGCGCGGCTCCCTTCCGAGCCTGCCCTCGACCTAGATGGGGAGGCAGCCTCCCTCCAGCCCGCAGGGAGGGCAGGAGCACCACCATAATGAACCCCCACTTAGAGATGATACACTCCCCCCCATTGATAACCTCACCGGGAGCAATCGATGGGAACAGGGCATTCCTCCCCCCCAACTCCCCACTTCCTGTGGACCCTGACCTGTGGACCTCACTGTCCCCCTGCTGGCGGGAGACAGTCACCCTGGGTGCCCCGTGTAGGACAGACCACAGGCGGGACCCCCTGGAAAAGGCCTGCGTGCCAGATGCTCTTTTTCCTCTTTTTCTTTCAATATATTTTATTGATCTCGGAGAGGCAGAGGGAGAGAGAGATAGAAACATCCATGATGAGAGAGAATCATGGATCAGCTGCCTCCTGCACGCCCCGCACTGGGGATTGAGCCTGCCACCTGGGCCTGTGCCCTGACCTGGAATGGACCCGGACCCTTCAGTCCACAGGCTGATGCTCTATCCACTGAGCACACCAGCCAGGGCTCTTCCTCCTCTTCTAACCGTTTCCATCTGGCGCCAATTCCTTTGGCGAAGGGTGTCCCAAGGACATTGTGTGAGGGATGAGGAGGAACGAAAAGCAAGCATCACCTGTGCCCGCGGAGCCTTCGGACCTACCGACACGTCCCAGGTTTTGACCAACGGCTTTGATTGTGGTCTCGGCCGCTGTTTGAGGCTTTCCGTCTGAGCGGCTATGGGGAAGGTGTGATGGGCTGGGGGGTGGGCCCTGCTGTCATCCCAGCTGAAAGCAGACAGGCAGGGGAGGGCCGGCTGACAGCGGAGCGCACGCTCCCAGCTCCAGGCTCACTCTCCCAGGGCCGATGCCGCTGAGTCCGGAATGCATGGGCAGAGGCGGGAGGGGAGCTGCCTCATGGATGGCCCGTGCCGTTCGGAGATGGGGCTGAGACACTTCTCAGAGGTGTTGCCTTGGTGTTCTTTCTGCCTTTTAATTTATTATTCTTATTTTAAAATACATTTTTACTGATTTCAGAGAGGAAGGAAGAGAGAGAAAGATAAAAACATCCATGATGAGAGAGAATCATGGATCAGCTGCCTACTGCACACCCGACACTGGGGATGGAGCCCACAACCCGGGTCTGTGCCCCGACCAGATTCAAACCGTCCTGGTTCATAGGTCAACGCTCAACCACTGAGCCCCACCGGCCCGGCTCTTTTCCGCCTTTTCAAGCGCACGCAACAAATGACCTTTTCCCCAGACATAGATTTTATGGGAAAAGTGATGCTACTTCCCTCCCTGACATGCCCTTCCTGATAGACAAGCCGTCGGACTTCTTTAAAAATTGTTTTCAAAACTAGGACACGCCGCCGTGTTCATGAACCTCAGGGAGGGTGGGGGCTGCTGTGATGGTAAACCCGACAGACCGCCCTGGCGAGCTGCCCTCGCACCCGACCGGGGGCGCCACGGGGACCCCGCGGTGGCCACGTGGGGTGGGCACGAGCCTCAGCGGCCCAGCGGGCACTTCCAGCTTGTGCTGCCCGAACCTGAAGCCAGGAAAGACTTATGGGTCTACCCGCCACTAATCGGAAACGTATGATAATTCCGCTGGCGGGGCGGCTGCGAGGGAAGGCTCGGGGAAAGGCATTTATAACTCAAACGAGGTGGCACAAACGAGGTGGCGGAAGGGATGCTGAGCGCCCTCGCGTTGGCTCCTGTGCGTCAGGACGGGAGGGACACGCCATTTATTTTATCGGAAATTGATTTGCCAATTACCGGCCCATCTCATCAGGAGCTGGGAGCACGCTCCCCGCTGTCCGCCGGCCTCCCTGCATCGCTGGGGCCCGTGCTGCTGGGGCTCGGGGTCTGTGCTGGCTGAGGGGGGGCATTGGTATGGGAGTGAGCACCTGGGGGGGGGGAGGGCGGGGAGAGTGGCGCTCGGTTTGGTGACTCAATGTGCGACCGGATGCGCTTGGCTCCGGCCCTCGGGAAACATCCTCTATTTCAGAAGGTGCACTAGCTCCTCGCTCTCTGCTCAGCGGGAGCGATTTCCCCCAGGAGATGGTGGCGATATCAGGCGATGTTTCTGGATGGGGTGAATTTTTTTTGGGGGGGGTGTTCCTGGCATCCAGTGGGTAGAGGCTGGGCCCCCACAGCAGTGTCATGTGGCCCCCAATGCCAAGGATGCTGAAGCCGGGGCACCTTGCTCTTGGGAGCCTCCCTCTCGCTCACCGGGGCAGGGGGTGCGCTGTGCGGTCTGTGTGAGGGCGGGGGTCTGCGGTTCCGCTGTGGCTCTGGAGGATCAGGACATTTCTGCGTCCCGACCATCGCTGCAGACTCAGAGGGACCCCGGCAGGAGAGCCCGTTCCTCGCTGTGATCTCACAGCTGAGCAGGCCTGGGGATGGCAGGGGAGGCTCGACCTTCGCCGCCGGGACTCCCGTGTCGGTGGGAAAGCTCACCTGGGCCGCCGGGTGCGTGTCCCCGGGAACGTGCTGAGAGCGTGGGCACCGCTCAGGCCCGGCTCCTGCTGCTTCACCCACCTGGGCGGGAGCTGGCGCTGAACATGGGCGCCGTGCGGGATTAAAGCCGTGCGAGGGAAGGTTCTGGAATGGCCCTGGCTGGCGGCAGGAAGCAGACTCCGCGGTTGCCCTGCTGTTGAATACACTGTCCCCTCGGGCGTGCAGGAGGCAGCTGATCAATGATTCTGTCTCATTATTGACATTTCACTCTCTCTCTCCCTTTCCCTTCCTCTCTGAAATCAAAGAAAATATTTTTAGAAAAAAAGGAGAAAAAGATCAGGGTGTGGAGTGAGACCAAGCAGAGGGGCCCAGCTTCCCTGGATATATCACCCCCCCCCGCACGGGAGCACGTCCACATGGCACAGCTCCGGCTCCTCCCACTTATGTATGTATGTATTTACTTATTTATTACTTAAATCTATTTTATTGGTTTTAGAGAGGAAGAAGCACCCCAGGTCCCGGAGCAGCCAGTGCAGGGGCAGGGCAGGGGCAGAGGCAGGAAGGAGCCCGTGTATTTGAGGATCAGGCCCCGCGGGGTGCAGTGGGCGCGGCCAGAGTGGCGGCCAGGGCCAGCCAGGAGCGCCTGGCAGAAGTGGTCAGGGCCCATCCGCTGTGAAGACCGCGGTGGGGGTGGGGGGGAGCAGGATGACAGAGGGACACGGTCCGGAGGCCGCTGCGGAGCCCCGGGAAGGCGGGAGTGCGGGTAGAGTGACGTGTCTGGGCCGATCCATGTTGTGTTCCTCTGAGCAGACGCTTTGCGCTTAAATGCTCACCCTCAGAGTAGAGCACACGCCCCGTGCACGGCGGGAGGGTTGTCAGAAACTGAGCTCCTCCATGAATTTACCGCCCACTCTCCCAGCGCCGCCCACCCCCCATGTCCCGAGGGCACCGTATCCCAGTTCTACCTACGCTGGGATGGACCCCGTGTGTCCCCTGCACGTGGGGTCCTTGCTCCGCGTCGTGGAGGAATCACCCCTTGGTTGGTGACAGCAGGAGCCCACGTGGGACCCGCCGCCCGGCGCTCTGCATCCTGCGGGGATGGCCTGTGGGCTGACTCCACCGTGGGCCTCGCGGGAGGGATGCGTCACCACCGTCCGGGCTGGGCCCGCATTTCTGCTGCGCGCACGCCCGGGCCTGGGGCTGCTGGGCCATCGGTACGGCGTCAGCTTCAGCAGCTCACCGGGCACTTTCCCGGGGGCTGAGCTGTTTCATTCCTCCACCGCCAGGGAGGAGGGCTCGGCCGTTCCCGTGCGGCCTTGCCGGGCTTCTTAATGTTAACTGTTCAGGTCAGGGCGCGGCCTGTCCTCCTGGGATGCAGTGCCTGCTCCCTTGACCATGAACCGGGGCGGGGGGGTCGGGGGGGCGGCTTTTCCTGTCCACAGGCCGATGTGGACACTCTCATTGGTAAAGAGCTCAGTGAGACACTTGGCCCGTTCCCGTGTCGCTCCACGTCGCCGTGGTAATTTGTGGCTGTTTCCTGCTCAGTTCTGGAACGGCCTAGGATTTATTTCCGTGGTGTCTTGTTGGCGGCCCAGCACTGTTCTGTCGCCTGTCCCCCAGTCTCCTGAGGGCACGGATCACAGTCACGTGAAGGGCGGTGCCTGGAACCTCAGCGCCTGTGGCCACTGTGTGCTTATTTCTAGTATCTGTTTTTCTCTTGGTTTTCGTCAGATTCTTGCGCTTCCTTAAGCAATAGGCCATCGAAAGCCACGCGTGTCCAGTAGGGCCTCTGGGTGGGTGGGTCGGGGGAGCGTGGTGAACTTTCATTTTATGCCCTGACCCCCGGAATCTACCTGGAGCTCTGCTGAGCTACCCGGCTTCTTCCTTCTTCCTTCTTCCTATTCCCCTTCTTCCTCCTTCTCCTCCTCCTCCTTTCAAAGAGGAAGGGAGAGGGGAAGAGAGAGAAACATCAATGATGAGAGCGAATCATCAATTGGCTGCCTCCTGCACACCCCCTACTGGGGATCGAGCCCATAACCCGGGCATCTGCCTTTGACTGGATTCGAACCTGGGACCCTTCAGTCCACAGGCCGGTGCTCTATCCACTGAGCAACACCGGCCAGGGTGGACCCGGCTTCCTCATGGCAGTTTCTCCTGCTTTTCCAGGACCCGCTAATCCCTCAGCGATGCCTCCATGGGGAAGCAGCCCTGCCTTGGGCCTTTCCTGGTCTTCTCTCTTGAGTGGGGCGTCGCCAGCCCAGTGAAGCGTTAGGGTGTGACGCTGAAGGCTCATGGTCCTGTTGTTGCTGTGGCCCCCCACCCTTGGAGGGGGTGGGAGAGTATAGTCTGTTTCTGGGTCGTGCCCACCCCAGGTGACGTCCCCCTCCCCCCCACCGGGTTCTGCCCTGACAGCCCGCGTCTGCTGGGCCACATCCTCCCTTCAGCACGGAGCATCCGTCATGTGCCCGCCCCACGAGGCCGGAAACAGCGGGCACAGCGGCCCGCGCCCGCCCGTCAGCAGATGTTTCAGGTTCAGAAGCTGCGCCGACTTCTCCTATCCCAGGAGCTGCCCCCGTGGCCCGGCGCCCCGATCACACTCGGCGCCTTCAGACAGATGTTTAAGTTAAAGCTGTGCTTCCCAGCTTTCCTGCACAGAAGACATTTCTCTATAAGATCCTCCAGACCAGCGTCGTTCTACACAGAAGGGATGGTGCAGAACCGGCCTGTCCATGGGGCTCAGCGTGGGGCGCCGCATGCTCTGAGGAGAGCCGCCTGGCACCCCGAAGATGTGCATGGGCGGCCGAGGGCCCCTCTACCTCACGGAGATGCCGCGGCCGGCGGCCTAGGACTGGAGGGAGGGGAGCGACATCTGTGGGGGAGGTGCAGAGCGACCAGGCTCAGCTCTGACGGTTGAGTTGGCGATGTTGGTGGCCACGCGGAGACACTGACGGAGCGTTGGGGTGCGTGGAGCTGGAGTTCAGGGGAGGCTCCCGCCGAGTGCCCAGACGCACGGCCCGTTCTGCGCGGGCGGTGGGGGGCATGAATCTGGACTTTTGTGAAAGTCTCGCCTGGAGATGTGAACAGGGAGGCATCGATGTTTCTTCAAACCAAACCATCGAACTGTGCACCGAGGAAGACAGTGTCAGGGAGGGAGCGCCTGGCGGGCGCTCTGACACTCGGACTGTAAGAAGCTGCGAGGAAGAGGAGAAACCTCCTCGGACATTGGAAGGGATAGTGTGGGCGGCACGCAGGGACGCGGCTGTGCTGGAGCCAGGAGAGCAATGCAGTGCCCCTGCAGCTGGCTGCCCACCATGGCACGGGCAGTGCCCCCTGCAGCCGGCCGCCCACCATGGCATGGGCAGTGCCCCTCCAGCCGGCCGCCCCTCATGGCACGGGCAGTGCCCACGGCAGCTGATTGCCCACTGTGGCACACACCCTCCATTCTATTCTGGACTTCTCAGCAACATTCCCCTAACACATCTTTCTCTGATATAATAAAAACTCACTTCCTTTAAAAATATATGTTTTTATTGATTTCAGAGAGGCAGGGAGAGGGAGAGAGGGATAGAAACATCCATGAGGAGAGAGAATTATCAATCGCTGCCTCCTACACACCCCACACTGGGGACCGAGCCCACAACCCAGGCGTGTGCCCTGACGGGGAATCGAACTGTCGCCTCCTGGTTCCCAGGTCGACGCTCTTCTGTCCACGAGGTATTTCCTCCCGTGTTAGTGGAGGGCGTGCTCGGGGCCCTCGTGGAGGACGTGGCCGGGGAGCGGGGGCTCAGCCACGGCAGTATTTGAACCTTCCTCTTCTCAGACATTCCTCTGCAGTGATCAGAAGCGGACTGGTGCCCAGCTGCATGAGTGCCGGCGCTGGTGAAGTGCGGGGTCCAGGTTTTTCTCAACCAGCTCAGCAAATAATGAGAGCAGCTTCCAGAGGGCGGGCCCAGCAGCTGGAATCCAAATCTCTGCTCCACGCACCCGGGTCCGGGCAACAGCCTGCTCAATAGCACGGGCTTTCCTGCCCAGACTTGCACGGTGGGACCTAGTCCCCCTCCCCCCTGGCCCCCCGCCCCCCCAAACGTAATTCCTATTCTTGATTGTGTGGCTATTGATTGCGGACCGCTCTTTGGAGATCTGCCATGTTTTAACATAACACATAATTGGCTCCGCGCTCTGTCTTCTTGTGGAACTTGGTTTTATGGGCTGACATTGGAGTTGCAGTGTATTTTCTGATGTAAATGAACAAACTCTTGCAGTTATTTGGGTGTTTGCGTCTGTCCTCGGTCCTGCCATGGGTGAAAGATCTGGGGAGGAGGAGGGTACATGTAGGCGTGGCCTCTCCTCACAGTGGTCAGCAGTCAAGGTCATCAGTTAAGGTCATCCATTAAGGTCGTCAGAGGACCTTCAAGCAAGGTGGGAAGAGACAGGCGGTGGAGCTATGGGGGGCAGGGCGAGGGGGGTGGCAGAGGGACCTGGTGGAAGGATGTCCGGAAAATGGAGTTAGTGGGTGGCCCTGCCCTGAGCTGCGTTCTCACATGTTGGGAGAGCAGGGGGTACTGAGCCGGAACAGAGAAGCCAGCCATCCTCACCCCAAGCGTTCTTTTCTGGCGCATGGACTGCTCCGCTTTTGGATTTTTGCTCCCCTCCCCACACTGGCCTCGGATTGGGACTGTGTTCATCAGGGCTGACCTCCCCCCCCGCCCCCCCGCTGGGGCCCCGGCAGCTGGCGGCGAGGCGAAGCCCGAAGGGGTCCCCTGGAGGTTGCCCTTCTCGGAGGAGGCGGCGGCCTTTGTTCCGTTCCGGCCGTCAGCGGGTGGCACGCGGCCCAGCACAGTGCGGGGAGCAGTCGGCTTCTCCGGCGTCCCCTGACTTCCATGCCACTCTCAGCCCCAAACACCCCGACAGAAGCATCCAGAATCCCGTTGGCCCACACGGCTGGGCGCTGAGGCTCAGGCAAGTTGCCACATAGAGTGAACGTCACGGGGCGGTGTCTGGAGCCCCACCTGCGGGCACCTGTGCCAGGGCCTGCAGGGCCTCGGCTGGCCCTTAGGGCCCCGGTGCAGATGCTTCCTTAGGGCTCATAGCCTTTTCCAGGGAATGAGTGAGGACTCTCCCCGCCAAATCATAGTCCCGAGAGCTGTTACCCCCACAGGCGGGGGCTCAGTGCAAACACGGGCTTCTGTGCGTGGCAGCGGCCGGGGCGGCCGGGAGACGTGGCGTCCGTCCCCAGGGGCCTCGGCTAGGGGCACGCAGCCACCTGTCCTGCAGGCATTCTCCCGAGAGCGCGGCTTGGCCGAGGGTTGGATGGCACCGGCCCTCGAGCCTCCCAGAGCCACGGCTGCTGCTTCCGTTCAGATCGTCCAACTCGGAGTCTGTTTCTGAGCGCTGGCAGCTCCTTATGCTCGGGTGGAACAGGCCCGTGGCCCGGGAGCCCTCACGGGAGCTATTGGGGTGTTTTCAGACATGGAAGTCGGCAATCTGCTCACCCCAGCCTCTTGTTTTGCAGGAAACCAGGGAAAACATGCTGGGCACAAAGACGTACATATTTCACTCTCACAGATCCTGCAATCGGGCCGAGATTGTGACTCCCAGCACCTCCCAGCCGCCCGCCCCCACACACGTTCCCAAAGTGGCTCGGCAGCAGGTGACGGAGAGGGGTGTCCACGCGATGGGCGGTGGAAGACTCCACGGGACGCCATCCGTGGGTGCGGACGCCCGGACCTGGGCAGGAGGGAGAACTGGGCTTTGAGGCCGTGCCTGCGGGATGGGCCTGGCCTGCTGCCCCTGATGGCCTGGCTGGGGCAGCCTCTGCCCCCACCCTGCGGTCCAGCCCAGAACCCATGGTGCTCCGCCCCGAAAGCCAGAGGCCTTACCTCCTTTCTCTGTGGCCTGGGCCTCCTCTGGGGGTTCCCGTGGCACCTCCCGGGCAGCACCAGCGACGGGCCCACGGCTGGTCCTGGTGAGACCGAGGCGAGGCTTTTGCGTGAGCTGCTTAGAGACGCCGTGAGATCTTAGGGCCCTTCTTCTGCGGGGAAGCCTGAGACGGATTTCTCTGTTATCCCAGGTACAGAGGTCAGATTCCAAATTAAACGCTCAAGCGATGAACAGGAATCGGTGCCCTTGGGCCAAGGTCATCCGCAGCCACGGGGCTGTGGACGAGGAGCCAGTGGCTGCAGCACCCGGCCCCACCCTGTCCCTCCGTCCCCGGGTCAGGGGAGGGCCCCCTCTGGTGCCTCGTGCTGTGGGCTGTTCCTGCTGAGGATTCCTGACCGCCCAACTAGATCAGTGATGGCGAACCTTTTGAGCTCGGCGTGTCAGCATTTTGAAAATCCCTAACTTCAATCTGGTGCCGTGTCACATATAGAAATTTTTTGATCTTTGCAACCATAGTAAAACAAAGACTTATATTTTTGATATTTATTTTATATATTTAAATGCCATTTAACAAAGAAAAATCAACCAAAAAAATGAGTCCGCGTGTCACCTCTGACACGTGTCATAGGTTCGCCATCACTGAGCTAGACCCACACACTGAGCGCCTGCTGTGAATCGGGCCACGTGCAGGCCCCTCTTCTCCGGGGCGGGCGGCTCCGCAGACCAGCCAGATGTGCGCTGAGAGGCCGTTGGTACAGGAAGCGGGGGAGAAGGCTGCGCTGCGTGAAGCGGGGTGAGGGGCCCCGTCGGCCAGGGGTGCATTCGGGGCTGGGCGTGGGGGGCAGGAGGCAGGGATGTGGGGTCGGTGCAGGTGCAGAGAGTGGCACAGGGGCAAGAGCCAACTCAGGGAGCTTGGGAGCCCGCACGGGCCCGACCCCAGCTCCTGAGGGTGGAACCGCAGCCCCTGATGTCACCTGGCATCATCCTAACAGCACACATATGTGTTCTCACCATTGCTCCTGGGGACACCTCAGATGGGCGCTGAAACCGAGTGTGTGTGTGTGTGTATGAGCTAGTGTGGGTACATGTGTGAGTGTGTGTGAGCATGTGAGTGTGTGTGAGTGTGTGAACATGTGTGAGAGTGCATGAGAATGTGAACATGTATGAGCATGTGCGGGTGTGAGTGTGTGTGAGTATGTGAGTATATGTGAGAGTGTGTGAGTGTGTGAACATGCATGAGCCTTGTGGGCATGTATGAATGTATGCATGTATGAGTGTGTGAGCATGTATGAGCATGTGAGTCTGTGTGCGTATGTATGGGTGTATGTGAGCATGTGTGAGCGTGTGTGAGCATGTGTGAGCGTGTGTGAGCACGCGTGAGCATGTATGAGTATGTGAGCATGTGTGAGCATGTGTGAGTATGTGAGCATGTGTGAGCGTGTGTGAGTGTGTGAGTATGTGAGCATGTGTGAGCCTGTGTGAGCATGTGTGAGCATGCCACTCCCTCATGCAGCGCCGCTGGGAGCCCTGGGCCACGGTGACATGCGGGCCTCACTGAGCTGCTGGCCCCGGGGCTGCTCGATAGAATCACAATGTTTGTAAATAACATCATCGTTCCGTTGCCCCAGGAGACGTGGGAAGAAACTTCGCAGCAAGTCTATCGATTCAGTAACGACTTAGACATCTCAGCCTGGTGGGCGGGGGGGACACAGAGATCAGCAAGTGCCGCTTCCGAGAGTCCCCCCGTCAGCAGGAGAGGGGCCCGTGCCCCGTGCCGACACCCAGGCACGGAAGTCAGAGACACGCCGGCCGCGCGTTCATTCTGCCCGTTTCACAAGGTGGTGTCGTTGGTGCCATCGGTTTCTCGGTGAGACCTGAGGGCGCCAGGCAGTCACCTCTGAGGAAACAGGCGCCCGGTGCCCACTGCCTGACTAGCATGCGATGCAGCTGGGGCTTCGGCTCCCGAGTTAAGTCCCTGCCTTGCTCTCGTGCCTGCCAGGTCCCCACCTGGCAGTGGCTGCCACGAGGCGAGGCGTGAGGAGCGGCCCGGGCGGCGCTTGGCGGCCTGCGAGGCTCCGGTCTCCGCGGTGGTTCTCCTTCCGGCGCCCGCCCCACGGCTTGCGTGTAAACACCAGCGAAATCCAGTGTTGCTGTCAGCTTCGGTCACCGGTGTTGTGTTCACCCGTGTCTTGCTGGGCCGAGCACGGAGAGGGGAGGCCGCTCGCGGGGAGCAGGCCGAGCCCCCCGGGGTCCCTGCTACTGGGCACTGTCCCCACCGGGGCAGCTTGGTCCCCACAGGCCCAGGAATGCACCCCTGACTGAGAGCGGCCCGGGCTTCAGGCTGACCTTGCGGAGGGAGCCCTGGGAGCTCCCAGATCCTAATGAGCACACATTCTTCCCCCAGAGAGTTCTAGAACCCCAGGCTTGTCTTACCCACATGCTGCAAACCGGGGCTCCCAGAGGACCTCAGTAACAGCCCGGCCACAGGCAGGCATGTCCGTGTCCCTCTGCATTCCCAGGTGGCAGATACCTATGGGACGAAGAGGCTGTGCCGATGGTC
The DNA here is from genome assembly GCA_036010255.1 of Myotis pilosus. Lineage (NCBI taxonomy): Eukaryota > Metazoa > Chordata > Mammalia > Chiroptera > Vespertilionidae > Myotis > Myotis pilosus. The sequence continues at coordinate 77,613,979 of JASKON010000010.1, forward strand.
ACAAAGGGGTGGCCTTCCCAGCCAGCTCAGCCACCGCGCCTCCCCCCACCCCCCTTGCAGCCAAAGCAAAGCAAGGAGCAGCCCCCCTCCTCCGCCCCCGGCTTTGTGCATAACAGGCTTTGCCTGGCTACTGGCTACGCCCCGGCTGGGGAGGGAGCTCTCCCAAGAACACCCCCCCTTCCCAGAAGACACCTGCGCTGAGCCCGCACAGGAGCCAGGACCCCTCACACGAAAGGCCAGGCCAGGAGCGTGGCCTTTGACCTGGCATCACCCAGACCCACCTGCCTCCTCGGACACTATATTCTCCTACAGGTATTGTCTCTGCTTTCTAATTTCTTAATTTTATTTATTTATATTTAACTATTTTTAAAATTTATTTCAGATAGGAAGGGGGAGACAGAGAAACATCATCGATGATAGTGAATCATTGATCGGCTGCCTCCTGCACACCCCACACTGGGGACCGAGCCCACAACCCGGGCCTGTGCCAGGAGTCGAACCGTGACCTCCTGGTTCATAAGTCAATGCTCAACCCCTGAGCCACGCCGGCCGAGCTGTCTGCTTATTTAAATTTTCATCCGTCCTGTAGGTTTCCGATTGCTCTCAGCCATCTCCTCGTTGCCAGAGAGGGGACTGCACCCGGCGGTGCCATAAAACCCGCGTATCCGCTGGCAAAGCATATTCCTTAAAGCCAAGAATTAGGATTTTCTCAATGGCTCTCATTGGCGCAACCTCCATCGATCATGGTGAGTGGCCCGGCGATGAGAGAGAGGTGTGCGGAATGAGCCAGACTGAAGGTGGGTGTGGGAGACAAGGCTGGGTCGGGCTGAGGACCTGACTCTAGAACTTGGGTGATGAAGGCGCCTGCCCCGTTGGACCTGAGACAAGAACATTTTGGCTTTCATGGCTCCTGTGTGTGAAGATGGGTCGAGGACCCAGTGAGCCAGCTCAGCTTGCTTGGTGCCTTTTATTTTAAGCTAGAGACCCGGTGCATGGATTCGTGCGCCGGTGGGGTCCCTCAGCCTGGCCTGCACCCTCTCACAATCCGGGACCCCTCAGGGGATGTCGGAGAGCCAGTTTCAGCCCAATCCCCGTAGGCCAGGCTGAGGGACCCCACCGGTGCACGAATCACATGGCCTCTAGTATGCAAATAAAATCTTTGGTTAATCTCTTCCTGCCTCCCCCCTTCCCCCTTCCCCCTTCCCTCTGAGATTCATCAGTCTGTTCCATGTTTCCATGCCTGTGCGTTGAGCGTCTGCCCCCTGGTGGTCAGTGCATAGCATAGCTACCGGTCGAATGGTCACTTAGGCTTTTATATATGTAGATAATCAGGTCACCTAACAGCGATTGCCAAGGGCTCCTGGCCTGTGAGTTTCTAGGATCCTGGAGGCCCCAAATGAAGTCGGGGGCCCTGCCCGGGCACGTGGCTGGGGGTGGAGGGGGATCCCCACCCTCCTTCAGCCAGAAAAGGGGTCCATGGCCAGCGCCCCTCCTGCCTCTGATCCACTTCTCGCCTTATTCTTTGCGCCTCCGGCTTAGCGAGGAAGAGGATGGGAGGGCCATGCCAGGCCAGGGAGGCCCACCATGCCCACCGCACACAAGTCCCCCAGGGTTTATCTGTGCCCTGCTCCAGTGGAGGCCCAGCACCAGGGCTCAGGCCCTGACTGGCAGGGCTGGGCAGTGGCCTCTGGATGGGTTAGAGGTGTGGACAGGAGCGAGAGGTGATGGTCTTGGGAAGGGCCCAGCCTTGCTTGGTGTCATGCACCCAAGACCCTAGAGCATCCCTGGGGGGGAGGGGGTTTCACAGGGACAGCGCCACTGCCCGTGGGGGCCGCTCCGCCCCCAAGGCGTTTGCCCTCGTGGTGCTGAAAGCTCTCTCACGGCCATCCATGGGCAATGTCAGGGTTTCTTGTCAGACCAGGGTCTTGGGCCCTTGTTTTTATCGGCTGTTTGCTCTCTTGTTGTGGAGTTCTAAGTTCTCTGCAGGTGTTCGTCCGATGTGCGGTTTAGGGCACCTTCACAGAGTGATGGGACCCCATGTTGGGAATCACGGCTCCGAAAGGCCTCGGCCCTGGGCCCAGGCGCTGCCAGGCCACCGGACAGGGAGAAGCACGGTGTCTTTGTGCAGGTCCCCTTGTCCCCGCGACTCACTGAGTGGGGCCCGGGGGCTGCCCAGTGAAAGGAGGACACGTGTTTCTGGGAAGGCCCTGTGCACGTGGCAGCACTCGCACAGCCCTGAGGCCGGAGGGTCCCCGAGGCTGGAGGATCCCTGAGACCGGAGGGTCCCGGAGCGGCGGGCAGTCACCTCGCAGGAAGGTGCTGGTGCCGACGCCATGCCAAGCGCTGGGTTAAGTGGGTTCCAGGAATTCTTCCCGCTTCTCAGCAGCAACCTGCCTGGCACCTGGTCAATTGCATCCTCACCGCTAAGCGCTAACCTTGTCCAGGTTGCCAAGGACGTCCCGGCTGGGGCTGCGGACCAGGGGCTCCTCTGTCCTCCGCACATCAGAGTGCTGGGCGGCCTGGGCACGGGCGGGGCACAGCCTGGGGTGCAGCCTCGGGCACAGCGGACCTCCCTCCTCCCCAAACCCCCTGCTCTGCTGCCTCCCTCCCCTGGGAGGGCCCCCCCCTGCCCCCCATCTTCTCTGTTCTCTCCTGCTTTGTGGCCTGATCGATCTTTGAAAGGTCTGGGCACCCAGCTCCCATCCTCCTCTCCGGCCTCTGCCTCCACCATCCTCAGTGTATCATCCAGCTCCGGCTCTGGGCCACCCTCCGCGCCTGCCCTCTGCTTCACGAGTCTCATGAACCAGCAGAAGCCGCTTCTGTGGGTGAAGGGCCATGGGCTGCACAGGCTGGGCAGCCGGCACCTCAGCAGCCTGGCATTTGGGGGGTGTGTGTGTGGGGGTCTCTGCCTGTGGCAGGAATACTCTCCACGTGAACAGATAAGACCTGGGTGTTTGCCTAGAAAGTAACGCGTCTCTCAGGGCAGGAGGAGGGGTGGCGGTGCCCTGCGGAGGCCCATCACTGGGGCGGGCGGCTGGGAAGCTGGGGGAAGCGGGCTGGAGGAAGAGGAAGTGTTGGGGGAGGCAGCAAACGGCATCTGGTGGAGAACACGAGGCGTTTCCCTGCAAGGAGGGGCAGCAGGGTCTCTTCTGGGGGGCGCGGGGCGGGGGGGAGGGGCCGTCGCAGAGGGCGGGTGCCCCCGGCGCCCTGGGACCAGTTACAGGCAGCGGGGCTGGGGTGTAAAGAGCAGGTGCCTCTGGGACTAGATGGTCTCAGCCCCGAGGCTGTCAATCCTCCTTCCCCCTGGAAAATGGCCACCTCCGGGGTTGCCAATTGGCTGGAGCCGGTCAAGGCCCACCCCCCTGGGTCCTCTGGGAGAACCAGGGGTGCGGCTTCCTGAAGGAAATGGGGTGCCCTCTCCTTAAAGAGGGGAGCGGACTATAGGCAGTAAAATCCAGGTGCCCTGCAAGAGGAAGATAGCAGCCCTTAGACATCACAGGCTGAGCTCCCAGCGGCAGGGCAGGGAGCCCCTCCTCCCCTGAAGGCTCCACCTGACCCCCCATCAAGGTGTTTACACCTGCTGGGAACTTAAATGGCAACTGAGGAGCCCCACAGACAGCAAGTCACCCCTGCCCCGCCCCCAGCTGATCAGGGCGGTTTGTGTTCGGATGGGCCTGCAGGTGGCTGTGATGACCCTTTGTTCCCTGGGAGCTGAAGCCTCTCCTTCCTTGGCAGACAGAGGAAGCTGGGGCGAGGAACCCCTTCCACCAGCCTCCAGCTCCCTTAGGGAAAGCCCTGCTGCTGGGTGAAGGCCTGCGCAGCCTGGGGGCGGGGCCTCCGGGGCGGGGCCTCCGGGGGCGGGGCCTCCGGGGGCGGGGCCTCCTGGGGGCGGGGCCTCCGGGGGCGGGGCCTCTGGGGCGGGGCCTCCTGGGGGCGGGGCCTCCTGGGGCGGGGCCTCTGGGGCGGGACCTCCGGGGGCGGGGTGTCCATCCACAACACCATGAGGAGAAGACCCCAGGGAGGCACAGGATGGTGACGTGCCTTCAGATTCTCAAAGACCACGCACCAAGGCCCCTGTACAAGCACTGGGGGGGTGGGGGGCGGTGTGGGCTGGATGTGGGAGGACAGGAGGGGGAGGGGAGCCTGGAGGAATCAGCCCCAGTGGGCTCTGCAGGGGTGGGTAGAGGTAGGGGAGGCGGAGCCCTGCAGGGTGGGCAGGGAGGTGGGTATTTGGGGCAAAGAGAATGGATGGTGTGAGCGACCCCCAGGCAGGACCACGTGATGAGTGGGGCACGCGCAGGCCTGCAGCTGCAGTGAGGAGCACCCAGGGGAGGGCGGGTGGACGTGACGTGGACGTGACGCGGGTGGCTCTGCATGCTGAGGAGGGGCTCGGCCTCCGTCCAGGCACCAGGGAGCCAGAGCAGACCTAGAGAGAGGGCAGCGGCCTGTCAGACTGGACCCTTCTGAGGAGGGAAGTGTGAGGGGCCTGCGGAGGCAGGAGACCAGCAGCTGGTGGGGGAGCTGATGGCCCTGACCCGGCGGAGAGTGGAGATGGGGATGAGGGAGAGACGGGACAGAGTGAGGGGTCAGCGAGCTCAGGACTATGCCGCCGAACACGTGACCGACCACGCGTGGCCCGTGTGTGGTCACTCGCATTCATTCATCCCGCACTCAGTCTTGGGCCTGCTGTCAACTTCGGGGACCGCAGACATGGCCCGTGGGCCGCAGGCGGTTGCTGTTCAGGCAGAGGGAGGGCGGAGCCACAGACCCAGCCTTACCGGGTCACACGGCGGGGGGGGGGGGGGGGGGCTGGCCCTGTTGGGGTGCGGAACAGGGACCTGCTTGCTCCCCGCTGGGCAGGGACCGTGCCAGCCTGCGGGGGTGGCCATCTGAGGGAACCTGGAAGCCAGGGGATGAGGTGCAGGCAGGATCCTGGGTCAGGGAATGATGGATGGGGCAGGAGTGGGGGGCGGGTTGCTGGGGGTCGACATGGGTTAGGCTGCCCTGGGAGGGGGAGGCTGAGTGCCCTGCAGGGGTGGGGACCCTCCCAGTAGGCTGGCCTCAGGGGTCCACTTGGACTTGGGTTGTCCCCCAGATGATGGCCAAACCCCCTGTGCCTCCCTCTGGGCCACCAGGGTGGTTCGGGACAGGGCTGCTGTCAGGGGGCTCTGGGTCTAGGAACAGAGCAACCCCAGCCCTGCCCCCCCAGGTCCAGGGTCAGAAACCAGGGCAAGAGCAGGCCGGGCGGGGCTCCCGTGCCTCAGTGAGGGCCCTCCCCCCCCCCCCCCCCCCGCACACCTGCTGTGCAGGGAGCCGAGGGGGGCGGTTTTGATTGGCTCGTTTTAGTGCATTCATTGCTCATTATTTTTACAGGGAACAATTTCTATCCATTTTCCTTGTCACTCAGGGTGCTAGCTACTCGCTGAGCTTCTCAGGCCGTTATAAATACATTAGCCGCCACGTTCAGGCGCGCTTTTGGGTAAAAATAATCTCTCCCATTTGCATTGTGGGGCACAGATGCGAGCTGCCTCGGGGATCGGTCAGGCTCAGCATCTCTCCTGCAGGGTTGGGGGGTGGGGGGGGCAGGGGCCGCGTGGTCCTGAGGGTCAGGAGGCGGGGTCTCAGGAAGCCAGGAGGTGCGAGCCCCGCTCTCCGTCCCCTCTGTGGTCACGGGGTTCACGAAGGCATCGGGGGTTCGTGGTGTCGAGCCCCTGAGATGGGATGGGGTTCTGGCGCGGCCGACAGCACGGGGCCCGCAGGCTGGCGGCACCTGCGTTAGATGCTCCTGGGACTTCCCAACAGGCCACCCTCTCGGGCCGCCCCGCTGAATGGGGGCTCCTGGGGGTGGGGCCGGGGTTCCAGCACCTTCTAGTGGGGACACCCAAGGTCTTTGCATTTCACTGTGGGTTGTTTGTGTGTTTATGTTTTTGTCTTTTGAAAGAGAGAGGAAGGGAGAGAGAGAAACATTGATGTGAGAGAGAACCATGGACCGGTTGACTCCCACACTCTCCCTGATCCGGGATGGAACTGTGACTCCTCAATACACGAGTGACACGCCAACCAACAGAGCCCCTGGCCAGGGCCGCCTATCGCCGCATTTGAAGTTGCACCTGGGTTAGAACAGCAGGCCGGCCTCGGGTGCCCGTATCAGAGCGACACAGCTGCCGGCACGTTCTGAGGTTCGGAAACCTGTGTGCGCGCGCTTGGATGGCGGACAGACACCCAAACTAGGACACGTCTCGGCGAAATGGGGACACAGAAACTCAAGCTATCATTTCCCAAGTAGTTTTTGAGTGAAAAGTGGGTTTTAACATATTGGTAGACTCACTGGAATTTTTCTGAAGAATAAGAATTCTTCAATAGAATCATAACATTTAAAAATTTCCACCCAGCCAGTATTGCTCAGTGGCTGAGCATCGATCTGTGAGCCAGGAGGTTACGGTTCAATTCCTGGTCAGGGCACATGCCCGGGTTGTGGGCTCGATGCCCAGTGTGGGGTGTGCAGAAGGCAGCCGATCAATGATTCTCTCTCATCATTGAAGTTTCTCTCTCTCTCTCCCTCTCCCTTCCTCTCTGAAATCAATAAAACTATATATTTTTAAAATTTTCCCATACAATTGCTTGCACCCTTCCTCAAAGTTGCACTTTTTTGTTAATGCATTTGAAATTGTTGACACCTTACACTGACCCCTCTCAGACTGTAACATTTTTAAGTGATTCTTTCTTTCTTTCTTTCTTTCTTTCTTTCTTTATTTACTTATTTATTGATTTCAGAGAGGAAGGAAGAGAGAGAGATAGAAACATCAGTGATGAGAGAGAACCATTGATCGGCTGCCTCCTGCACGACCCCCACTGGGGATTGAGCCTTCCACCCGGGCATGTGCCCTAACCGGGAATTGAACCTGGGACCCTTCAGAGCTGACGCTCTATTCACTGAGACAAACTGGCTAGGACGACCTTAACATTTTTAATTGAGACAATTCTCCCAGCGGGTGCAGGGGAGCCTGGCACGCTCAGAGCAAACCCTGCTCTACAGGGGACGCGCCCCCCGGTCCTCCCCACAGCGGAATGCGGGCCTCTTCCGCCCCCCAAGTGCATTTGCAGAGGCTGAGCGGCCGCCTCCATTCTGAGACGCTTTCTTGGACAAAGGCTCCTACACGACAAAACTCATCAAATAAGCTGTCTCTTTGAAGTCATTTCTATATGTGATTTTCTTGAATGTCACTCCAAATTTAGCTGCAGCGACGTTGTAGATCTCTTAATTCTATTCCATGCCCCTTTAGGATATAAATGTGTTTAATTGAAAGCAGGGCTTCGTGAAAAGATGCGTTGGCTCGTGGCGGTATTCCAGAGCGTGGCGATGCAACGTCTAAGTCGGACCTCGTGCCCTCGGGGCGCGCACTGCTCTGCTGGTTCCCTCCCTCCCTGGCTTGTCCCGGGACAGTGTCACGTCTGTCCTCTGTTCGCAAGCTTTGTGGTCAATAGTGAGCATTTTCTAACAGCCCAGAGCGGACGTGTTTGGTTATTGTGGCTCTCGTCGTGGAGTCATTCCGTGCACTAACGACATCAGAGGGTGTGTTTACGGAGCCTTGGAGCCTTTGTGGGACACGCAGGCGGACTGACAAAGACGCTTCCGGAAGGCGCACACATTCCAGAGCCTCCCTCCTGGTGAGCAGCTGGGAGAGCCCGTGTTCCCACACGGAAAGGGTTTCAACACCCGCCCGTGGCAGAATGAACGTCGAGACTGCGCTGTGTGAATGTCGGTGTTCGTACACGTTAACAACAGTTTGCATATTTGATTGTTAGGTTGTCTCAGTTGTTGGATGCAACTTTGAACGTGCGTCCCCACAACCCATGTCTGAGTCACGTCGGCTCCGCCGGTGGCCTCCCGTAGGAACGTCGGTCCAATGTGTGTGCACATCACCACGGCGGGAAGACCTTTTATCTTCTTCGGCGTAGAGCTTTAACTGGGTTTTCACAGGACTCACAACAGTCTCGGGTGCTTTATTTTTAGCACGGACATTGGAGTCACACATGTCCGGCCGTTCTTGCAACTCCCGGCTTCCTCCCCGCTGTGTCCACGGGAAGCGGCCCTCCTCCTCCTGCTCGGGGCCCGACTGGGTAACAGCTCGCTGCCTGCTTCTCACACGCACACAGGAACCCCGGGGATCCGAGGGGCGTGCGCCGAGCTCGGAAGCGTGGCCTTGACTCTCAGTGAAGAATCCTGCCTTTTGGAGGGATGGACGGGCAGGGCCTGAGCCGCACCGGCAAGCCCTGGCCTGTGGGCACAGCCTCCTGCCAATGACGACTGATGGTGGACAGCGTGGCTGGCCAGTGTCCCCCAGGGCCCCCGGGCGATGCCCGTGAACAGGCCTGTCGGGGAGCTACTGCGGCCGCGGAATCTCGGTGGCCAGGCGAGCGGCACTTGCTTCTGTATTAAGTGTGCACTCGCGTTATTGCAGCTCGTTGCTCCAGGGGCTTCATTACAACATTCAAAGAAGCATGAAGGAGCAGCGAGGCCAGCACTAGGTTGCATATTTTCTGCTCAATAAAGGAGGGTCTTTCGGAGCCGAGCCTGGCCGCTCCCCCTGATGCTCCCGCAGGGCTGCCCACCGGGGACCAGCATAAGTGGGACAGTCCCGGCTGGGCTCCCTCCGGCCCTGCCACCGGCTGAGCACAGAGGGAGGCAGAGGTTGGGCAGAGGCCGGGCAGAGGGCCGACTAGCTGGAGCTGGACTGGGATTGGAGGGCCGAGTCCCCTCCCCAGGCGCTGCCCACAGGTGTTGCCCTCACCCACCCGACAGGGATCAATGCCCCCCTGAGCCACGCACCCAGACATGCGTTGAGAACATTCAGGGCAATTTGTCCACATGATGAACAGGAAGCCTTTCCAGACAGATCCTTGGTGGTCAGTGACGGCGCTTTAATTCCAGGCGCCGGCGGCAGGAAGCGGCCCTCCGGCTGAGCCGCAGCCCCCACGCTCCGTGGCTGTGGGTGTGTGAGGGGGCTGACACCCCCGGGGTGTCTCCTAGGAGCCTGCGCTCGCTCACTGAGGATGCTCTTATCAGCACCTGGGATGCTGGACACACATGTCTGGGCCTGCTCTGGGGCCGGAGGAGCCTCAGGCCGGCCTGACCCCCGGGTTGGTGGTCAAGCTGCTTTGGGCTTTTCCTGCAATGGGATCCCGCTTCCCAGAGCCGTGTCTGTGGCCGGGCAGTGGCCAGCCTTTCCCTGGGTGAAGGTTCACGCATAGGTACGTTCCCAGGCACCGGGCACCCGTTCCCAGGCAACCAGGTGTGTATTCAGAGGGGTGATAAGCCCTCGGCTGTGGCCACGGGGGCAGAGGAGACCTGAGAGAGAACGATCAAGCAGAGAGCAGAGATCTCGCCAGAGTCAGGGGTTCTTAATCCGGCCAATCTGCTCAGGGCGGTTCCCAAATGAGACCCACCTGTGCCAGGTGGGCGTGGGCGGAGGGAGCTGGGCCAGGGGAGGAACCCACACCCCGTGGCGAGCAGCTGGCAAACACTGGCTCTGTGAGCCAAGGCTGAGCTGGGCAGTGGCAGAAGCAAGGGCAGGGGTTGGTGGGGGGCAGGCCCAGTGGGCATCATCGACGTGGAGAGGCTGGCACTGTGGGTGCCAAGGACGCGGAGGAGACGGGGGACCTGCCCCCTGAAGGCAGAGACTGACAGACACACCCAGCAATTCCGCTCCGCCCCGGAACCATCCAGGCAGCTGAGCAGCTCGCCAGCCCGTGAGTCTGGGGTGGTGGGCGAGGGGAGGTGGCCTGGGTGGGGCACCTTCACCCCCACCTTTCCCGCGAGGCAGGCGGGAGGCAGCCATTTCCTCCAGGTGAGAGGACCCACCTTAGTGCCCTGCCCTCTGTGGGGATGGGAGGTGAGCAAACCCCAGAGGAGGCAGGGTCCTCATGGTTGTGCTGGGGGACAGGCCAGCCCTGCCCATCGCCCATGTGGGCGTGGAAAACACTCCCCAAAAGCAGCCCTGCACTCCCAGGCAGCGGGGTGGCAGGCAGTCCAGTGCGAGAAGCAGCTGAGGTGCGTGGTGCGGGGGGTGGGGTGCGGGTTGTGGGGAGGGGGAGACTGGGCTAGGGATGCGCTGGGGGCTGTGGCCTGCTCTGCAGAGAGGGGTCCCGGATGCACCTGCACCCGACGCTGAGTGGGGAGCCTCCCTGTCTATGCAGCAACCAGCTCCTCTGCGTTCTGAGGCCGGGAAGGGCTTCACATTGCGCCACTTTAGCTTACAATCGCGTCGCTGTGGAGCTGTCAGTGTGGGAGGAAAGCCAGTAGTTCACGCTTCGTCGGGTACAGGACATTGACGATGGCGGTGACTCGCAGAGTGAAGGGCCTGGCTTTCAGGGGAGACGGAGCCTGGGAACGACCCCCCCATAACCTCCATTTGGGGGTGTGGCGGATCAGGCTGCCACATTGGTAAATGCCTGGGGCAGAGACAGGGCGGGCGGAGGTGGGGCTCCCAGGAGGGGGCGGGGGTCTCACAGGGAGCCCGGGGGGTGGCGGGGGGGGGGGTGGCTGTGGGTCTTGGTCCTCTCGCACCATAACTGCCGCAGGCGGAGCTCAAGCAGCAGGCGCTCACTGCTCACTGCTCTGCAGGCGGGACGGGCAGACCAAGGTGCGCACTTGGTGCCTGGTGAGGCCTCTTCCTGCTTGCAGGCCTGGGGGCTGCTTCTCCTCCCTGGTGCCCACCCTCGGAGAGCAGAGCCACGCCCCCTTCCAGGATGCAGCTCTAACCAGGAATCTGTAGCCGAGATGGGGTACCTGGGACCCTAGGAGGGCTCAGGCCTTGGGGTGCCTGTCCCTTCTTACAGCCTCCTAGCAGGAAGAGAGCAAAGCAATAGGGGCTCCCCAGCATCCAGCCAGTATCAGAGGGCTTGGGGGTGCCCCCTCTCGTTTCATCAGCCTCCTCTCAGGTCCCAGAAAGTACTCATTGTTGCTGGGTCACCGTGCGGCTGAGCGGGAAGGGGGCGGGGACAGGGGTGCATGAGTGTCAGTTCTGGGGGAGCAACTGTTCCCGCCACTTCCTGAGGCCGAGTCCGCAGGCCATCCCCCCGGCCGAGCCCCAGCTCTGCAGCTGCTCACCCCGCTCCGGAAGGGCCTGCTTTGCTTCCGAGTGAGTCAGACATTTGGGTCATCGAGCTTCGCTTTTCATTTGTTGTTAAAAGTCTCCAAAGCCCCCAGATGGCGTCATCTCCCCGGGCGCGGGCAGGCCACTTGTGAGCAAGCGCCTGAGTCTTCCTGTGGATGAGAGAGGCAGGGCTCCCGAGACCTGCCTGCAAGCAGCCCTGCCCCTCACCCCCACCCCCTACCTCTCCTCCTGCCTGAGCCGACTTCCGTCCTCAGCCACTGGCCCCGCAGCGGGCATGAGCTGGTGCCGATCAGCACCCTCGCGTGCACCGAGTCCTGAGCAAACTCCTCACCGTGTTGAACCTCAATCAGAGAAACTGTCTGCTCACAGGCCGCCTGGCAATGCTGTCCTTTAACTTGTCAGAGGGCCGTAGGGTGACACAGGCGACGCGGGGGGCCTTTCCTCCGGGACAGAGAGGGTCTAAGGAGCCTGCCCAGCCTTTGTTGGAGTGACCAGCTGTCCACCTGCCCACTCTCCACTGTCCATCCCCCCACCCGCCCGGTACACAGCTGTCAGAGCCCTGGGCGGCCAGGCAGAGCGTGGCTTCTCTGTGCTGTTGTCTCTGGGTGACCCCGGAATCACCCAACAAGAGGAAAAGCTTCCCCAGGAAGTGTGGGCGTCGCTTTTGCTCATCAACACCAAGGACACACGGAGGCTGGTGGGGCTGGCAGAGCCAGGGAGGGCTTCCCAGGTGGTACCCGGGGCTGCAGGGACCAGGTCCTGGGCTGGTCCATCGGTTCTTCCCTGGAGGACGTGGTGGCCCAGTGCGGGGAGCGGAAGATGCTGAGGATGACGATGCGGACGAGGATGAAGGAAGAAGACAGAAGATTGGTCCTTGCTGACTCTCACTCGGATCCTGATCCACGGATTCCTCAGGGCCGGAGCCACACCTGGCGGAGGGAGTGGCCCTCATGGAAATTGGGCTCCGGGAGCCTGCCCCTCCCACGTGAGTCAGACACTCGGGTTATCCCAGAGGACGGTGTAAACTGAGCCCGGCCCAGTCGTCACCCCCTCCACCGCAGAAGCTCGGCTATGGAGGCGAGGAGGACTGGGGCAGAGGTCTCCGCGCGTAACTGCAGCCACGTTCCCCAGAGGCCGGAACACAGCGAGCCCTTCATAAACGCACAGCTGCAGAGTGAGATGCAGGGCAGCGTGGAGTGGGCGGGACGGGCTGACCTGTGCGGGCAGTCATGACCCGGACGGCACCTGGCAGCTCGGCTATCGCTGCCCTGAACACGTGTCGCCTACCAGGGCTCCGTGTTTAACACACTCGGGAGCGGGGCGTGCCGTGGCCCTCTCTGGGGTCCTCCCCGCATGATAGTGAAGGAAGCTTTGTGTGTCGGACAGGCCTGGGCTGATCCCCGAGTCACCCTTTCTGCACCGAGTGGTCTTGGACAATCTCCTTGAACTCTGCATACATGTGTGTGCTCAGGCCTGGCATCAGCAGCCACGCTGGGCATCACAGTCTCCAAATAGCTCCGCACCAGCCGGGAACAGCCCTGCGCTTCCCCGGCTGCTTCAGGTCTGAGCCCAGAGCCTGACCCGACCCGCCGCGGTGATGTCTCTCACATTGGGTCTGGGGGGGGCAGGCGGTGATGCCAGCTGCCGCTCTGCACGAGTGCAGGCTGAAGTGAGATCTCGGATGTGGAATTCGTCAGGCGGCCGATGCTTATGGACCAGGGCGAATTCCAGGCCACGCTGGAGGAAGCAGCTGGCCTCCGCCCAGCATCCGGGCGCGCAGTCAGTGCCACGTCCTCCCCACTCCGTGGGGTGTTCCGGAAGCCTCTTCACGCCCGAGGATAACAGCTTGAAGAAGATGTTGTTGGAGGAAGTGGCTTTTCTGCTCAATTACTCTCTAGATTGGCTGTGAGCAGTCAAGATGCCACCTAAGCTGCTGCTCGAGGAAGATGGGGTGTGACAGCTCCTGGCTGGAAAAGGCCATCGAGTGATCAGCTGCGTCTCGGTGTGTTCGGAATGGATTTCCTGAGCTCCACAGAACCCTTAAAAATGATAATGATGGTGGTGATAATGATGATGATGTGATGGTGATGGTGATGATGATGGTGGTGATAATAATGATGCAGATGGCGATGATGGTGGTGGTAGTGGTGGTAATGGTGGTGATAATGGTGATGATGTTAATTGGGATAATGATGGTGATGATGGTGGTGATAAAAATTGTGATAATGATGGTGATGATGATAATAATAGTGATGGTGATGATGGTGATAGTGATGATGATGATAGTGGTGATGATGATGGTGGTAGTGATTTTAGTGGTGATGATGGTGGTGATAATAATGATGCAGATGGTGATGGTGGTGATGATAATGGTAATGATGTTAATTGGGATAATGATGGTGATGATGTTGATGAAGATGGTGGTGATAATAATGATGGAGATGATGGTGATGGTGGTGATGGTAATGGTGGTGATAATGGTGATGTTAATTGGGATAATGATGGCGATGATGTAGATGATGATGGTGATAATAATGACGGTGATGGTGATGATGGTGGTGATAATAATGATGGTGATGATGGTGTTGATGGTAATGGTGATACTGATGATGGTGTTGATATGATGGCGATGCGGTGGCAATAACTTCTTTTGCCTCTGGCTCACCACAGCTCACCCCTCTAGAGAGAAGCCTAACCCCCAAAGGCACGGTATCTGACCAACTTCCTAGTTGGGGTGAGCCAGTTACCCCCCTAGTCCTTGCTGACAAGTGGTGAAGTCATCCTGACCTTGGGAGTCAAGGACCTATCAGGAAGTCAGAGGTAGAACACGCATGTAAACTCCGCGCGCTTGGCAGAAACATGCTCCCTTCCTTTGAACACATGTTGGTATTGAACAGATATACAGTACCTTCTTGAATTGCTAATACCGATGGGTAAGTGTAGGAGAGTATGTGAGTGTCCACAGGGTCGCCTGCCCCTCCCTGTGTGAGGCTTATACCTTTCACCCCACTGACGTCCGTCTGGCCGGGTCTCGTGCTCTGGCCAGTGAAATGTACATGAGAGTGACATGCGTTCCTTCCCGCAGATTCCTGAGGGCCAGGTGAGGTCCTGCCAGGGCTCCCTGCCCCACGCTATGAGAAGGAGATGTCCACGTAGCAGCAGCGCCTGCACGTCAGGGCCGATGGCAGCTGCCAGTGGCTTTGAGCAGGACGGAGCGAGCCCTCCCGCTGTGTGGGACTCAGCCCCGAGCCCTGGGGCTTGTCTATTGATACAGCACCACCCAGCCCCACTGCCCCATGCGGTTTATACATTGACTAGAGGCCTGTTGCATGAAGAGACTCGTGCAGTAGGCTTTCCCTTCCCCTGGCTGCCGGCACTGGTTTTCCTCCGGCACCTGGGACCCAGGCCTTCGCTCTGGCCGGAGCCTTCAGTCTTCTTCACTGCCCCGGCCAGAGCCGACTTCAGTCTTCCTCTGCTGCTTTGCGCCTACGTATGCAAATTAGACGCCATCTTTGTTGGCAGGTAATTTGCATATCGTGCTGATTAGCCAATGGGAGGCATATCAAAGGTACGGTCAATTACCATGTTTGTCTATTATTAGATAGGACTTGAAAGAGACACCAATAGAGATCGCCCTGGCTGGTAGGGCTCAGTGGATAGCGCGTCAGCCTGCAGACCACAGGGTCCTGGGTTCGATTCCGGTCAAGGGCACGTACCTCGGTCACAGGGTCCTCCTGGCCTGGGCTCTGGTGGGGGCTCCTGCAGGAGGCAACCCATTGATGTGTTTCTCTCACATCGATGTTTCTCTCTGTCTTTCTCTCTCTCTTCCACTCTCCCTAAAATCAATGGAAAATGTCCTCTGGTGAGGATTTAAAAAACACACACAAAACAATAGAAACAGCTTGTCCTCCTGCCTGGAGCCCAGGGCCTCTGGACCCGCCAGGAGCAGCGACTCCCTGGCCTGAGCGCCTCCTGCAAGGGGTGCCTGTCCCAGCAGCCTCATCTACTGGCACACCCGCTCCCCTCTCCCACTGGTCAGGGGCAGACCTTCGGAGGCCCTGTTCCTCTCACCCCTCCGCCCCTGTGCGTTATTCGTACATGTCCCAGGGTCTGACTCCTTCTGTCCCGTTCGCCCTCCTCATCCCCAATCCCCCACTAATCCGCCCGGAGCCCCGTCCTGAGACCCCGTGCTGACCGGCGCCCCTTCCCGTGCCTGCCCTCCCCAGGCGGGGCCTCTGCCGGCCGAGGAGGAGGGACTCTTCCCAAGTTGGTCACCTTGTCCCAGTTCTTTGTCCTGGTTCCAAGCACCCCCCCCCGCGACACACACACACACACACACACACAGGTGTCCCCCTCACCCTGCCTGCCCCACAGCCGAGACCAGTCCATCCATCGCTCCCCAACTCACCATTAGCCAAACCCCAGTGCCCTGGAGCGGAGCCACAACCCAGGACCAAAGGTCCGACTGGTCCCAGCATCATTATGAGGGAATGTCAGGGCTCCCCTGGGCCCTGAGGCCCCACCCAGGGTCACCCCAGCCCCTGCCCTCCTTCCCTGCGGAGTCTCTCACCCTCCTGACTTCTCTCCAGCTTCGCACCCAGCCCCCCCGACCCCAGGATGCCAAGGGACCGTGTTCAGATGAGGTCGCGCTACAGTGTAAACGAACCCACTTTTCAGTCTAAATGGAGGGAGGACTTGTGAGAACAGAGAACCCTGAAAAGTCCTGAGACAAGTGAAACGAGCGGTTTTCTGCATCCCAGGCCGGGTCACCTCCTCAGGCCGCCTTCCCACGGGCCCGAGAGGACACGGCTGCCCAGAGCAAGCCTAGGCCCACTACTCCCTCCTTCCGGTACACGCATGTCTTTGGGCGGCAAGGGGCACCTGGCACTGTCTGGCCAGCCCTGGGCTGAGGGCACTCCTGGTCACTGTGCCCGCAGCCTGGCCCTGGCACTCGGCAGGGCTTGCAGCCCTGAGCAGCCTGGTGGGAGCAGCTCAGGTGCAGGGCCTCTCACCTGGGAGGAGCCCCCACCCCCATCACCAATCACTAGCTTTACTCGGGGAGGGGGCGGTAAGGCGGGGCCCAGGGGAGGTCTTAGTGGGGCTGATTTAAAGAGACATGTAACAATTTTAAGCAGCATGTTCCCTTTCATGAACCATCACAAACTTAGCCCCTTGATCAAATGTCACGCTTAGGACGCATTTGCGTCCCGGGGGAATGAGCGATGCGGGTCAGTTTGGCTCTGGATGGGACTTAGAGAGTCCGGCCGGGTCTCTGAGGCTGTCAGGGCCATGCCGGGCCGGCTTCCGCGGAAGAGCCTCCAGCGGGCAGACAGCAGGGCGAGGGGAGGGCCAGAGCGGCCGGGGCTCCTGGGTCTCAGGGCAGATCCCTCCCAGTGGGGGTAACAGGCTGGGCAGGGGGGCAGGGGGCCCGGGTGTCCCACAGTAGGGACATCTGAAGTGTGTGTGTGTGTGTGTGTGTGTGTGTGTGAGAGAGAGAGAGAGAGAGAGAGAGAGAGAGAGAGACTGTGTGTGTGTGTGAGTGAGAGAGAGAGATAGAGATAGAGAGACTGTGTGTGTGTATGTGAGGGAGAGAGACTGTGTGTGTGTGTGTGTGTGCATGCATGTGTGTGTGACAGCGTGTGTTGGGTCCCGGCTGACATGCTCACCTCCCAGTCCCAGGAGAGGAGAAAATGAACCAGCCCCACATTCCAGATGCTGTGGAGGTGCAGGGAAGCCACTCTGTTCCGAGGGAGGCATAGCTGAGGTTCCGGGGTTCCGCAGCGTGAAGAAATGGCAGTGTTTTCATCAAGACATAGGAGCACAAAGTGAAGGGGTGTCTGTGCAGGATGGACTGGAGCTGCCGGGCTCAAGGGCAGAGAAAGGGGGGACCTTGCCCTCAGGCCAGCCTTCTGAGCCAGGGGGTATAGGGTACGGGGTATGGGGTACAGGGTATGGGGTACAGGAGAGGCCTCCCCCACAACGTTAGGAGGCTGCGCACCCTTGGGGAGCACCTGCGGGTTCTTTCCTCTCTGCGGTCCCCTTGGGCGTCACAGCTGAAGCCAGCTTATCTCAGAAGCCTCCTCTTGACCCCTGGCTAGCCCTGCCTTTGTCGCTGGGGTCTGGGGACCCCTGAGTATGTGGGTAGATTTCAAAGAGTCCTTACACTTGGAGGGGGAAATCACATCTCTATTTCTGTGAACTCTAACCCTAACCCCACCCCTACCCCTACCCCTCCACTCACCCCTACCCCAAACCCTAACCCTACCCCTAACTCTAAACCTACCCCTAACCCTACTCTTAACCCTAACCTTAACCCTACCCCTAACCTTAACCTTAGCCCTACTCCTACCCCTAACTCTAAACATACCCCTACTGCTAACCCTAATGTCAACCCTACCCCTACCCCTAACCTTAACCCTAACCCTGCCCCTACTGCTACCCCTACCCCTAACCTTAATCCTAACCCTAATCCTAACCCTACCCTATCCCAAACCCTAACCCTACCCCTGCCCCTACCCCTGCTCCTACCCCTGCCCCTGCCCCGACCCCTAGCCCTTCCATTATAAATGTAGGCAACAGACAGCAGCGATGACCGTACCTGGGACTGTCAGCCACCCTCTCATCACACTGTCAGGGTACGGCTGGTGGGGCTGAGTGATTGCTTAGTGTAGTAATGATGAGAGCATACGTTGCTGTATCACAGTTTTTAATGAGAATTTTCATAATGCCTTTCAGTATCCGGGCTCCCTACTCCCGTGGCTGTTATGAATGCACTGGAGTGAGGAGGGGTCTGCGGGTCGCAGGGCTGACCCAGGGCCCTGGAGCAGAGCAGCCCTGCCCACCAGCCCTGCCACCCCCTCCAGGGCCATCCAGGCCTGGGAGGGCCTCCCTGGAGCTGCACTCCCGCGTGGTCCCGCTAGGTGGCGGCCGAGCGGGCTCCCGCTCTCCTGGGCCCAGAGGTGCCCTGACCTGCCTCCCTTCCTGGCATCCGGCCCCCACCCTCCGGGGGGCTCAGCTGGGCTCTGGGAGCCACAAGCCTGACACTGTGTGAGGCCGTCTCACCGCGCCTCACGGAATGTCCGTGTGGAAGGGAATAGGGAACACGTTCTCTCCAAGAGGAAACTGAGGTCAGAGGTGAGAACAGCACACAGGGCGCCTGGTCTGCCCGCCACCAGGCTCCCGGCCTCCTGCCCCCCTCGGGCTCCTTCTGGGGAGGCGGCTGCCCGTCAGTCCTCGGGCTGGGAGAGGACACTCCTTGGGGCCTCAGAGTCCTGCAGGCGGGGGGGGGGCGGGGGTGTGTGAAGGGCCTGCCAGGGCGTCCCTGGGCCCAGCCTGGGCACCAGCTGCTCCTCCCACGGGGCACGGGCTGGGTGATCCCAGGCACCTGCTGGGGTCAGGCCCCGTTAGTTAACCTTGCCTTCCCCTCCGTGACCCCATCTGCTGCATAAGAACGGCCCTGGCAGGGTTTCCAGCCCCGGCTGGCACGGCTGGGGCGCCGGGCACTGGGGTGGAAGCAGGGCTCTGTCTGTCTGAGGTTGCCCAGGGCCTCAGCAGGGCGGCCCTCATGGTGAGTCTGTCACTTCTCCCACGGAAGGGGTCCCCCACCAGCGGTCTCCAAATGCAGCCGAACCAGGGGGCGCAGGGAGGTCGGGAATAGGGGAAGGGCCGGACCAGGGAGCGGACCTGCCAGCGGAGGGTGGCAGGGAGTCCTGGAGGCCAAGTCCCGGACTCTCGGAGTCAGGGCCTGGCCCAGAGGCCGCGGGGCGCAGGGGTTGCCCACATTCGGCCTGGACTGCTGATGCTTCCGGATTCGGGCTGGGCTGCGGCGAGGTGCTCGCTCCATTCGGAGCAGGAACACAGTGACTTCTTCCCCTTAGAGCCGGATGCGGGGGCCCAGGCAGACGTGGGAGTGGGGGTGGGGGTCCGGGTGGCCCCGGCAGCGGGAAGAGAAGGAATCCCAGTAGCGGACCCTCCCGCCCCCCACGGGCAGCCGCGTGGCCCCTGCGCGCTCTCCATCGGAGGAAACTTTTCGCGCAGCCCCCTCCGCCCCAAATCGGCTCTCCGGGTCCGCTGGGCTCACTCTTAACCGGGTCGGAACCGCGAACTGTTTCGCATGCCATCCAGTTACCGTGGCAACACCATCCGGCGGCGCCCGGCGGCGGTCCAATCGGAGCCCACGGCCTCTCCGGGCCTTTCCCAAGGTGAGACCCGGACGGACGCGCTGAGGACGGGGAAGGGGCTGCCGGGGCCCCGCTCGGTGACGCCCCGGCCGGCACAGCCCTGCGCGGCGAGCCGGGCCCTCGCGAGGCGGGACGGAGAGCGACAGCCTGGCGGACAGGGGACTCGGGCTCCGGTTCCAGGGGCGGGGAAGCGGGTGACGTGAGCCGGGCCAGGCGGGCGGAGTTGGGACCCGCTCCGGGAGGCGGGGGCGAGCGCGCGGAGAGGCGGACGCGCGGAGGGAGGCGGCTCTGCGGCGGGCGCGGTGGGCACGGGCGGCGGGGCCCGGGATCCCCGCCCGCCTCCTCGGTGCCGCGCCGCCGCTGCGCGCCCCCACGCCCCGCGCTCCACCGCGCCCTCGCCCCACGCGCCTCGGTGCCCGCCTCCTGCCCGCCTCCCGCGCCGCGGCCGCCGTCTGCAGAGCGAGCGCTCAGACGGAGCCCCCGCCAACTTGAGCTGTGCCGACCGCCACGCTACCCTGACCCGGCGGGGCGCGGACAGGACCCGCGCGCCTCCGCACCCCGCTTCGCCCCCGTCCCCGGACCGAGCCGACCCCTCGGCGCGGGGCTCCGACTGGAGGCGAGAGACACGCACTGTTCGCGGCGGCGCTGCCCGGCCTCCCTCCTGCCGCCCGGGAGGGCGAAGCCGCGGCTCCTCCGACCACCGACCACCGCCGCGGCCGCAGCGCCGGAGTGCGCCCCTCCCGGGCCGGTCGCCGTCTTCCCGGGGCTTCCCCAGAGGGGTGCCGGTCCGCGCCCCGGTCGAGGATGTGCGCCCCCGCGGGCCGCCCAGCCTGAGCCATGCGCCCCCGCGGCGGCGGCGCGCCGGCCGGCATGGAGCCCCGCGCGGCCGCGCTCTGACTCGCTGCGCCCCGCGGCCGGCGGGCGGCGGGAGGCGGCGGACCGAGAGCAGATACCGGCGCCGCGGGACGGAAGCGAGCGGGATCGGAGCCGCGCGGATGGCCGGGGCGAGCGAGGTCTGAGCTCCGCTCGCTGAGACGTGACCATGTGGATTCAACAGCTTTTAGGACTCAGGTGAGCGGCCGGCGCAGGTGCCGGGGGCGCCGGGCCGGGCGGAAGGGCGCTTTCTCGGGCTGCAAATAAAGGGGCCGTCCCCCGCCCCCCGCGAGCGGCCACGGGGTGGCCCGGGAGCCGGGTCGGGGCCCCAGTCCGGAGCTCGGAGCCCAGCGCCCCGCAGGGAGCGGCCCGCTCTCCCGGGCTCCGAGCGTCCGCGTCCGGGCAGGGGCGCGGGCGGCTGGCGGCGTCAGCCACGCAGTGTCCCGGCCGCCCCGGCGCTGCCTCCCCCGGGCCCGGAGCGAGGCGCCGGCCGCTGGGCGCGGCGGGCCGTGGACCCGGGGCGGGGGCCGGGGCGGCCGGGAAAGGCAGAGCCGCTCGCCCCGGGCGAGAGCTCGGCAGGCGGAGTTTGAGGAAAGCAAAACAAAACCGCCTCTCAGCCTGTCCTCCCCCTCCTCGGGCTCCCGGGCGGAGCGGGGCCTCCGGGGCTTCCAGCTGCCTCTCCAGCTGTTTGCCCGTGACCTCGGGCGCGACGGGTGCGCACAGCTGGCGGGCAGCTGGGGCAGGCGGCGCGGGGGACCTGGGGGAGCGCGGGCGAGCGGTCCTCCCCGCCCCCATCCACAGACTGAGACGCCCCGGGGCGCGCCCTGGGGCTGCTCTGTGTCTGGGACTCCGGGGTGAGCTGGGAGGGACTCGGAGCCTGGGGCCCGTGGTGGGGGGCGGGGGTGCCCAGAAAGACCCCTTTCCGCAAACTTTGCCCGCCTGCGTGGGCGCTCGGGCTCCAGCCTCTGCCTCTGGCGGCATAGGGCCCCGCTGGGCACAGTGGTTCCCTGGCGGGGAAGGGGCCCCGAGCCGTCACCCTCTGGCTGGGGGCTCCGCGGAGCTGGTGCGTTCGGGTCCCGGGTCGCCGCCGAGAGCCGGGAGGACAGAGGTGGAGGCGGAGGGCGCCGGCGTGCGGTTCCCAGTCCGTCCGCTGGGATGCACTGCGCTCCCGCGCTGGGGAGGGAGGCGCGCTGAGCCCAGCCGGCTGCCAGCCGCCCCCACCGCCACCGGTCACAGCGGGG
Organism: Myotis pilosus; assembly: GCA_036010255.1. Lineage (NCBI taxonomy): Eukaryota > Metazoa > Chordata > Mammalia > Chiroptera > Vespertilionidae > Myotis > Myotis pilosus. The sequence goes on from JASKON010000010.1 coordinate 77,635,390, forward strand.
GGAGTGAGCCCCAGGGAGGACCGGGTGGCGTCCTGGTTTTGAGAAATGAGAAGAGGACGAAGCTCGCCAAGCGCCTTCCAGCTGCCCCTGGTGGAGGAGACGCGGCTCCATCCCGGGGTCGCGGCTGTTGACAGCAGCGAGTGAAAACTGTCAAACGTGGTCATTGGCCTTTTTCTGGAAAGCAGCGTCCCTCCTCCCGGAGCCCGGCTGGTCTCCTCTGCCGCCTGGGCGTCAAGAGGTTAATGGTGAGGCGCCCGCGTTGGTATTGGCTCGGCCTGAACCTCTGTGTGTGCTCGGACTAGATAAGGCTCTGGACGCAGACGAAATGGACCAGGAGGCTTTGTCGGTGACCCATCCAGGCACCTCGCCCTCTGCCTCTGGGTCCCAGCCAGCACCCGGGCCTGGGGAAGGACCCGGGGAAGGACCTGGGGGTCCCCGTCGGGCCCCGAGCCCCTCTTGAACCGCGGCCGGGCCCCCGAGGACTGACTGCGGCCAGTTATTTGCACAGACATGTTTTCATCTGTGACAAGTTGCCAGTTTGAGAGCTGCGTGCATTTTGATAAGGGAGAGGAGCGTCGCTGTCGCGGAAGGGAGCTCTGTGGGCTCAGGCTCCACCGGCCGGGCCCCTCCAGCCCCCCAGCGGGCGCTTCTCGGGGAGGGGGGTGGTTTGCTTTGGGAAACAGTTCTGTGGGCGACGTTGAAGTTTGACCTTTTGTTTTCTCCCTGCGCAGTGAGCACGGGGTTTTCTGGAAGTGGGTCTGGAAGGACGAGCTGACAGGCGAGAGCGCTGTCATGTGGGAGCTGTCCCCTCCCCCCCAGGGTCTGCGGGCTCTGCCTCCATCGGGCACGGGACCACACCTGAAACGCACTCTCCCCTTGCCGGGAGCCGCCACCCTTGCCTGGTGCCTGGCCCAGGTGGGACGGCCTCCTGCTGGCCGGGAGCCTGGCCTGCTGTGACCGGCCCACGGAGCCGGAGCCGGAGCCTGAGCCCGGAGGCAGAGCCCACGCGGTGGCCCCTGAGCGAGGGGCCCTGGGGGCTCAGGTTCTGCGGGTTTTGAGCTGAGCCCTGCGGGGAGCCATCCTGCCAGGAGGGAGACATTTGGGGTCTTTTCAAGCCGGTTTTGTGCCTTTTGGGGGCGGTTGTAGCAAAGCCCGCAAGGCCCTCCCATGCACAGGGACGCAGGCGTCTCCTGGGGGCTGCCCCAGTGCGGCTGCCCTGGATGGAGCCCCTCCGTGAGCACCAGGGGCATGGGGGGTGGGGGGTGCTTAAGCAGCAAGCGGCACCGCGAGTTAGGCTGTGGGGGGCGGGGGGCGGTTTTGAGCTGCAGACCTCCACGCGCTGCTTTGTCAGGGGCTCCTGCACCCAAGGCTTTTGGCAGTCGTCCTCGGGAGTTCAATGGCGGGCCAAAGTCACGGCCCCTTCCCAGCCCTGCCCCTCGGAGCGGCTCTCTGTCCTCCTATGGGAGGTCCTGGCCCCTTCTCTCTGGGAGGCCCTGGGGTGTGGCCGTGGTGGGGGTGGGTTCGTGAAAACATTCTGTCTTGCACTCTTCCTTTGGGGGGCACTTTGCAGCTCCCCGAGCACGTGGGGCCCCTGTGAGCTGGCTGTCAGCAGCCCCCCTGGAAAGGCCCCCGACGGCTGTGGCTGTGCCTGGGCCTCAGAGGACGGGACAGGTGGATGCCTGTCAGCAGGCAGCCCTCCCGGTGACTCCTGCCTCCGGCCTCGTCCAGCTGCTGTTTCCAAGCGGGTTGCAGGGCGAGGAAGGGAGCGTCGCGGCTGTGGCTCCGATCGGGACAGTGATGCTGGGATGAGTCGCCATTTTAGGAGGCAGCTCACATCCTCCCACCATGTGGGTGCACCCCTCCCCGCACACCCAGCCCCACCCAGGGGATCCACGTCCGGGCGGAGGAGGGGGTAGAGGCTCCTGAGTCTGTCCCTCCTACTGATTTATTTGAATCACCTGCTTCCTTCCTCCTGTGCCTGGAGCAGGGCCGACAGCGCAGGACCCGGCAGCTCCAGGCCTCCCTGCCCGTCCTCTGGTCCCTGGACAGGGAGGGACTTGCTCTCCCAATGATTCCTGCCTCCTCCTGGCCGGGGCCACTTGGATGGTGGTGGGAATGGCAGCGCCCAGCCCTGGCCTCAGTGCCCCCACCCACGGGCCTGGGCAAGGTGTTGGCAGAAGTGGGCTGAGTGCGCGTCCGAGTCCCGCATCTCCTCGGGCTCTTTGTGGGCAGACCACAGGGTGCCCGGAGCCTGTGGGCCCAGCACGCCCTGGGTCACCCTGAAGTGGGCAAAGGCCGGACCCCTGCCGACCCACAGGCACTGTGGGGCCTCCCGGGGCCCGGCTGCTGTCTGGGGTTACGTAAGAGTCGCCTGCCTCCTGCGTACGTGCCCAGCGGCCTGCGAGGGGTGACAAGTCAGTAGAGACGAAGCTGATGTAAAGATGAGCTGGAAAAGCCAAATATATCCTTGATCTAGATTCTTCTGTTTCAAGTCTGGCTCGCGAGGGTTTCTCCTGCCGCTGCCAGTCAGACACGGGGGAGACGGCAGGGCCTGCGGAGCCCACGGGCGGTGCAGCCGCTGGACGCGCCTCCCGGAGACCCTTCCAGGAATCCAGAGCCGGCGCCTCGGGGGCCGCCCGCCTGCGGTTACATAACTCAGACGGACTCTCCGTTCATAGGAAGTCAGAGGCTGCGGCCGCCCATCGGAGCCCCAGGGCCCCCCAGGGTCCATCCACATCGGGGCGGGGTCACACCTGCCGCCTGGGGGAGGCCTGACTGCTGGCTCTCTGCACCCCAATAATCAGCCAGGGGCCAGGCTGCTTCAGTGCCAGCTGGAGATGCTTCCAGGAGCCCCTGCCCCACCGGGGGTGCGGGTGGGGGTGGGGACAGGGGGGCGGGGGGACAGGGCAGCTGTGCTGGGCGCAGGCTCTCTCTTTGGAAAGCGCCTCAAGATCTCGCCAGTGTGGCTAAGTGGATAGAGCGTCGGCTTGCAGACTGAAGGGTCCCGGGTTCGATTCCGGTCCAGGGCACGCACCTTGGTTGCGGGCTCCGCCCCGGCCAGGGCCCTGGTCAGGGTGGGTGCAGAGGCAACCAATGGATGTGTCTCTCTCACATGGATGTTTCTCTCTGTCTCTCTCTCTCTCCCTTTCACTCTCTCTCTCTCTCTCCCTTCCACTCTCTCTAAAATCAATGGGAAAATATCCTCAGGGGAGGATTCATAAAAAAAAGAAAAGAAAGAAAAGGAAAGAAAGGAAAGCACTTTCCTGGTTGGTCCTTGTCTCCGCTGTGGCCCTGAGCCGGACGGGCCTGCGGCTGGGCCCACGGGGGCGGGGGAGGGGCTCAGGCTGGCGGTTGCGTTTCTGCTGAATGTGGGCACTGGGCAAGGTGCCCCCTCCTTCCTGCCACCCTCCCACCGGGGAAAGGCTGGTGGCAGCCACGCCGGGCCCATCTGTGCCGCGGCCTCCCCGGCCCCCCGTCCCTCTGTCTGCCTGTCCTGTCCCCTCACTAGGACTTCTGCCAATTGTCGCTCTGTCTGGGGGGCCGGCCACGGAGGGCCGTCCTGCCAGGTCGCGGCCTCTCTGCCCGCCCACCGCCGATGGGCAGCCGCCTGGGCAGTGTGGCTGCTGAGGGAAGCCAGGCTGGGCCGGGCGTGACCTCAGCGGCTGCTGGGCAGCGTGGTGGCAGCGCCCGGACCTCGCAGCTGGCAGTGTGTCCGCTGGGGGCCCGGCGACCCGCAGGGGGGCTCCCGGATGGAGGCGAGCCCTGGTCACTGGGCGGGACTGTGTCTCGTTCTTCATCGCCTCCTGTGGGGAGTGGCAGGTGCAGAGTGGACACGCGGGCGCTGTCTATGGGTGAGGGCATGTGTCCACGTGGCCCGGGGCTGGCTCTATCCGGCCTGTCCTTGTGGTCACTCATCCCTAACTTCCCTCTGCGGCCCGGGGAAGGCAGGCCAGCCGGGCCAGGCAGAGTGCAGGCCCTGCCCCGACTCAAGCAGATCTTTCACTTCCGCGCCCCGGCTTCCCGGTGCTCCCGGCTTCCCGGTGCTCTCACTCCCACCGTTAGAGACTCGCTCCTTTGGCGTGAGGAGGGGGCTGTGACTGGAAGGCAGACATGTTCGGGGAAATGATGCCCTTGAACTCTTTCCGTCGTGATCGGCTCAGTAGGAGCTGGAGCACCCAAGGTTCTGGTCGGTCCATGAACCTATGGGTGGGCAGGTGGGGGGATGGGAGGAGGTGAGCGGCACGGAAGAGAGAAACTGCCCTGATCGCTGCTGTGCTCACTGCACTCCCGCTGTCCACTCATGTCTGTCCTTGCCCCTGAGGGCGCCCCACCCTGAGCCCATGCCTCCCACTGTCCATTCATGTCCGTCCTTGCGCCTGAGGGCGCTCCACCCTGAGCCCACGCCTCACTGTCCATTCATGTCGGTCCTTGCGCCTGAGGGTGCCCCACCCTGAGCCCATGCCTCCCACTGTCCATTCATGTCCGTCCTTGTGCCTGAGGGCACCCCACCCTGAGCCGAGGCCATGCAGACCCAGGAATGGGCGGCTTTCTGTCCCGCGTGGAGGGGAAGTGTGTGGGGGATGAAAATGCTTGTGTCCGGTGGAGACGCACTGTCCAGGAGAAATAGGACACAGGCCACATTTGCATTTAGAAAAGCATCAGTGGGGACAGGAAAAGAAATAATAGCGACTGAAATCAACTCTAAGAGATACTTCCTTTAACCCAAATGGAACTAATGAGGATTAAATGTATGCCCTGACCCTGGGCTGGGCCCTTGGATCAGGAGTGTGATTTATTCTCACGATAACCCAACTGTGGGCTGCACCCCGAGGACTCCAGCCCGTGGGCTCCCAGCCGTGCAGGACACCCCCCGTGGGCTCCCGGCCGTGCGGGTCATCCCCCGTGGGCTCCCTGCCATGCGGGACACCCCTGTGGGCTCCAGGCCGTGCGGGACACCCCCCGTGGGCCCACGGGAGCCCCCTGGGGGCAGACGTCCCCTGGCCCCCTTGAGCCATGTGCTCTGACGGACGTGAGGGCGGGGCCTTCCCGCTCCCTTGCAGCCCTGCACCTGTCTCCCACGCTGACCGTCCAGCCACCTTGGGCCCCATGGGGGCAGGAGGGACCGTGAATCGCCAGGGCCAGGTTTGAATGAACATTTTTAGGAACATTGTTCCAGAGATAGGTGTGTGCGTGTTTGTGTGTGTGTGTGTGTGTGTGTGTGTTGTGGGGAGTGTGCAGTGGGGTGTGTGCAGGTGTGGGGAAGTGGGTGTGTCTGCTGGGCAGTGTGTGTGTGTGTGTGATGTGGGTGTGGTATGTGACATGGAGAGTGTGTGTGTGTGTGTGTGACATGGGTGTGTGACATGGGTGTGGTGTGTGCAGGTGTGGTGGGTGTGGGTGTGGTGTGTGTGGGTGTGGTGTGTGTGTGGGTGTGGGTGTGGGTGTGGTGGGTGCGGGTGTGGGTGTAGGTGTGGTGTGAGTGTGGGTGTGCAGGTGTGAGTGTGGTGGGTGTGGGTGTGGGTGTGGTGGGTGCGGGTGTGGTGAGTGTGGGTGTGGTGGGTGTGTGGGTGTGGGTGTGGTGTGTGTGGGTGTGCAGGTGTGAGTGTGGTGGGTGTGGGTGTGGGTGTGGGTGTGGTGGGTGTGGGTGTGCAGGTGTGAGTGTGGTGGGTGTGGGTGTGGTGGGTGCGGGTGTGGTGAGTGTGGGTGTGGTGGGTGTGGGTGTGCAGGTGTGAGTGTGGTGGGTGTGGGTGTGGTGGGTGTGAGTGTGGTGGGTGTGAGTGTGGTGGGTGTGGGTATGGTGGGTGTGGGTGTGGGTGTGGTGGGTGTGGGTGTGCAGGTGTGAGTGTGGTGGGTGTGGGTGTGGTGTGTGTGGGTATGGTGGGTGTGGGTGTGAATGTGGGTGTGGTGGGTGTGGGTGTGGGTGTGGTGGGTGCGGGTGTGTGCGGGTGTGGTCAGTACGGGTGTGGTGGGTGTGGGTGTGGGGGTGTGTGTGGTGGGTGTGGGTGTGGGTGTGGTGGGTGCGGGTGTGGTGGGTGTGAGTGTGGGTGTGGGTGTGTGGATGACCGTGTGTGTCCGGGCGTTTGGGGGCCAGTGGGTGTCGGAGCTGCACCTCCAGGTGGAGAGACCAGGTATCAGAGCGAACTTCTCCCGTGGAGGAACCGGCTGTGCTCACGGGAGCAGGAAGCGCGCAGCACGCCACAGCAGCACCGCGGGCAGTGCGCAGGGGGCACCTGGCTCCGAGGGGCTGAGGGGGGCTAGGTGAGGGGTTTTGAGGAGGAGCCCTCCCATCGACAACCTCCCCCCCTTCCCCCCGCTTCCCCTCTGTAAACGCCGGGGGAGCTGCTGAGTGCCAGGCCGCGGGCCGGCCTCAGGGAGGGGGGGGATCTGCCGAGGGCCCTGGGCGCCCCCGGGCCCCTTTCACCCTGCGTATCGGAGTGAAGAGTGTGGACGCAGGATAAGCCCGCGCGTGGGAGCTCTGCCTCCAGGAGGTGGAGGACTCGGAGCTGGGAGGGCTCCCAGGGCGACCTCGGCCGAATTCTTTCAAGTGCAGGGACTTAGAGAAGCAGGGTCAGCCTTCGCCTCCGACCGTCAAACTCAGGGCACGTGAGGGCGGCTGGAGGGCGGGTCACGCGCTGCTTTTGGCCGAATCCACGGTGCAGCCTCTCAGATGGACACACATTCCCTGTGGGGAAGGTTCTGGCGGGCCAGTCACACACCAGTGGCTTCAGGGGCGGCTCTGAGGGGGGCCCAGCGTCCCAGGCCCCTGAGGGCATTTCCGTGCTACTTCATGGAGCCCCTGGTTCAGGTTGGAGGCGGGGGATCCCCGTGGGGGAGTTCTGTGGCAAGAACTAACACGCTCAAGTCGTTTAAGAAGCTGATATCACCCTGACAGCCAAACAAAGCCCAGAAAAAGGAAACTGGAAACCAATATTGTTTGTGAAAATGGACGCCCCCCCAAAAAAATCTGTAATAATAAAAGCGTAATATGCTAATTAGACCCAACAGCCGAAACAACCTTCCGGAAGAAGCCGGGGCTTCAAGGGTGAGGCAACGGCAACGGCTGGGAGGGCTGAGCCCCTTGCGTGAATTTCGTGCATCGGGCCTGTAGTCTTTAGTAAAATATTAGCAAGTACAATCTGGCTGTAAAAAGAAGTATATGCCAATAGGGTTTGGTCCATGGATGCAAGGATGGTTCAATATTCGAAAATCCATCAATGCCCTCTAGCCTATGGAAAGGCTAAAGAAGGAAAATCATAGGATTGCATGCACTTGGTAAATGCAACACCCGTCTAGGATAGGAACTCTCCGGAATATCAGAACAGAAGGGGCACTTAGCTTGAGGAAGGACATCTTCAAAGGCCTTCGACGGACGTCCTACTTAATGTGGAGAAATTGGAGGCTTTCCCCTGAGGTCAGGGATATGTCAAGGGTGTCCACTTCCCGCCCCCCCCCCCGTCCCCCATTATTCAAAATAGTGCTGGAATTCTAGCCAGTGTGATACAGGAAGAAAAGAGTTGTAAAAGACACCAGAACGGAAGAAATAAAACTGTATCTCCGTATTTGCTGATACAGACAGGTGATATGATTTTCTGCACAGAAAATCTCATGTAATCTATATAAAAAAAACCCCAAGAACTGCCTGGCTGGTGTGGCTCAGTGGTTGAGTCTTGACCTATGAACCAGGAGGATATGGTTGGGTTTTCGGTCAGGACACATGCCTGGGTTGCGGGCTTGATTCCCTGTAGGGGGTGTGCAGGAGGCAGCCGATCCATGATTCTCTCCCTCTCTCTCTTCCTCTCTGAAATCAATACAAATATATTAAAAACAAAACAATTGAACAGAAACGAATGCCCTGGCTGGTTTGGCTTAGTGGTTGGAGCATCAGCCCCCTGACTGAAGGGTTTGATTCTGGTCAAGGGCGTGTACCTTGGTTGCAGGCTCGATCCCCAGCCCTGGTCAGGGCGCATGCAGGAGGCAATGAATTGATGTGTCTCTCTCACATCGATGTTTCTCTCTCTCTGTCTCTCCCTCTCCCTTCCACTCGCTCTAAAAATCAACGGGGAAATATCCTCAGGTACGGATTCACCGAAAACTCCAGCTAAAGCTTTCTAGTTCTGTCAGAGATTAGCACGGGTTATCTTTTTGGTGTGTGTGTGTGTGTGTGTGTGTGTGACCTCTTTGGGGACCCGGAGTTGGATGCAGTAGCAGTTCTGGGGGATGTGAAGTGGGGGAGGGTAAAACGATCACGTTCCGAAACGTGCCGGTGGCGACTCTGCCCCAGTTTTCAGGATGCGGACACAGCGCACACGCCCCGCGGAGCCGCCGCTGCTCTGAGCTCCGCCAGCGGTGACAGTAACGAACGACCGGGGCAGAGCGGGCCCGCACCCACCAGGTCAGCCCGGAAACAGCAGCCTTCTGGGGCCCTCCCCGGCCCGCCCCACCCGGCACGTGGCACGTGGGGCGGCTCCGAGACCGTGCCGAGCGGGAGCCAAGCGCCGAAGCAGAGGCTCCGGTTCCAGCTGGGCAGGCGGGCTCGGGTGTGTGAGGCTGAACGTCAGTGTGCGGCTTTGCTGTTCTCCTTCCAGTCTTTATGACGAAAGCGTGTGTGCGTCTCTGTGTGTGCATGTGTGTCTGTGTGTGCAGCCATATGTGCATCTGTGTGTGCATGCATGTGTGCATGCATGCGCGTCCGTGTGTGCCTGTGTGTGTGCGCGTCCGTGTGTGTGTGTTGTGTGGGAGCGCCCACGTGCACACACGCTCTGTAAGTGCTGTTGAATGGAGCGGGCAGTGCGCTGGGAAGCTGTGTGTTGGATTGGGCTCTGGGCGTCAGAGCCAATGAACTAGACCCCGTCCAGCTGGGAGGCCCCGGGGCCACCAGGCCTTCCCATGGCCCAGGCTCAGCGCTCAGTGACCCAGCACGTCTACTCATCCCCGTCCGTCCTCCGGAGCCTCCTGGCAGACCTGAAGGCGGGCGTTGTTGCTCATTTTACAAAGGAGGACACTAAGGCTCAGAGAGGTTCAGTGACTTGTCCAAGGCCACACAGCGAGCTAGTGGGAGAGCTGGGGTTTGAACCACTTCCATGGACGGCAAGGCCCATGCACACAGTTCTCACTGTCCCATAGGGCTCCCTTCTTTTATGTAAAATTTGCTGCTCACTCCCGTAAGTTACACATTGCCCTTTGGGGAGAAAAAACCCCAAATAAAATAAATCAAAAACTCGAAGGCCCCAGCTGCCGTGATGTCAGAACACCCTGTGGGTGTGGCCCCGGCGTCCAGCGGCCCCGAGGTCAAAGGCCCCCCAGGCACCTGCAGTTCTAAGTCGGGGGGAGGGGGGTGACATCCAAAAGGAGATTATTTTGCAGCCGAGAATGAACGCGGTGTCACACAGGGAGGAGACCATCTGTGACACAGATACTGTTATTCAATCTCGTTAATAATTAAAAATAAACACGCCGCTAATTCCGGGAGGCCCTCCCGGGAGTGCTTGCGAAATTAAACTGCAGGAGTGAATGAATGGTCACATTGAGAAAGTCGGGGTTAGGTGTCTTAGAATTCTGGGTAAGAGGACGGCCCACCATGCGAGCGTTTGTGTGAGTGTGTGCGTGTGTGTGCCTGGGCATGTGTGTGTGTGTGTGTGTGTGTGTCTATCGAGGTATAATGTATCTACGGTAACATTCAGCTGTTCTCAGTGTCCCATTCAGTGACTTTCAGAGAATCTACCGTGTGTGTAGCCGTCACTGGTCCAGATTTAGGACATTATCCACCACCCCCCTTCCCTCGTGTGACTAACAGTCAGTCCCATCTCTGCCTCTGCCTCCGCCTCCAGCGGCCATGCCTCCGGGTTTTGTCTCAGACTCACGTCTTCCGGTTCCTGTAGATCGAGCCAGTGCCACCTTTGCGGTCTGGTTGGCCTCACTGTGCGGCTGCCCTTGAGGGTTCCTTCCCCCAGGTCCCCCCTTTCTGGATCTAGCACAGCCGGCCTCCCCGCCTGCCAGGGGCTGGGCTGGTTCTCCTTCAAGGTGTGGACGGCGATGATGCTGTGAGCATCGTGGGGGAGTCTTTGTGGGCCCGGGGCTCACGATCCCCCTGCCGCCTGGTGCCTGACCGCCACAGCCCTGGACGCCGCGGGGTCACGAGAAGCCCGGGGTGTGGTTAGCCTGGTGGGAATGGTGGTGGGGGGGAACCTCACAGCACCGCCAGGGGGTGGGCCCTAGCTGCCTCCCTTTTCCAGAGGAGTCGCAGAGAGGCTGAGTGACTTGCCCAAGGCCACACAGCAAACCGGCTCCAGGGTCTGTCCTCCCATCCGTTTGTCCTGCTCTTCCTGGTCTGGAAACACACGGGCACTGGATGTGCAGGTTGGGACACACCTAAGGTCCCAGGAAACCCTTCCCTCCTGCCCCCCCCTGCCCCCCCTGCTAACCCCCCCTCCCCCCGTGTGTGTTCAGCTGGGAAGATAGGGGAGTGAGGCGGGGAGGGGAGGGGCCTCAGAGTCAGGGAGCCAGCAGACCTGGAGTCGCCGCCCTGGGCAGGCCTGGGACCTGGCTGGTCAGGCGGTCACTGCTGGGCCCCGTGGAGGGTGACCAGAGACACCAAGGCTGGAGCTCTGGGCCAGGCCCCGAGGAAACCCCGTGGGGAGGAGCTGGGAGCCTGCAGCCAGCGGCCCCGTGGCTGCCTGTCTGGTGTCACTCACAGTCACTCGGGAGAAGCTGGCCCAGGACCCCAGAGGACAGCGCACCCCTTTCCTTCTGTCCCCTCCTGCACTCGCCCCTCCCTCAGACCCCCTCCCCCAGGCCCGAGCCCCCTGCCTTCCCCTTAGAGAAGCGCGCCCCCCCGCCCCCCCCGGCGATGCTGGTCACCTGCCCACGTGACACGGTTACGTTGGGAAGAGCCCCGAGATGCAGGGATGAGTCTGCAGCCCCGAGCCCTCGTGGAACTTTCCAGGAGGAGAGGGGAGACTTCGGGGACTTTGTTCTCCCTCCGGGAATGCCAGGAGGGCCCGCACGCCTCGTCCACGTGTGGTCCAAGCGTGTGCCATACAGCTTAAGCCTCTTACAGGGGCTGGGAGGACTGTCCCTCTGTGTGCGTCTGTGTGAATGTGAGTGTGAGTGTGTCTATGTCTCTGGGTCTGTGCAGTGTGTCTGTGTGTGTGGAGGTGCATGTAGATGTTGTATATGCCTGTGTATGTGTGTGTGTGTATATGGAGTGTGTACATGTGGGTATATATTGGAGGTGTTTGTGTCTGTGTGTGTGTCTGTACAGGTTGTGTGTCTGTATGTGTGTGGAGGTGCATGTAGGTGTGTGTGTGTGTGTGTGTGTGTGTGTGTGTCTGTACAGGTTGTGTGTCTGTATGTGTGTGGGGGTCCACATAGGGGTGTGTGTGTGTGTGTGTACAGGTTGTGTGTCTGTATGTGTGTGGAGGTCCACGTAGGGGTGTGCGTGTGCGTGTGTGTACAACTTGTGTGTCTGGATGTGTGTGGAGGTGCATGTAGGTGTGTGTGTGTGTGTGCAGGTTGTATGTCTGTATGTGTGTGGAGGTGCATGTAGATGTGTGTGTGTGTGTGCAGGTTGTGTGTATGTGTGTGGAGGTGCATGTAGGTGTGTGTGTGTGTGTGTGTGTGTGTGTGCAGGTTGTGTGTCTGTGTGTGGAGGTGCAGGTAGGTGTGTGTGTGTGTGTGTGTGTGTGTGTGCAGGTTGTGTGTCTGTATGTGTGTGGAGGTGCATGTAGGTGTGTGTGTGTGTGTGCAGGTTGTGTGTATGTGTGTGGAGGTGCATGTAGGTGTGTGTGTGTGTGTGCAGGTTGTGTGCCTATGTGTGTGGAGGTGCATGTAGGGGTGTGTGTGTGTGTACAGGTTGTGTGTCTGTATGTGTGTGGAGGTGCATGTAGGTGTGTGTGTGTGTGGGGGGGGTGCACACACATGCACGTGTCGTGGGGAGTGGGTGTTCGGCATCAGTGCTCTTAAAAATCACCAATTAATAAGTTTGTGTCCCTTCATCCATCATCTGTCAAGCAGTTCAAAAACTTTAATTAACAAACTCTCCCACAGCCCTCCAAGGTCAGGAAATGTCATTAGCCTTATTTCACAGACCGGTAAACTGAGGCAGGGCAGGGTGAAGCAATTAGTCTAAGGTACTGCCGCGTCAGCACAGGGCGCGGGGCCTCCCAGAGGAGCGTGCACAGCCGAGACAGCTCAGCCGTCGGCCCCTGTCCTGGGGGGGCACCCAGACAGCGCGGTGCCCTGTCCTCTGCCGTGTGGGTCCCGGGCCAGGGCCCCCCCGGCACCGGGGCCAGGCCTCTCCGGGCCCTGCCTGCCCTTCACTACCCCTCGCTCACGAGCCGGGAGAACGTGTGTTAGGGGCCACGGGCACATTTGGGTTTTATCGGGGGGACCGGACTCAGCCCGGGGCACAGCGCACGGTACAGAACATGGCCCTTTGGAAGGGGGACAGTTCCCGGCATCGAGCGCACGCGGCTTGTGCCGCTGTCACCACGAGCCAGTCCGGAGGAAACCTGGTGTTGGTTCGAGGTCACTCCCGTGCCCCGCCCCCAGCCCCTGGCGGCCACCAGCCGTGTTCGTCTCCATGGACGCGCCTGCTCTCTCCACAGCCCATGGGACGAGACCCGACAGTGGTGACCCTGGGCCTGGCTTCTCTCACTCAGCGCCGGCGCTCCAGTCCCTCTTCGTGGCCGAGTAATGTTCCACCCTCACCATGTGGACACGGGCCGTGCGCCCTGCGGGGCTGGGAACAGTCCCACCGGGGCCTCTTTCCGTTCCTGTTTTGGGGTCTCTGAGGAGCGCGCCTTGGTGCCAGTGCTTTCGGGATGTGGGCTTCCTGGGCCGGCACAGCCGTGCCCCCCGCCCCGTCCCCCGGTGTGACCTCGGGCAGTTCCCTTGGTCCCCTGAGTCTCGGGTTCCTCACTGGAGGGTGGGTGTCCCCCGCGCACGGCCAGGAGGAGGGTGGCTGCGTGAGAGGCACAGCCGGGGCCGCGGGCACCAGTGACAGCGCCCCTCCCGTCACACAGGCCTCCGTGCCCGGGGCCGAGGACGGGGGGCTGGGGGGGAGGCTGCACCGAGAAGCCGCGGGTCCTGACTGTCCACTGAAGGGGATCAGGGGCCGGTCGGGGCGGGTTAAACCGGTGCTGCGGGACGAATCTCATTCTCCGTGGCGTCTGCCTTGGTCTCCCCTACCTCAGATCCGAGCCGCGTGGTCTACACACGCCCAGCTGACGTGGATCTTTGTGGCGGGATTCCAGCCGGGCCCGCGGGGACCCCTGGCATGTGGAGCCCGTCGCTGGTTCACTGAGCAGCATCCGGCTGGCACCGAGGCGTGATGCCCGCCTGGCCACTGGCTCCTGGGAAACCGCTGTCCCCCTGGGCATCGCTGAAAGCCACAGGCAGTCTGTTCCGCTGCGTGTCCCTGGCCTCCTGTCTGAAGGGCCTCCCTGAGACCCCGCACCCCTCCTGGCTGGGAGGCACGGGGACACTCTCGGGCCTGGAGACCCTCTGGTCGCTGTCACTGAGACGGATGCTCCAGAGAGCGGGGGTCCTCTGTCCCCGGGGGCATGGAGCGGGGGCGGAGCGTGTGGGCACCTGGGAGCTCTTTGTCCACCCAAGAGGGAGGAGCCTGAGAGTCAGGAGGGGCCAGGGCCCGGGGAGCTGAGCCCACAGGAGGTAATGTGGGGGGACCAAGGGCAGAGCAGGAAGCCGTGGGCAGGAGGCGCAGGGGGGCTGGGGTCAGTTCAAGGTGAACAACCCACTGGGCTACCTGGTCGGGAACCCGTGAGCACCGGGAGCCTTGCCCGGTTAGCACCCCTAAATCCCACTGCGGGACCCCAGGGGCCGGGACCCCTCGGGGAACACAGACACCTGGTCAGGCAGGCCAGGCCTGGTCTCAGAGACCCTCCCAGCCAAGGGCAAGGCCGGACCTCCCTCGTGGGTTAAACCCTTCACTGCCCAGCGTGCTTCATGCCGGGGTCTGGGGCTCTCCATAACCTCCCGGCTGGGAGGGGGGTCACCAAAGCCACCTGTGTGCCCCGAGGCATTCTGGGAAGAAGAGCTGGAAGGTGGGCAGTGGCTTCTCCGTGAATCAGCCGCAGGTCCCGGCGCCCAGGGAGGTGGCCGCACGCAGCAGCCTGGGCCACCAACCGCGTCTCGTGCGGGACTCGGGTGCCTGCACTGGATGAAGCCGCCCGTGGGCCCGGCTCCGTGTCCTGTGCGGGCCGCCAGCCTGTGGTCACCCTGTGCCGCCGCCTCCGTGGCCCGGGGCCTCGCGCATCGCAGATCCCTGCCGAGCTGTTCCCAGGGGCCGGCTCCGTGGGCCCGGCTGCCGCCTCGCCCGGTTCTGGTGCCGGTACCAGCCACGCCCCTCAGCTCCTCAGCTTCTAGGCTCTGGCTCGTTTCCTTTCTTTCTTTCTTTTCCCCCACCAGTTCCCAAAAAAGACCATTTGTGTGAAGGGAGTGAAAATTGAGTTTATTTACGACAAATCCAAACTTGGCAAAGATTTCCGAAAGCGGCCGCTGGCTTCGGGGAGGGTCTGGCCGCACGTCTCCGAGACGGTGCAGTGCAGCTGGCCTGATGGAGGCTGGGCCCAATGTCCACTCTGCACCACCCCTCCCCTCCCCCCATCCCTCCCCCCACCTAGAGACAGGGGGGCCAGCGCTGTCCGAGGGCCTGTCTGAGGTCAGCGTTCAGGTAGCCCACATGTCGGGGAAGGGCGGGCCTCGGAGCTCCAGGCCGGGGAGCACCCGGACGCTCACTGGGGGCTGTGCCCCTGGGGTCTGGGTGATGGGGCTGAGGGGGGGACATGGGGCTCATTGTCCCTGCTCACTGGTCATTCAGGCCTCGTGCCGATGCAGCACCACAGGGGATGAGCCAAGGAAAGGCAACCTGAGGCCCAGCCTCCAGGTGCCAGGAGGTATTTGGGGCGGAATTTGCCAGGAGCAGGGACAATCCCAATGGTGCCACCTCCAGGAGTTAAAAACAGTCACGCAGATACGTGGACATGCTGCTCCCCGATGGATGTGGGTAGAGGCGTGGATCCCCCAGCCCCGGGGTGGGAGGGGCGAGGCGGAGGAGACTCCTCCAACTGGCACAGTGCAAGCTGGCGTTTGCACCCGTCAGCGTCCTGGCTTCTTGGGACCGGCCTCTGTGCCCCTGCGCCCAGGCCTGGTTCCCGGGGACAGGTTGGCGGCCCTGTGGGCGGGCTCGTCCGCACCCAGCCCCTGCGGAGCTGGCGGAAGTCCCCAGGGCGGGGTCGAAGGTGGCCTTGGAGATCCTGACCCACGCCCATGACATTCCTCCCGCCCCCTGGCAGAGACCACCAGGAGCCACGCAGAGAACATTCCGGAAGCAGGAATGACCACCTGGAGGGCCCTGGGGCCCATCGTTTTCGGGGCTTGTGTGCTCTTGTTCCCATGGCTGCTGTTCCGCTGCGTGTCCCTGACCTCCTGTCTGAAGGGCCTCCCTGAGACCCCGCACCCTTCCTGGCTGGGAGGCACGGGGACCCTCTCAGGCCTGGAGACCCTCTGGTCGCTGTCACTGAGACGGATGCTCCAGAGAGCGGGGGTCCTCTGTCCCCGCAGGCATGGAGGGGGGGGCGGGGCGTGTGGGCACCTGGGAGCGCTTTGTCCACCCAGGAGGGAGGAGCCTGAGAGTCAGGAGGGGCCAGGGCCCGGGGAGCTGAGCCCACAGGAGGTAATGTGGGGGGACCCAGGGCAGAGCAGGAAGCCGTGGGCAGGAGGCGCAGGGGTCTGGGGTCAGTTCAAGGTGAACAGTGTCACTGTCATGGCAGGAGGTGTCCGAATGGCCTGAGCCGCCCGTGCTGAGAGCGGTTTCCCGCCCGAGTTGAGTGGCAGGTGGCAGGAGGTTGTGGAGCGGACACCCCAGCAGACAGTCGGTGGGGGGAGCAGGGTGGGGGCTGTGGTCCGTGCACGGTCCCGCACGCTGCTGGGATGCCTGGCTTCTGTTTGTCGTAAATGAGCTGTTCACACAGCGGCGGGCCCGACGGGGGCCTGGCCAGCGGCTCTGCTGTCACCCCCCAGAGCGGGCCCCACCCCGTTGGCCCTCCTGCGGTGCCAAGCAGAGGACAGAGAGGGGCTTAGCGGGGCGGGAAGGACTTAAAACAACATGCCCGGCCAGCGTGGCTCGGGGGTTGAGCGTCGACCTATGAGCCAGGTCACAGTTCGATTCCCAGTCAGGGCCCATGGCCGGGTTTTAGGCTCGATCCCCAGTGCGGGGCGCGCAGGAGGCAGCCGATCAATGATTCCTCTCATCATTGGTGTTTCTCTCTCTCTCTCGCTCTCCCTTCCTCTCTGAACTCAATAAAAATATATATTTTAAAAAGACACATAAAACAACAACTAACACCTGAGAGCAGCGCTGGCCGCACGGTGGGCGTGACGTGCGTGGGCGTGACACGTGGTGCGCGTGGACCTCAGCGTGCCGGGCTGAGAGCCGGCCGGTGGATACTCGCGGGCGTGGAGATTTGCCTCGTAAGAAGAGCCCAGCTCACGCTCTGCATGCAGATGGCTTGAAACTCCAAAAAATACACAGGTGTGTGTGTGTGTGTGTGTGTGTGTGTGAGTGTGTGTTCAGGTCACGGAGAGCCGGTAGCTAAATATACCCGGTAAATGAGGAAAATGAGCTGCTTTTCTCTGTCCGCAGCGGGCCGGGCGCGAGCTGCTGGTTCCAATTGGAGTGCTGATTTACCCATTTTTATAAGAAATATAAATAGCACATGGCGTGGAGAGCTTGTTATTCACATGAGGAGTGTGTTTTCTCCCCATCGGAGGTTTGGACCAGCCCAGTGGTGGGTGGGCGGCCGATCCGGCAGCCTCCAGCGGAGCAGATGGAGACACCTGCTGCTAGTAGGTGCGGCCCTGCCAGCCAGTGCAGCGGCTGTGCCTTCCTCTGGCGCCGGGGGCCACGCCGAGTTACTACTCCCTCCCGACTCTCCCCTGTGGCCTGAAATTCATTGGATTCTTAGGGGTCCTGGTGAGGGGGAAGGTGGATTTGTGAGTCGTTTATAACCGTGTCTTGTACAGAAAGTGCATCCGGTGCTAATTAATCTGGCCCAGGCCCGTGTGCCCCGGTGCCTGGCCTGTTTCAATAGATGAACGTTGTTTGTATCAGTTAGCTGTGGCTGTGTAACAGATTGCCACGAACTCAGAGGCTTAAAACAACACACGTTCGTTGCCTCGCACTGTCTGTGGGTTGGGAGCCCAGGCTACAATCGGAGTGCTGGCCGGGCTGCGGTCTCATCTGAGGCTAGACTGGGGAAGGGCCCGCTGCCGAGGTCACGGCTGCTCCAGCACGCGGTTCCTTGGAGGCTGCCTGGCCGAGGGCTCGGTTCCTGCTGGCTGTCAGCCCCTCACCCTGTGGTAGCTCCTCTCTAAATGGTAGCTCACACCATGGCAACCTGCTTCTTCAAAGCCAGGCACAGAGAGAGTCCCCTAACAAGGTGGATGTTAGAATCTTATGTAACACTAGAGGCCCAGTGCATGATATTCGTGCACTGGGGGAGGGGGGGTCCCCTCAGACAGGCCCATGCCCTTTAGCAGTCCGGGAGCCCTCGGGGGATGTCCCACTGACAGCTTAGGCCCACTCCCCATGGAGGTGGGAGAGGCTTCTGCCACTGCTGCTGCGCTCACCAGCCGTCAGCCTGGCTTGTGACTGAGCAATGCTACTGCATGAAGCGTCTATCCCCTGGTGGTCAGTGCACATCATAGCGACTGGTTGTTCAGAAGTTCGGTTGATTTGTATATTACCCTTTATTATTGTATTAATTATATAGGATTACCCTGGAAGTGAGCCCCCCCCCTCTTGGCTGTTTTCTGTTGGTTAGAAGTGAGTTATGGTTCCCCCCTGCTCGCAAGAGAGTGGCCTATAGGAGGCGTGAACACCGGGCGGCAGGGGCCATGGTGACTGCCCACCTCTGTGGTCAGTTTCTCCATCTGGGGGGGTTCCAAATCCAGCAGGACCTCGGTTCTCAGACTTAATTTGTTCCTGAAGGCTGTTTACAACGGAATCATTGTTTTCCCATAGAAATAATGCCACCCATCGCTGACACCATAGTCTGTTGGCCTTAACAGGCTGTGGGTTGGCAACACGTCTCAGTCTTGGAGATGTTAATTGTGCAAGCAGCGAGCCTCTTACAGTCCATACACACGCGTGTGTGCACAGACATACACAGGGGCCCCCAAAATGTATTCACACTTTGAATAATTATTAATTCCAATGGGTTACATCTGAAAAAAGAAACATCAGTCGAGCTAGGAGCTGTGAAAGTGTGTATGTACTTTTGGGACACCCTGTATCTCCATATATGCACATAGATGATGCATTTATGTGTAAATAAATAAAAAAAGGACATGTTATAAGGAATTGGCTCATGTGACCATTGAGGTGGTGAGTCCCAGCATCTGTAGTTGGCAGGCTGAGACCCAGGGGAGCCGATGGCCTACGTTCCAGTCCAGGAGCCAGTGGATGTGCGCCCCAAAGAAGATTCCGGAGGCCAGAGAGACCCATGTCCCCGCCCAAAGCTGTCAGGTGGGAAGGCCCCTCATAGACCCTTTGTTCTGTTCTGACCTCCCACTGATTGGACGAGGCCCACCCACAGCCGGGAGGGCACTCTGCTTCCCTCGGTCTCTGGCTCACATGTCCCTCTCACCCAGACACTCTCACACATACTGTCCCAGCGTCCGGGCGCCCCATGGCCCGGCCAGGTCCCCACATACATTCCCATCCCACCGTCACCATGACCCAGGTGACCTCATTCATCTTTGTTGTTGTAGTCGATCTTCACGGGAGGATATTGTTCCCATTGATCCCTAGAGAGAGTGAGAGGGAGAGAGAAACATGGATGTGAGAGAGGCACATCCATCGGTTGCCTCCCGCGTGTGCCCTGACGGGAGCCGGGGATCAAACTTGCAACCCAGGTACGTGTCCTTGACTGGGAATCAAACCTGGGACCCTTCGGTGCTCAGGCTGGTGCTATAACCACTGAACCACACCAGCCAGGGCCCTCATTCATCCTAATGACATTTTCAAAGACCTATGTCCAAATAGGGTCACATTCTTAGACGTGAATTGCGGGGGGCACTATTCACCCCACTGTACCCGCCTGTGGGGGTCGGGGGCTGGGAAGGAGCTGGGTCATGGGTCAGCGGGCTTTGCCTTCCTTAGTCCCCATGCCGAGGCCTCAGCAGTCCCTTGAGAACGGACGCCCATCGTAGGACTGTACAGAGCGCCTCCTGCTGGCCCCGTCTCTGGCCACCATCCAGGCCGCTGCCGTCCAGTTTGACGGGACGCTGGGCAGGGCCAGCTGCGGGCAGGGGAAGGGCGCTGGGGTTCAGGGGCGCGGAGGTTTTATGTGGAGATGCGGAAGGTCGTTTCCCCCCCAGGCGGGAGGACAGGTTCACCGCAGCATCGCCACCGGTGCTCGGACCAGGCGGCAACCTCCCGGAGGCGTTTTATGGGGACTCGGGGCTGACGGGCGGAGAAGTGGGCCATTTCTCTGCAGGATTACAGCGAAGTGTCTTGTAACCGATACGATATATGAGCTAAATAATAGGTCTTTGACATTAGAATTGGGGCGGATTTGGAAATATTGCACAGATAAACTTGTGAGCAAGTCCTGCTGGAAATGGTGTGTCCCAGCCCCCGCTATCGGCTTAGCCTGAGGGGGAGAGTGAGATAAATCAAAGAGACAGGTGCAGTTTTTTTGATTAAACAGCCCGACTCGTACAGAATCCCTTTGTCTGGGCCGGACAGACACCGAGTGTGGCTCCGGGCGCTTGGCTGAAACGCCCACTGTTCCCCTGCCGCGCTCAATGCCCACACTGTTCGGCGACGCGCTTCCGAGGCCGTGTTTTCAGCCGCGCGGACCGCGTGGAGGATTGCCACAGACTGCCACGGAGGGGGCCACCGGGCCACGCTCTCAGCGTCCCGTCTGCCAGCCACAACAAGGAGAGGGGGCCAGGCATCTGCAGGGCCGGGCCAGGCGCGGCCACACCGGCCCAGGGCGGGGGTCTGGGAGGAGGACCAGGAGGGGCCCAGGGCGGGGGTCTGGGAGGAGGACCAGGAAGGCCCAGGGCGGGGGTTGGGGAGGGAGGACCAGGGGGGGCCCAGGGCGGGGGTCTGGGAGGAGGACCAGGAGGGCCCAGGGCGGGGGTTGGGGAGGGAGGACCAGGGGGGGCCCAGGGCGGAGTCAGGGAGGGAGGACCAAGAGGGTCCCAGGGCGGGAGTCAGGGAGGGAGGACCAGGAGGGGCCCAGGGCGGGGGTCTGGGAGGAGGACCAGGAGGGGCCCAGGAGCCAGGGGCCGGGACCAGCTGCTGTTCGGGGTCTGATGTCTGGCCTGATGCAGGCTGGGGTCGTCCACCCAGGCCTTCCTGCTCCCTCCCAGACGCCAGCTGGGCAGAGAGACCAGCTTAGACGGGGCAGCAGGACAGTTCTCGCTCTGGTTCAGACAGCCCCCGGCTCCGTGGTGGGGGGAGGAGGCCAGGCCTCTGTAAACAGCGTGTCCTGAACGTGCGCTTCCCACAGAGGTCACGCGTGCAGCAAGGCCGCGTGCTCGGGCTCTGACAGCCCCGTGGGGACCGTCGGTCATGGGTGACCGTGGGCAGGTGAGCCAGTTCTGCCTCAGGGTCCCCACCTGCAGAACTAAGGGATGCAGCAGCTGGGCGACAGCCCCTCAGGCGCTGCTCTGAGTGCGGGGGGCCGTCCTCAGTGACCCTGGGACCACCCATCTCACAGGTGAGGACACTGAGGCCTGGGAGCCCAGCCGGCTGTGTGTGGCTCCAACCACACCACCTGCCAGAGTCCCAGCTCTGAGTGAATGGTCAGCGCCAGATGGCCGGGTTCACATCTGGGCTCTTACCTGCAGTGTGCCCTTGGGGCATCATTCACCCTCTCTGTGCTCATTCCCACTGTCTGTAGGATGATGACCCGTCCGGGGGGTGGGGTGGGGGAGAGTTAAACAGATGGATGCAGTAAGGTGCCTTCCATGGGGCCTGTCTGTGCACCCGCAGGGAGGTCAATGACGTTCCCCATCCCCAGAGCTGAGAGCCCTGCCCCGGAGGCTTATGGGAGCGGAGTCCTGGGCCCGCTGTCCGTGAGCCAGGGGTGGCCCTGAGAGTTTGCCTTTCTCTCCAGGTCCAGGCGAGGCTGGCGCTGGGACCCCCTGAGAGCCTGTGAGCGGTCCACTCCCTTCCAGGGGGTCGTCTGTGACCTTGACGTGACCTCATAGGCCCGGGAGAGTGGAGAGATGGGGGACGAGCCTGTCAGGGCGTGGAGGGAATGCGGCTTCCTGCCGGGACCCGCCTCTGCTCCTCCTGGGGCCTTTGCCCAGAGTTGGCCTCAGAGCCTGGAACACGCCCAGTGGCCTCACCTGGCTGCGATGAAGTCGTCACATGCCTTCTCGTCCATTCTTTCTGGAGCTGTTTGAGGCCACTGCCTGCGTGCCAGCTCCCAGTGGGTCCCTGGAGGGCCCGGGCAGAGCCAGGACAGGTGCAGCGGGACAAGGATCACCCACAGGGATGGGGGGGGGGTGGGAGGGAGAGCAGGGCCAGAAGGAAGAGGAAGGGGGGCAGGGAGGGGCAGGGCAGAGCCAGGGAACAGCCCCTGACAGGCCAGGAAGCAGGGCCCTGGGGTGTGAGGTCACCCAGTGGGTCCAGTTTCTTGCTGAACATTAGCTGGCGGCTCAGAGGCCGTGGCTGCTGTCCCCCTGTGTGGGCGCAGTGCGTCCCAGCTGTGTGGGGGCCCCTGACAATGTCCTCCGGGAGATGGACCCTCGGTCCGTTTATTGTGCGCTCAGTAGGTCTTGCCGGTTAAGAGTTCACAGGGCAGGTGGGAAGGAGCCCGGAGCCTCCCTCCTGCCGGGGCGAGGGCGCTACAGGCCACCGTTAGGGGCTGAGCCCTGCTTCCCCAGCCCAGGCTTCCTGAGCGAGGGTTCGGGGAGCAGGACCCAGGGCGGCCCAGGGGGAGGCCCCAGGTGGGGTGGGGACGATGGAAGGGGAGCCCCAGCAACCTCTCAGCTCTCCTGCTTCTCAGACTCCCCCCCCCCCCCAAATCTGGCCCCTTCCTGGGATCCTGGGCTGGGCAGATGTTGGCAGGCACCTGGGGCTCATCACCGGCTCCCATAGGGCTGCGTGTGAGCCTCGGAGATGCTGGGCACCTCCCCATTTCACAGATGGGCATGCTGAGGCTCCAGCACGTCGGCTTGTCCGAGGGCGGCTGGTACAGGCAGAGCGGGTCCAGTGATTGGAGGATCCGGTGAGCTCGCCTCCCGGGCCTCCCTGGAGAGCCTCGAGCTCCTCCTTCGCACGGCAGGGCCCGTGGGCGCCCTCCCAGCGTGGAGTCAGCCCTGGTCCCAGGTGGTTGTCCTCTGCCTTCTGTTATCTTAAGTCCTCCTGGCAGCAGGAAAAGGGACAGTGGCAAAGCCGACCTCCTGCTGTGGCGTCTCCCCTCTTAGCGGGCGGCTGTGGACGATGTGATAATGGCCTGGAACCGTCCAGTGGCCGGCCGTGTGTGTGTGTGTGTGTGTGTGTGTGTGTGTGTGTGTGTGTGTGAGACAGCCACCCTCCTGGGCACCAGAGGCTCATGTTAGTGTGACTGTCCAGAACTAGGAGCTGTGAAATGCCCCCGGCCCACAAGTCACGACCACAGGGCGTGACCTTGGCCCGGCCTGCCCATCAGTACTCGACCTGTCGGGTCGGGAAGTGGAAGGCCAGTGTCCTCCGTGTGACCGTATGACACCCGGCAGGCCCTCCAGGGATGAAACCAGGGTCCAGCAGGAAGGGTACCGACAGCCCTCGTGTCACTCCCGCCCCCGTGGACGCTCATTCAGGGGCCGGTAATGCCACGCCGCGATGGCTGATGTGCAAATGGTCTGCAAGCTGCTAACGATTTGTGTTTCTCGGCGTGTGGGAGCCGGAGGCAGCCACATCCTCACTAATAACAGCGACAGGTCCCCACGCGCAGCCCGTCTGTCTCCAAGCTGCTGCTGGCAGAGCCTGGTCCTGGGACCAGCAACGGGACCCCACTTCAGGGCAGTGCCCCCCGCCCCCCCCAGGCAGGGGACAGACAGGCTCAGTGCCTAGTGCACACCCCCCTGTGGGGCAGGTGCTGTTGGCGGCCGGCGATCAGCCATCTGGTCCACCTGAGACCACAAGGCGGAAGGTCGGTTGGCTTGGGCATCGCAGCCTCTGGGGGGCTGGCAAGGCAGGATGTGTCGGGACAGACAGAGGGACCCAGGGCCCCTCCTGGAGGGACCACCTCCTGCTTTCCCTCCGGGATGGCAGGCCTTTCTCACAGGGCCTGCTCCAAGCAGCAGGTGCGATGGTGAGGGCTGCTGAGCACATGAATTGATTTAATTAGCGGTTCTCAACCTGTGGGTCGCGACCCCTTTGGCGGTCGAACGACCCTTTCACAGGGGTCGCTTAAGACCACCCTGCACATCAGATATTGACATTATGAGTCATAACAGTAGCAACATGACAGCTATGAAGAAGCAACGAAAATAATTTTATGGTTGGGTCACAACATGAGGAACTGTATTTAAAGGGCCAGAAGGTTGAGAACCACTGATTTAACTCATCCTTGCTCCTTCCTTAAAGCCAGCGGGGTCTCCTCCACTCAGAGGCCCCTCACCCAAGGGTCACAACTGTGCTAGTTTCCTGGGGCTGCCGTGACATGGGGCCACCAGGATCCTGGTTCCTCCCGCGGACCCATCACCTTGGCATCTTCCTCCTCTAACAGTTCCGAGCGCCTAAGTCTGCCTCTCTCTCCAGAATCCATTCAACAGACATAGGAAAGCACTTAAATTTTAAAACCCTGACCAGAGTGAGAGCGTAGGATCGAGGACTTGAAAACCTCATGAAATGCTGTGGGCTCCTGCGGCATCGTGGGGTTTATTTGGGGAAGCTGTGGGTCATTTTTGCAACTTCCCGCACTTATCGCAGCTGATATTCAGAGGGAGGCGCCCTTAAGCCCAGCCCGGCAAAGCAGGGAAATGCCCGCACGCCTCCCGTTGGCTCAGCTTGTTGATTCAGCCCCAGTACGCCGTGCCCCGTGTGAGCTCCGGTGAGTGGGGCAGCGGGTGGGCAGGCCCTGGACTGGGACCGAACCCCTGGGGTTTCCACGCTGAACTGTCTTCTGCAAGGTCGTGTTTTCTGGTTGATTGTAAAGAAAGGGCCTGATGTCTTCTGGGTCCATCACCGTGGGGGGTGAGGGTTAATGGTACCAGGTGAGGCGGGGAACAGACAAAGATCGATGGGATTGTGGTGGGAGCCTCTGTCCCCCATTACCAGGGCTTCCTTAAGAGAACATTCACGTGTGGGATATACTCACTCGGCCGCAGCTGGCAGATGATGAATAATGTGATGAACATGTCAACGTTCAGAGGCGAGGGTGCCCCGGACCTGGGTGGTCAGTGCAGGGGGAGAACTCAAGGGGATGTCCCACCAGAGGGAGAAGCACAAGAGTCATCCATCCATCCACACATCCATCCACCCATCCATCCACCCATCCACACATCCACCCATCCATCCACCCATCCACACATCCACCCATCCATCCACCCATCCACACATCCATCCATCCATCCACCCATCCACACATCCACCCATCCATCCACCCATCCACACATCCATCCATCCACCCATCCACCCACCCATCCACCCATCCATCTACCATCTATCCACACATCCATCCACCCATCCATCCACACATCCATCCACCCATCCATCCATCCACCCATCCACATATCCATCCATCCACACATCCATCCATCCACACATCCACCCATCCACCCATCCACATAGCCCCACCCACCCATCCACACATCCATCCATCCATCCATCGATCCACACATCCATCCATCCATCCATCCATCCATCCATCCATCTATCCATCCTTCCCTCCTTTTATCTTCTTTCCCTTCTTCCCTCCCTCCCCCCTTCTTTCTTCCCTTCCTCCCTTCCTTCTTTTCTTCCTTCCGCCATGTGGGGCACTGGAGATATTTGGGGCTCCCAGTTGAGGAAGTGGTTGTAGCTCTAAGTGCCTCCTATGAGGGGCTGCACCCAGGAGAGCATTTTTTGGGGGGGCCTGCCTTTTTGGGTGACAGGAGGGTGCTCAGAGGGAGACCTTCATGCTGAGGCTGGAGGATGTGGGAGCAGACGGTGAGGATGGAAAGTGGGTGGTGGGGCTGGGCTCTGCTGGACGGGCACCCAGTGAGCACATGCGGAGGGGTGGCCGGAGTGCAGCCTTGCAAGCCCCATGCAGTTGGATGTGGGGAGACTGGTCAGGGTTGATGGCACGTGCCCGTGGTTTTGGCTGAGCCGTGGCTAGTGTGGACGTGCATTCAAAATGACCACACGGGGGTGTGTGGTCCGAGGAGGCGGCCTGGCCGCGGCGTGGCTTCCACTTCGCTGCTCACTGCAGTCTGGGCGTAGATGCCGGTCCTCCACTCTCTGGCGAGCCTGCCCGGGGTGTCAGGGGGCATGTGCCCCGCACCTACTTTCATCCACTTGCCGTCTTCTCACCTGGAGGCCGGTGATGTTCTTACCCCAGGGCCTGGAGGGCTGCAGCCTGAAGCCGGCCTCATACATGTTTGTGAACCGGTAGGTGGATTCAAGGGAAGGAGAGAAACGGACAGAGAAGGTGGGGGCAGCAGGAGGCAAAGAAAAGGAGACAGAGGGACAGAGACAGAGCGACACAGACAGACGGATGGAAGCCCTGAGGTGAAATGCAACGCGTGCGAAATTAAAATATAACGGGCGACCTTCAAACAGGTTAGATTAGTGGAGACGCTCACGGTGTAGCTTCTCACTTAAAAACAAGCGATTGGCGTGAAAAGAGAATTCGGCGAAAACCAAGGCCCCAGTTACCTGTTTCCTTCCCTGCAGAGGGTTCCCAGGTGCAGGGCTCACGCCATCCACTCACGGAATTCAGGGGACGTCCCTAGGAACGTCCTTTCCCTTCCACAGACGGGGAAACTGAGGCGTGAAGGCCGTGGTGGGCTGGGGGTGCCGGGGCTGTGAGAAGCCCCGCTCAGTGTGGGCACCCAGTGAGTACACACAGATCTGGGGGGGGGGGGTGCCAGACTCGCCTGGTGCTCAGGCCTGGGGGTCTGAGGGGCTGTCCTGGAGGCCGGGGGGCAGGCCAGGGCCTCTCCCCGTTGCTCTGTCTGTGGGGCTCCTGGCTGACCAGGCACAGGGCTCTGGTGTGGGACCGGCTCCTTCTCCATGGACTGTTCCCGAGACCACAGAGCGGGGACGGGG
Organism: Myotis pilosus; assembly: GCA_036010255.1. Classification (NCBI taxonomy): domain Eukaryota; kingdom Metazoa; phylum Chordata; class Mammalia; order Chiroptera; family Vespertilionidae; genus Myotis; species Myotis pilosus. The sequence continues at coordinate 77,661,665 of JASKON010000010.1, forward strand.
CGTCCATAGTAAAGAGAAACACAGGGCACCCCCTTCCTACGGGAGGTTTTGGAGACAATTACCCATAAATCAGCACAGCGCGCCGGGGTGAATTCAGCTGATTAAGGCGGTCGCAGCGTTTTCCTGGCCGGAGGGTGGCCCGATTAACCACGAAGCAAGCAATTTACACGTTAAACACCTGCTTTCTGAGCTAATGGCGGGGACAGTGCGCTCCGCGGCCGGACCCCAAGGCCCCGGGTCTTATCCCGGTGCAAGGCGAGGCGCTCCTGGCGGGGTTTTGCCCACAGCGGGGTGGGTACCAGGCCCTCCCGTGCCCATGGCCCCAGGGTAGCTCAGGGGACAGCACCCTGCCCCCCCTCCCACAGACCCCGCGGGACGTGGTCACCAGGATTGCATGCCCGTCACTTCTCCAAGTCCTCCTGCAGGAGGCGTCCGCCAAGCACCCCCCTCACCCGGCACATCGATAAGCCAAAGAGCAGGGCAGCGGTGGACCCAGGGCTTTGGGGCCCGAGAGCTGGGCCCCAAACCCTATGGGGCCTCGAGGAGAGGACAGTGCGGAATGGGTAGTCAAGGAGGGCACCCAGGAGGTGGTGTGGGAGGGGCTGGAGGACACCCGACGAGGGACAGGAGGGCTTCCTGGGGGTGTGACGGTGAACCCGGCTCCCCTCTCACTACGTGCACCTCTCCCCAGTTTACGGGTGAGAAATGGAGGCACGGGGAATCGGGGGGACCCTCTAGCATCGGGTGGTCCTGGGGACTGAGGAAGCTCCTAAAAGTAAGAGCCGGCCCCGTGAGAGGCAGTGCTCAGTGACTATTGGGGTTCCTAACACCCCCAGAGGATCTACGTGCTGGGGGCTCCCACCGCCTGCCTTCCTCCGCAGCCCCCCGAATGCTGTCGGGTCTCCTGGAGTGGCCCCACCAACAAAGCCACAGCATTCCTGCTGCTTTTCCCAGCTCCTCTCCTGCTAAACTTCTCGGCATTCAATCCCCATCACCTCCTCCCAGCAGCCCTCCAGGCTCTCGGAGGCAGAGCCAAATCCACCCCAGCCCGTGACTGCCCCGCCCCTGGGTCTGGGTCAGCGGAGGCGCCCGTTTCCCTAGTGGCCTGGGAGCCCCTGATTGTTCTTTCTCTCCACGAATGATGGCGGAGCGCACCCTGAGCCAGGCCCCGGGCCATGTGCTGGGCTGGAGCGGGCGGGGCGTTGCCTCCTCATTCCTAGATCCAGCCCCATCATCATAGTCACTAATGGTTGTGGAGTAATTGGATACAAATAAAAATTAAGAGGCGCAGTTAACATTAGTGTTAATGTGTAATTAATATTAAATTACGGTTAAGCGGAGTAAATGCCCACCTCAGGCTGCAATTCCGTTGGCACCGCCCCTCCCCCGCCACAGCCCTGGAGGTCCATGGGCCTGTTCCTCTGCCAGTGTGTGCGGGGCAGCCTTCCGGGCGCTGCCAGGATGCAACACTCACTGGCTGAGGGGAGGGATGCCAGGCAGGGTCACGATGTCACGGCGGAGCTGGTGGCGTGGATTCTGAGCTTCAGAGGAGACCCTGTGGGGCCTGGGGGAGAGGATGGTGGGGGACGGGTAGTCATGGAGGGCTCCCAGGAGGTGGTGTCGGAGGGGCTGGAGGACAGCCGAGGAGGGAAGGGACAGGAGGGCTTCCTGGGGGGTGTGACGGTGCAGACAGGAGCCCCAGCTCCCAGGGCTGCAGTGGCCTTTCCTCCCCAAGGAGAGTGCCCGCACAGGCGCTGGCATCCGGGGATCAGAGAGGGCGGGAGCTGCCAGTCCCCTCAGCAGTGATTCTTGCCAGAGGAGAGTGAGCCTCGTTCGATGTGGGGGGAGGGGAACAGGTAGAGGAGAGGGGACGGTCGTGGGGAGGGGCCCACCACGCGGCTGCAGGGCGCTCCTCTCTGAGCTGCTCCTCTGTCTCCTAGTGACCCTCTGGCTCTAAGTCTGGGGACAGGGTGAGGTCCCTGCAAGTGTGTGTGTGTGCATGTGCTGGGTATGTGGGCCTGTAGGTGCCCATGTGTGCCCATGTGTGCCTCTGTGTCTGTGTCCTTGTGCAAGTGTGTGGATGTGTGAGTGTGTGTGTGTATATGTGCCTGTAAGTGCTCATGTGTGCCTCTGTGTATGTGTCCTTGTGCAAGTGTGTGGATGTGTGAGTGTGTGTGGGTATGTGTGCCTGTAGGTGCCTATGTGTGCATGCATGCGTGCTCATGTGTGTCTCTGTGTCTGTGTCCTTGTCCTAGTGGCCACCATGTGCAAGTGTGTGCATGCATATGTGTGTGTGTGTGGGTATATGTGCCTGTATGTGCCCCTGTGTGTCTGTGTTCTTGTACATGTGTGCAAGTATGTATGCACATGTGTGCATGCGTGTGTGCCCGTGTGTCTCTGTGTCTGTGTCCCTGTGCAAATGTGTGCATATGTTGTGGGTATGTGTGCCTGTATGTGCCCCTGTGTGCCCACATGCATCTGTGTCTGTCCTTGTGCCCACGTGTGTCTGTGCGTGTCCGTGTGAGCCTGTGGGTATGATGTGGGGTGGTAGAGCCGCTCAGGAGCTAGGCAGTCCTGACCCGCGCAGGCCGAGGCTGCGGGAAGCCACGTGTTCACACGGAGCCTTTCCTGGCCGACCCCTCACGGCGCTGCGTTCGCTCGGTGCTCGTTCGAGGCAGTGAGTCCCCGCCACCTCGTGCTCAGAGGCTGGGAACCCTGATGGCGGTGAGGGCAGGGGTGTTGCATGAGGCGGAATCCCCAGCCCCTCTGACCATGCAGAGCGAGCTGGACTCCCGCCTCCCTGCACCCAGGCCCCGGGGAGGCGCCAGGCCCTGCAGCACCGCCCGCCAGCTGTGACTGCACAAGTGCACGGCCACCTGTGAGCGGCAGCCCTTGTTGGTCGCGTGGGGAGTGGGGTGGCCTCTCTCGGAGGCTGTGGATGGGGTGCAGGCGCCACTCGAGGGCCCAGAGGGAGCTGCCCGGGGAGCGCTCAGTGCCTGACTGTCCTGGCGGCCAGCGTGCGGCTCCGGTGAGCCAGTCACTCCCTGGCCCTTCCCCAGGGCAGCGTCCCCGTGGCCTCCCCCCCGGAGGGGCCATGAGTCTGGGTCTCTTTCCCCGGAAACCAGGGTGGGTGTCGGCTCGGGGAGGGCAGAGCTGGCACCACCTCCTCTCCTGTTGGGAACACGGAACGTCCTGTTGCTGGAGGTGAGATGGGACTTGACCTACGCGGCAGGGTTTGCAGGATGGGTTCATGGTCGCCTGGCAATTCCAGCTTGTTTCCCAGTCACCGTCCTCTTTCCCACCCGTGGATGTGGGGATGTCGGTGGGGCCTGGGAGGAGCCCCTGCGCCCCCGCCCTCTGCCCACTGTGTTGATCCTCAGTGCTGTCGCGCCCTGAGGGCCGTGGGGGGAGTCCTGAGTCCCCTGCGGGCCCCTCCCCATCCGGCCTCAGGATGCTCAGGTGTGAAGGACCTGGGGCAGGGGTGTGTGTCCGGCAGGGAGTGGAGGGGCTGTTTGAGGACCTCTGGGCTCCCCAAGGCCCCTTGGGTGGGCTGGGTCCTCACTGAGCTAGGCCGGGCCCTCCCCTCCCTCCTTAACGCTACCAGGGGCCTGCGCATCAGAGACTCAGAAGGACCCTCAAGGTCCCCTCCCTCCTCATTCCCGGCTGGCTGCTGCCGGGACCCCTCCCCCCACCGCCGGATGTCCTTGTCTGTGTGAGGCTCCCAGTCCTCCCTCCCAGCCCTCCCCCCAGCCCTCCCCCAGTGCCTCCCCCAGGGCCTCCCCCAGGCCCCGAACCTCTCCAGTTCTGGCTGCAAGTTCTCCTCCTTCGTCACGCCCACTCTCAGCTCCTAAACTACTGATGTGCCCTGCCTCCGTTTACCTTCTGATGCGTGAGGGCCCACCATGCCGCAGCCACACCGAGCCCCTCCGAGCATTCACCCCCCCGGAAGGAACTCGGCACCCCCGCTTTTCCTGAGGGATGGTCCGGGGTTCTGGAGGCCAGAGACAGCGGCTCCAGCAGGGTGGGCGGGAGCCCTTAGCCGGCACCCTGGGGGTCCTGTGGCTGAGCCCCCCTCTCGGTGGCTGGACGCACAGCAGCTCTGTGGTCATCCCCGGGGGAGTCCAGGCCTCCCCTGCACCCTAACAGCTGGCTGGGCCCTCCGTGCGCTCCACCGGCATCGCCCTGTCCATCTCCTGCACAAGGTGGGCACGTGACCGCCGCAGGAGCCGGTGCCCAGGGGACGCGGGACCAGCCAGGCCATCCCGAGGGTGAGCTAGCGATCTGCCCCAGAACCCCCTCGGCCACCTCCCCTTCCTCCCCCTGCCCGCCTCCCCCGCGGACGCATCCCCGTCTCTGCGAGTCCCCTCGGAGCCCGTGCAGCTGCTTGTCACTCTGAGAGGCAGCCGGGCCACGCTCTCCTCCACCCCCTCGCCTGGCACGCGCCCGCGTTTCATAAATACCAACATCACAACAGCAACAAAACCAAAATAGACGTCTCCGCGAACACACAGGGACGTCAGCGGGCGCTCGGGAGCGACAGGCACGCTCCAAGCCCACTCTTCAGGGCCCAGGCCATCCGCCAGGAGCCGCGGCTCCCCGGGAGGGGCGGGCGAGTCCAAGGCGCCCAGAATGTTCTGGAGGAGGAGCGCACGTGGGGACAGCGTGCACCCAGGCCTGGGAGGGCGGCCCTCGGCGCCAGCTTCTCCCAGCACAGGGCTGCTTGGAGGCCTCTTTCCAGAAAGGAGCGCAGCCACTGTTCTGTGCTTTTCTTTCTCTGCGAGAGGCAGGTACCAGCTGCCCCTCGGAGGGTGACCCTGCGGACAGCGTGAGAGCGTGGAGGGCTGAGCCACGCCTGCCGGGAGCATCGCTCCATTGCGTGGGTGCCGTGTCCGGGGCTCCAGCCGCGTGGGTACTGTGTCCGGGGCTCCAGCCGCGTGGCTGCCGTGTCCGGGCTCCAGCCGCGTGGGTGCCGTGTCCGGGGCTCCAGCCGCGTGGGTGCCGTGACCGGGGCTCCATCTGGGTGGGCAGTGTGCACATGCCCACTCAGTGCTTCCTCACCAGACTCGTTCCTGTCATGTGTGTGTGCGTGTCTGTAGCAGCTCCTGTCTTTCCACGTGGTTGCTAAGAACTTCCCCGTGGGCATCTAAGTGCCTGGCAACCGTGGCCGGTGCAGCTGAGGCTGGAAGGAGCTGGGACCGTGGCGCCTGGGCTAGTGTGTGCTGTGCTCTGCCCAGGACCCCTGCTCTGAAGGCCCCCCCACACACACACCAGGCCTGCCTGCGCCCCCATTCTTTATCTCTGCTTAAAAATGAATGTAAAAGCCCGGCCAGCGTGGCTCAGTGGTTGAGCTTTGACCTATGAACCAAGAGGTCACAGTTTGATTCCTGGTCAGGGCACATACCCAGGTTGTGGGCTCCATCCCCAGTGCGGGGCGTGCAGGAGGCAGCTGATCCATGATTCTCTCCCATCACTGATGTTTCTCGCTCTCTCTCTCTGAAATCAGTAAAAACATTAAAAAAAATGAACGTAAAGTGGGATTCAACCAGGTCTGAGAGAGGAACAGGCCCTGCACTCGGCTCTCCACCCCAGGTGCCGGGAGCTCCGCGGTCATTGCTGGTGCGGGCGGGTCCCGGAGGTGCGCGTAGTGGGTCTGCGGAGGGGCCTGCAGGCGGCATGGAGACCCGGGCGCAGCAGGTGCTCAGTGCCGGACACACAGAAGCTGGGCCGACGCCCCACTCCCAGGGAGAGAACATTCCTGCCCACAGGGCTACCCGCCCTCCACTCCTCGCCGCCTCGCTCCTCCGGAATGCTCAGGCACGTTGCCCGGGCAACCAGACGCCAGCGAGCGCGTTGCCATACTTCAGCCGCCTCCCAGCCCCGAGAAGCCTGCAAGTGTCCGCGTGCCTCGAGCTCTGCAGACACGGCTCCGAGCTCCCGGGGAGAGGAGATGGGCCCTGAGGGTGAGAGGGATCACAGGGCGCCTGCTGGCCTTGGGGACCGCACCCCTCCCCCAGGACAGTCCTCCCCAGGACAGTCCCCCCCAGGACGGTCCTCCTCAGGACGGTCCCCCCCAGGACGGTCCTCCCCCCAGGACGGTCCTCCCCCCAGGACCGTCCTCCCCCAGGACGGTCCTCCCCCAGGACGGTCCTCCCCTAGGACGGTAGTGACAGAGAACCCGGAGCAGCGTGGAATCCAGAGGATCTAGGGATGTCAGGGCCTTTACTGCACCAGGAACCCCAGCATCCCTCCCCCCAAGATCAGTGTCCCCCCTAATGGAGTGCGTGCTGGATCCGGAGGGGGACAGGATGGGGGGGAAAGATCCCTGGAGTTTTGTTTTTTTAAAATATATTTTTATTGATTTCAGAGAGGGAGAGAAAGGCATCAATGATGAGAGAGAATCATTAATTGGCTGCCTCCTACTGGGGAGTGAGCCCATAACCTGGGCATGTGCCCTTGACCAGAACCGAACCCAGGACCCTTCAGTCCTCAGGTCGACGTTCTATCCACTGAGTTACACCGGCCAGGAGTCCCCCACCTGGAGTTTCACTCCACCCAGAGGTCCGGGCTGACAAAGCCATCACTGCCCCTCAGCACAGCCTGGGGCCCAGGGTCTGTTCTCAGAAAGCCCTGGGTCTCCTGTCTGCAAAGAGCAGAAGCCATTGGTTCTAGAAGGAGCTCTGAGCGTGAGCGGGGTCCACGCTGCTTCCCTCCCGGCTCCCCCAGGTCCCTGCGGAGACCCCCGGGGTCTGGGGTGCTCAGGCCCTCCTGCCAGCAGCACCCGGGGAGCACGGGGTCCCCGGGTTTAAAGGGAAGAGGAAACAGTGCTCCCAGCCCCGCAGATGGTTCCCAGGGCAACTGCCCCCCACCCTCCAGCCCCCAGCCTCCCAGCCCCCAGCCCGGGGGCAGGCGCCACCTGAGGGGGAATGGTGCCTGTCTCCCACAGCGCCTTTCTTTTGTGGAGAAGAGACACAGAAGGGATCAAACTGAATCACAGCCACCGAACCTCATTAAACTCTTCTTGGGGGGAAGAGTTCAGTAACAGTTCCAAGGGGGGGCAGCAAGAAAGCTGCAGCCCGGGAGCGAGGGGGCGGAGCAGCGTGCTCCACCGGAGGCAGTCAGCGGGGCGGCAGCCGGGCTTCCAGAGAGTCTGGGCTGGGACCCTGCGGAGCCAGGGGACGGGAGGTTGGGGGGCCACACAGGCCCTTCCTCTCAGGGTGCGGGGAGCTCGGCAGCCGCAGGGCCCGCGAGGGCCACGGGGACGGATCTGAGACTCGGGGCGTGCTCCTGCCGGTGCCTGCAGCTCCGAGGCCTGGCCCCGGGTCCGGCTCCGGCTCCGGCTCCGGCTCCGGCTCCGGCTCCGGCCTGGGCGCCTTCCCAGAGCCCCGGGCCGGTCTCTCCACGACTCCTGCACAGCCCGCTTCCCGAGCCATCGCCGGCACGCCCTAAACTTCACCTTCTAAGCGTGTGCCGGTCGGTGGGTTTAGCGTGTTCACAAGGTGGTGCAACCGTCCCGCTGGTAATTCCAGAACCAGGTATCACCCTGAAGACCCCCCAAAGGCACCCCGCCCTGCTCGCCCGGCCACCTCACGTCCCAGGTGAGCGAACCCCCCTTTAGGGAGGATGGACCTGGACTCGGAGGAGACACACCAGCTCCCCGCCCTGGCAATGGGTTGGCTTTTCTTCGTAGCAGCCGGTGGCCTGGAAATGAGGGGTTTCCATGGTAACCAATTACAGCTCATGATTGGCGAAAAGCGACAGGAACACCCCGTGTGTGAAGTTATGCGGGGCAGGCAGGCCCAGGCCCGGGGCTGCTGTTCAATTTCCTGGCGATATTTCTCCAAGCACTTAGTCGGCCGATGGGGCCTGGCGGGGCCTGGCGAGGCCAGACTGTGCCTGGAGGGACCTGGTGAGGCTGGCTGGCACCCAGTGTTGCTGGTGGTTCTGGGGAGGACTGAGGAGGCGTGCGAGGCCTGGGGGCACCTGACGGTTGCCAGTGGTGCCCGCTGGGCCGAGGCACCCACTGCTTGAAGCAGCATCTTGTCCCTCTGAGGCCGGACTTGGGTCCGAATGAGCAGCTCCTGGGAGAGCCAGAGGCCTCGCCATTCATCTTCATGGTCACCTGCGGCCACAGGAGCCGCCCGGGGGTGACGGGGAGCTGCACGCTGACCTGAATGCCCGTGTGCGGGGTGGGGCACCCCTGCGCCGAGCTGGGCGGGCTGTGGGGGCGCTGCACACGCGGAGCTGGGTGGGGAGCCATTAGCATAACGAGCAGCTCCTAATGGCAGCGGCAGAGGAGACACTGGGCCTCAGTCGTCAGGGATCAGCCCCTCTTGGCAAGGGGCGCTCCTGAGCGCAGGTCCTTCCTCGGCCCGTCCTGGACCTCCAGGGCCGCACCTGCCCGGGCATCGGGGAGACGAGGAGGGGCAGCCCCCCGGGGGGGCAGTGTGGCCCGAGGGGGGAAACACACCTGGCCACACTCACACAGGATACACAGCAACACACACAGTCACACGGACACTCACCACACCCACACACTCACTGATACACACATGTACTGACACACAGGTGCACACACACCAACTCACACATAGGTGCACACACACCAACTCACACATAGGTGCACACACACACATAGGTGCACACACACCAACTCACACATAGGTGCACGCACACACAGATGCACACACACACAGATGCACACAAACACACACAGATGCAAACACACAAACTCACACACAGGTGCACATACACACTCACCTCACAAACACACACACATACCGACACCCAGGCACCTTCACATACAGATACACACTCACTGACACTCACACGTACCGACACACACGGCCACACTCACCAACACACTCACCTCACAAACACACATACATTCACACATGATACACTCACAGCAGCACTCACACCCACGCACGAACTCACCCTCACTCACAGACATGCCTCATGGACAAAAACACTGTATACATTCAAACACGGACACATACACAGGTACACCCTCACCCGCTTTTACACTCAGTCTCATGCTGACAGCCACACACACACACGCATCCACCTGCCTCGCACACTCACACCCCACGCAATCTGAGACACCCCTGTGTGCACGCTCACACGGTGACGCACACTCACTCCTGGGTTTATTTCCTGTGAAAGCCACGCCGCCCTCAGAACGGCCAGCTGTTTCCGCGCTGGTTCTGAGCAGCTTTCGGCCGGCACCTCGCACGGAGCACCCCCTATTCCCCCCCCCCCCCCCGCTGTCCCCGCCGCCCCCTCCGCCCCGCCCGCAGCCGTCACAGATCGGGATCCTGTCAAGCTCTGATGTGACGAGCGCTCACTTTGAATGGTGCCTGTTACCTAAGCTGGTGGGAGAAGGCGCGTGGGCCGGGCCCCACACCTTTCCACGTGGCTGTCCCCAGCTCTGGGTTCCACGTGACACCCCTTGAGCACACCTGGGAGCTCACGTCACCCTGGGAGGGGCCCCCACCCACAGGCTGTGCCCTGCCTCCCACCTCCGGGGCCGGGGGCGGATAGGTTTCCAGGGCACCTGCCCGGAGGGGAGTGGGAAGCACCGATGCCCACAGGAGGCGCTGGGCAGAGCTGGCGTCCGCACACTGTCCGTGGGGCCCCGGCAGGCGGCGTGTGCCCGAGCGAACCCCAGAGGGGCCCCGATCAGAAGGGTTCCCAGGAGACGCCGAGGCCACGGCGGCTGTAACACGTGCACATTCCACGGAAACACGAGGAGGGCGGTGGTGGGCGAGCAGGGAGCGCGGGGGGGGGGGGCGGGCTCGGGACACACCTGGCCTTCAGCCCCCGTGACGTCCGCCGGGTCCGCCGCTCTGAGTGGACGCCGGCCCCCCGGACCTGGGCGGAGGTGGCTGCTCGCTGAGGGCCGCCGCCTGGGGGTGACCTCTGTGACCCAGAGACCGTGTCGCCCGCCGGCCCTGCCACGCCCTCGCCTCACGTCCTCGCTCCCTGTCTGTCCTGTTCTGTTCTGTTCTGTTCTGTTCTGGGCGTTGTTGGCAAAGGGGGTTTTCAAGGTCTGCTTGTCGGCGGACAGCCAGGGGCTCGGGGCTCGGGGCTCGGTTTCCCCCGGGCAGCGGGCGGTGGCTGTCGCCCTGCTCTGTGCCATGCGGCTCCTTGGAGAGATGCGAGGGTCGTGCAGGCCGGGAAGCAGCTCTTAGGAACATGGGGGGAGGGGGGCTGACATGACCGGTGCAGGTTCGGCTTCCCCTGTGAAGTGAGGATGCGCGTCCGTGGAGGGGGGGGAGGGAGAGGCCTTGCAGAGCCGCCCGCACTGACCTTCCCTCTCTCTCCCACGCAGTTCCATGTCCCTCCGCTGGCCGGGCTGCGCGCTGGGAAGCCATGCCTGGATCCTGATCGCCATGTTTCAGCTCGCCATGGACCTGCCCGCCTGCGAGGCGCTGGGCCCCGGCCCTGAGTTCCGGCTGCTGCCCCGGCCCTCGCCCCGGCCGCCCCGCTTGTGGAGTTTTAAGAGTGGACAGCCGGCCCGGACCCCCGCGCCCGTGTGGAGCCCCCGCCCTGCCCGCGTGGAGCGCAGTCACGGGCAGATGCCAAGTCCCCGCGCCAAACGGGCGCACAGACCCCGGGACCAGGTGGCCGCCCTGGGGCCCAAAGCGGGGCTCGCCAAGACCCCTGCCGCCGCCAAACCCAGCCCTTCCCTGGGCCCCGCGCCCTCCTCGGCGTCGCCCCCCGTGGGCAGCGGGGCCCCCACGGACCAGCAGGCCCTGCTGAGGAGGGGCCGGAGGCAGCTGCCCGCCGCGTTCAACAGCTTCGACCTGCACCTCCGCGGCAGCAGGCCCACCACAGAGGCCGAGTTCATCGCGTGGGGGCCCACGGGGGAGGAGGAGGCCCTGGCGGCCAACACGATTCCCGACGGCCCCACCACCGTCTCCTACTTCCAGACGCGGAAGACCACTGCGGCCACGGCCACCACCACCGCCACGGCCACCACGGCCACCGCCCTGACGCTGCAGACTAGGGGGGTCACTGCGCCCCTGGACCCCAGGAACAGGGTCCCGGCCGGGCTCAGCACCACGGAGCCTTCCACCAGCCCCAGCAGAGACAGCGGCAAAGACACCAAGCCCCCGCGGATTCTGGGGGAGACCTCAGGTACGCCCCCGCTTTTCTGGTTGGGGTTCGCACGGGGTGAGGGATTTCCCGGGGGCATGGCTTCGGGGGGCGGGGTGCTGAGCTGGCCCGGGCGATGCTTCTGGGTGGGACTGCGTGTGGCAGAACCTAAAGCGAAGGCACGGGGCCAGGAGCGGTGCGGGGCGCCTGGGAGAGAGCGCTGTGCCCGTGAACGTGCGGCAAGTATAGGCGGAGGGAACGGCCTGGAGTGGGTGCTGGGCCGCCGGCTCCCCCTCCCCCGGACCGGAGTGGTGCGGTCCGGCATGGTGGCACGTCCTCTCGGGGGGCCACCCGGGAGCAGGGTGTGGGCACGTCTGGTGCAGCGAGGGGCCAGGGGGAGCCTCCAGATACCTCCAGGGCGTGGCTCTGCGGGTGGCCGCTGCCCGACGGGCCGGATGAGGGCTCAGTTTAGACGAAGGGGAGCCCCGGTGGGAAGGAAGGGCCCCCCGTAGGCGGGGGCAGCTAGGGCTGCTCAGGTGGGTGCGGCAGGGGGTCCGGTCCTCGGCCCCTGGTGCTGGGTGCCGGGCTGGGAGTGCCTCCTGCAGCGAGGTTTCCTCCTCCTGCTCCGCCTGCACCGCATCCTCCGATGGCTTCCTAGGAGGAGGGCTAGAGGTCTCGCGCACCCAGGCCCGTCCCTCCCGCTGTGGCCACCCGTGTGTCCCCACCACATGGCTGTAAGGACAGCAGAGTTAGGGGACCTCTGTCCCAGCTGCCTCCAGCTTCCCTTTCCCAGGCCCCTCCACGACTCACGTGCATAGGTGGGACCTGTGTGTGCGACAAGCAGCCACGCTTGCTGACTTAGAAAAAGGGGGGTGCTGTGTCCAGGGCATGAGCTCAGAGCGGCGGGGGGGTTGGGGGGGTGGGGAGAGGGAGCCAGCAGACTCCTTCACACCTGGCTTGCTCTGCACATCCTAAGGTTTGGGGGCCCTGGCACTTGACCCCTGCCCTTGTCACTGCGTCCCGGCTGGCAGGCTGGCCGTGGCCAGCAGCTGGACAGGCTGTGTGGGGTGCGTGGCTTTTGTTCCATGGCCTACTTTCGCCCTTCCCCGGACAAGGGAGCTGTGCTTTCCCGCTCCACTCTCTTCCCTAGAGAGCAACACATGATGAACGCGGAACCTGCTCCCTCTGGGGAGAGGGCAGGGCCTGGAGCCTGGGTGCCTCACGGGAACGCGCCTGCAGGGCCCTGTCCGTCCACCTCTCTGTGCTAGCCAGCCGGGATGCAGACACGAGGGCAGGGGTCAAGTGCAGGGCCCGGGCCTGCAGTCCATCCTCTCTGTGCCAGGCGCCTCCGTTTTCATCTCAATGAGCTCACACGCCGTCATGGTGATGAAGTGAGGGCTGCCGCCTCGGTTCCTGTCACCCCTTGACCCAGGGCCCTGACTGTGTAGACGCGGATGGAACCCCAGTCCCCCTTTACCCCCCATTACGTATATGGTGACTAAAGGAAGCGCGAATCAGTTCCCTGGACATGGGATGTGGCTGCTCCAACTCGGCAGATGTGATCTTGGAAAAGACGTGCGGTTCCTCCTCATGGAATCTGGTGCGGAATTAATTTGTTTAGCAAAACAGATTGAAAGGGGGTAAATATGTGTGTGCGATGCAGAGCGACGGTGATTCTGGGAAGGGACGCGGAGGCTGGGCGGGGACGGCCAGTGGCCCTCGATTCCAGGCCGAGGTGAGGAGAGGCAGGAAGCGTGAAGACGGTGCCTCTAACCAGGGGACCGCCCAGGCCAGCTGGTCCTACATGAGTGACACAGTCCTCGGGGACACTGAGACCCCAAGCCGGCGTCCCCGGAACCCCCATTGTCTCAGCCACCGTCACATGTAGACCCGGCTCCTCACTCTTTCCCGAGCGTGACTGTGGCTCCCGCATCTCGGGCGGAATTGAAAGTGGCCGGGGGGTGGGGTGGGTGGGGGGGACTCGGGATCGGTGCACGCGTGGGGGTCAGCAGCCCCGTGTGAATCTGGGCTCTGCTGCGTGTGGTCGTGTGACACGAAGGTGCTCGTCTCTCTTGGCTTCCTGGTCTTCGTCAGCACAGTTCAGTCACCGCCCCTCCTGAGTGGGTGCCGCGAGGATTCGGTAAATGAGCAAATACAAGATGTTGCGCCTGGCACCTGAGGACCTCCGTACACGCCAGCTGTTTTTATACCCAGCGCGAGTGGCTCCGAGAGGAGAGGTGCAGGTGCCACAGGGAACAGGCTGCCAGGGGCGTGGGAGTGTTGTCATCCCAGCGCACCCATCTGTGCGCGCTCACTGCCAGGGGCACCCTGAAGGCTGGGGTGCAGGTTTCAGGAAGCAATAGAATTCGTGAGGGCAGTTCTGTCCAAGGAGGGCTGCTTGGAATCAGACCTGGGGAGCTGTACATTTTATTTTGGCTTCTGTAGAGAAATGTTGAGAAGGAGCATGCTACGTTTTCCTGTCTGTCTGTACCACAGGCGTTGGTGGGCGTAGCAAGGGCAGGGGCTGTGGATTTGGGGTGCTCCGCCATTTCTCAGGAGCTAACATTACATGAGATACTGATTGGGATCGTCAGAGCCAACCCCCCGCCCCCGCCCCCCACACACAGTCCCCCCGTAGGTGAAATGCTTGGGAATTTCTCCCAGTCTGGGTGGAGTGGTTACAGGTGCCACTGTCTGCCTTCACATTCCTGACGTCATCCTGGATGAGCTGTGTGACCCTGGGCAGCTCGCTTGTCCTCTCTGTGCCTCCGTGGAGGTTGCAGAGTTAAGCATCTCATAATGTTGTAAAGATTAAGTGAGATAGACATGCCAGGTGCTCAGTGTGTGGCACATAGTAGCTGCTTGGTACATGTTTGCTGCTGTTACTATGATGATGATGATGGTGGTGATGGTGCAAGTGATGATGGTGATGGCAGTGGTAGCATGATGATGATGGATATGATGATGGTGATGATGGTGATGATAGTAATTATGATCATGGTGATGGTGATAGTGATGATGGTGATGGAGATAGAGATGGTGACAGTGATGATGGTGATGATGGTGATGTTGGTGAAGGAGATAGTGATGATGATGGTGATGATAGTAATTATGGTCATGGTGATGGTGATGGTGGTTATGTAGGTGATGGAGATAGAGATGGTGATGGTGGTGATGGTGATGGAGATGATGATGGTGATGAAGACAATGATAATTATGATCGTGATGGTGGTGGTGGTGATGATGGAGGTGGTGATGGTGATGGAGGTGGTGATGGTGATGGAGGTGGTGATGGTGATGATGGAGATGGTGATGATGGTGATGGAGATGGTGATGGTGTTATAATAATTATGATCATGATGATGGTGGTGATTATGATGATGGAGGTGGTGATGATGGTGAGAAGGTAATGATGATGATGATGGTGATGGAGATGGTGATGATGATGGAGATGGTGATGGTGATAGTGATGATGATGGTGATGAAGGCAATGATAATAATTATGATTGTGATGATGGTGGTGATGATGATGATGGAGGTGATGATTGTGATGATGGTGATGGTGATGACAGTGATGATAATGACATTTATTATCCTTGTGATGATTTGCGGCTTTGTTGTGGAGTCATCTGAGGAGGTCATTTGATGAGGTTCCATTTCCTCACCCCTGACCTTGTGCCTCATGCAGAGGCACCAATGCTCCAGAAGGAGCTGCTGGGATGGAAAATCACCCTGCTCAGCCCTCCGGGCGCTGAGCCCCAGCCTCCCCTGGTGCTGGCGGAGGGTGAGTGTCAGGTGGGCTCATTCACTGGAGGTGGAGAGAGGACTCCCAGAGCGCAGCCCTCCTCCTGTGGCTGCTCCCTTGCTGGCCATGTTCTGAGTCTGTAATCATCAGGTCTCCTGGGAGGAAAATAGAAAGTCATTTCCTGGGCTTTAATCTCACAGCTCGTAAAGGGCGCTGCGGGGAAGGGCAGCCAGCTGACTGCCATTACTGCCGTCGCCCACTGCGGGGTCTCCCGGCCTGGGGCCTGGTGCTCAGCGACGGCCTGTGCTCAGGACGCCTGCCTGGCCCTGGCGTCTGAGACTCTGCCTGCCGGTGTGGGGGCCGCAGACGCTCCTACCTGCTCAGACCCACCTGGCACGTTCCTCAGCTGCCCCTGCTCTCAGCGGGGGGAGAGGGGTGCCACTCAGGAGGGACAGCGGAGCTCTGAGGTCTCCATTGTCACGCAGGGTTGGCTCCATTCAGGATCAAGCTGGTATTGGTGACGCCCAGCAGCTTGAGGGGGCGGGGCTCAGCTGTGACCTCAGTCCTGCCTGGTGCTTCTCGCACTGGGACTCACTCACGAGTTCCCAAGGATGATGTCCGAGTTGCTTTGTCCTTGTCACCAGGGGGCCTTCCCTGTCCTTGGGTTGCGTCCCTCCGTCAGCATGAGGGACAGCTGGTGCCCTCTTCTCTCGCCCCAGTGGTCACCTGACCTGGACAGCAGAACAACCTGGGGAGCAGGTCTCGTGATGATGATGCATGTGTCGAGGGACAGGATTGGGCTGGGAGGGAGAGAGGGGCGGTGGAAACGTTGAGCCCCTTCCAATTAATGTGCTGGTGTTCGCTGCCAGGGCAGTGAATCCGTCCTTGATTTAAAGATACAGCATTTGAAGCAAATGACTCATGAACTTCAGCAGTTTTGTGTGGCTTCGTTGGGACGAGAGCGTCCACGCGCATAAGCGTGCGGAGCTCCGAGACACATCCTGACCCCTGTCGGTGGCCAGGCTGGCCCTGGGGTCTTACCTGGGACTTCCGAATGGAGGCCGCGTGGCTCCTGCTGCTGGCTGTGGTTTTGGTGGGGAACTGTGTGGTCACAGGCCAGATCCTGTGTCTGCCCCCCTTCCACCCCGCCCTCTGGCCCCGTCCAGCCTCCCCGGGCGCCCGTCTGCTTCTGCTGAGCACAGCTGTGCGCACAGCAAATGGATAAGTGAGCTGCGACTCATTAGAGCAGCCGCGGGTTCTCTGCTGATGACTCGATCCTGCCTCCTCTCATTTCCCGTCACAAGCTGCCTGCTCCGACTTATTGCATTTGGTGCTTCTTGCTGTCTCCGCTCCCCCAGGGCCTAGTTCGTTCTCCTCCCGAGAGCAGGGAGGGGCCTGCGGACCTTTCATTCCTGCGCAGCCCCTGCCCCTGAGGCGCTTTTGACCTGGGAGCTGCCTCGCTCACTCTCCCGGTCCCTTCCCTCTGCCAGGCCCCCCAGAGCTGCAGGAGGAGGCCTGGGCTGACACCCCTCTACCTGGAAACCAGGGTGGTGGGCGGGGTGCAGGGGACACACCCTGCAGAGTGGGTCTGCCTCACCCCCCGCCCCTCACTAAGCAGTGGATGGTGGCAGATCCCGCGGACATGCATGGAATTGATGGTTGTCACCCCCTCACGGGGCAGTGATCTAAGCCTTGAGGTCAAACATCGGACAGAGCATCCTTCTTGGAGCCTGTGTTTGACTCTGTTAGGAGGATGGGGTTGGAATTCCTGGCACCCGGACTGGTGTGCAGCGGCCGTCCGCGCTGCGCTCAGCTGGCGTGAAGAACCCCCCAGGGGGTGGGGGTGGAACACCGGCCGCCTCTCCTCACGGAGGTGAGACCTGTTGGGGGATGTGGACAGACAGGGGCCCCGGCGGACACGGAGAAGCGGCAGGCGGGTCGGAGAGAAGTCTCGCGGCCACGCAGCCACGCAGCCACGCAGCCACGCTCAGCCGGTCCCCTCCTCGTTATTCTGGAAACACGGACAGTGGGGGCGGGGCCGGCCGGCAGGGAGGGCGGCCAGGTTTCCTGAAGATGGAGGCGGCCAAGTCCCGAGGGCGGGGAGGCCGGGCAGGCAGGAGGCCTATGAGCAGGATGGGGTGGGAGGGAGATGCAGTGGGTGCAGAAGCCAGAGCCTGGCAGGCCCGGCCGCCTGGGGGGCACAAGGAGTGGGCGGGGGAGGGGGGCTCCTAGGAACAGGTGCCAGTGAACCCCGAGGCCCCTCCTCCAGCTCAGGCGCTTGGAGAGCACACAGGCCCTGAGCTCCTTCTGCCGACAGCGAGCAAATGGCCTTGGCCGCCTTCCCTTCCCGCCCGTCAGCAGCCAGCGGAACGGAACGCGGGAGACCTGGGCCCGCCCCCTCCCAGCTCCGGGCTGTCTCCTGGGCTGAGTGGGGGGCGAGCTGCCCTGGGTGGGTGGCAGGGAGACGTGGCCCTTTCCCTGAACCGAGACCCCCCCCAGCCCCCCCCCCAGCCCAGGAGTCCAAGGTGCTGGGGTCCCATGGAGGGTGGAAGCCTCGGCCTCGCCTCCGAGGCAGGTGGTCCCGCGCGGGGCTGCAGCGCCCCCTGCGTCCGCCTGGTCCCGGGGTCGCCGCCAAGATCGCTGCGGCACGTGACGCGGGAGCCATATGGTCAGACGGCCGCGGGGCTTTGCTTTCAAAGTGGTTCAGCGCGGCTCCGCCTCGAAGTCTGTTCCCAGGTGCTGGTGATCAGCAATAACCGAGTACGGCTCCCGTTCCGGAAGCTTCTTTCAGCAGCAGGCTGGAACCTGCCCCGGGGTGACATGGGGGTGGGCCCTGCGGGCCTCAGGCCGAGTGAGGCGGGCACCTGACCCGCCCCGGCCCTGGCCCTGGCGGCCTTGGCTCTGCCACGTGACCTGGGGAGTGTGGCCGCCGGCAAGGTCGTTCCGAGAGGAGGCTCTGCTCACCCGGGGGCAGCTGGGCTCCCAGGGAGCTGGGGCCGCCGAGCGCCCAGAGGCCGGAACGTGCGTCACCCGCCGCTGTGTTGTGGGCAGGGGGGCGGGGGGGCGGACGGCTTGTGCTGGGAACCGTTCTGTCCACCGCAGCCTCCTCCCCTGGGGGCTGGGACGGGGCCTAGGGGCAGGCATTCTGGGCGCGTGGACCCAGACCCTGCATCCAAACCTCGGGCAGCGGTCCCCGGCCTGTCTCAGCAGGACCGGAGCCTCAGGCAGTGGCGGCTGATGAGGGAGATGAGGCCGGGCTGTTTCCGAAGGCCGAGGAGGCCCAGAGCCACGGGCAGCCAGGCCAGCAGCCGCTGCCTCTGATGTCGCCATGGGGGGCGGGGGGGGGGGCTGGAGGACCTACCAGGGCCCCAGGCCGTTGGTGCTTTCAGCTCGGCCAGCTCACGGGCTGATTCTCTAGGGAAAGCAGCCCCCCCACCTGCCCGGCCCTGACCCCAAACTCCCACAGGGCGGGCGCAGGGGCAGAGCCCGGCCTGGGTGACGGGGTACAGGGGTTATTCCTCAAGGTGCCCTGAGCTCAGTCACTCATGTGGCCACATCCCCACCTGTTGTTTTCGCCCCTTTCATCCTCAGGCCCTCAGTCACTGTCACCCCGAGTCTCCCTCACCCCTGATCGAGGGCCCTGTCGGCTCCTGAACTGGGAACCTGGCAGCCCGGAGGGAGGAAGGGACAGAGGGGACCCCAGGAGCACCTCCCGGCGAGGCTCAGGCTCCCTCCCCTCCTCTGAGTGGTGGCCCCTCCTCTGATCCGTCCTGCCATCCCCCAGGGAATGAATAGGGGACAGGATAGGCCCTTAGCCCAACTGAGAGCAGAGGCTGCTCCCACTTAGCCTGGATGCTAGGCCACACCCCCTCCTCCACCCTGGCCTTGGGCCCTTGGGCCAGTGTGGGAGGGAGTCCGGGTCCAGGTGAGCAAAGAGAGAATGGAGCCGCCCACCTGCCTGCCCGCGGGCTCCAGGTAGCAGGAGTGTGGGGTGCAGACAGCAGCCTGGAGGGGGTCCCTGTCGGGGTGTTGAGAAGTCATTGTCAGGAGGGCATCCCGGTCCAGCAGGCAGGCGGAGCGCGGCCGGTGCATGTGGGGTGAGGAGTGGGGGGGCCTCTCTCAGAGGCTGGGTGGAGCCTCCCCGCCCCTTCCCTGCCTGATGACCCAGTACACACCCTCCCCTGGTCCCCGGGGACACTCCTGCCTGGAGAGGGTGAGCTACGCTCACATCCTGTCCCCTCACATCCTGCCCCCGGGTCCCCTGTGCCTGGCTTAGGGCCGGGCAACGTGACCACTGTCCAGGGAGGGCACGTGCCGTGAGCAGGAAGCTGGACACCTGACTCCCTGGCGACGGGTGCCAGTGCCGACCCAGGACTCACGTCCCGACACCTGAGCCACCTGTGGCCTGGAATGTCACCCTCGGGCAGCGTCCCCAGTGACCGGCCCAGGGCCTCCGGTACCTTCAGAGCAGAATGTCTGGGGGCCGAGGTGGGCAGGTCTCCTGAGACAGGAGGAGCCGTTGCCATGGGGACGTGCACCCTGGTGAGCTAGGGTTCATTGCTGCCCACATGGGCCATGCCTGGTCTTGAGGGAGAGGGAGCCAGCCAACAGTGTTTCTCAAACTCATGTGACCGCAGAACCCCGAGTGTGGAGAATCGACTAGGATGGTGTTCCGCGGATCGCTCTTTAGGAAACGCCTCCCCAGTGTCTGTGGGCCCGGCTTTAACCTGACGACCCTGTAAAGACACTCTTTCTGAAAGGTCACCCTCCCCGGAGCGGGGTGGGGTGAGGACCTCTGCGTCCTTTGGGGGGACAGAGTTCACCCCACCACCCATCAGATGCAGCTCCTCTCTCTCTTCTGGGGGACACACGTCAGCAGGAGGCCTGTGGGGCCCACAGAGCAAGGCCTTCAGGGGGGAAGGGGCTCTTCACCCACGAGAACAGGCGTTTCTGGAACTTTCCCTGGACGGCACATGGATTTTTCCTCGTCCTGGTAGAGGAGGAGGCAGGAGGAGCGAAGGGGCCAGCTGCCGGGTCCGGAAGTGGAGTGACTGACACCCGGGGGCATCCAGGCAGCTGGGCCCGGCCGCCTCCTGTGCTCTCTCTGAGGGGAGCATCGCCCACCCAGCGTCCCATGGTCGCTCCCTGCCCCGAGCAGCTGTGCTGAGCAGCGGGCAGAGCCGCGGAGCACAGGCTGGGCTGGCGTGTGGGAGACTCGGTGTGCGCGCCCGTGAGTGGGTGTCCCTCCGCCAGGCGGCCCTCAGACACCCTGCGCGTGTCGGCACGCGGCTCCCTCCTTCCTGCTGAGCGCGGGAGACCCGGCCTTCCTCCCGCGGGGATGTCGCAGCCTGCACGTCGCCCGTGGCCTCTCCGAGCCCCGAGCCCCTGCAGATGGGCTTAGTGGGTTCTGGGTTCTCCTGCCCCACGGGTCTCGGAGACGTGAGCACGGAGCACGGAGGGGGATGAGCACCTGTCAACACCGGTTTCCACGTGGAGTCTTTACGGATGTCTTGCCTCCTGGGCTGTGCCTGCCCCCCCATCCCCACTTTTCCTGCTGCTCCTGCAGTGCTGACCCGGGAAGGGCAGGCCCCTCAGGCTGCCCCGGGCGTCCCCTGACTTATTTTTATGGATGTGCGTGGTCCTTTCAGGAAGCCTGTCCCTCCTGAGCCTCGAGGGACATGTGCTCTGTGCCCCCCGAGGCCCCAGCGGCCGCAGGATCATCTGCAAGTCCTGGGTCCAGAGCAGGGCACGCAGTAGGGACGCAGCCTAAGAGGATGTCGTTTGCTCATTCATCCATCCATCCATCCATCCATTCATCCATTCACCCAACCATGTCTGTGAATGGATGAATTCCACGAACACCACCCAGTGCCCGTGTCCGTGGGGAGCTGGGACCTTCACCGCCAGCAGATGGCTCGGCCCGTCCTCAGGCAGCCCGCGACCCGTGGGAACCAGGTGCGCTGCGGGGCAGCTGCCTTCCCGTCCCGTGCGCTGCGGGGCAGCTGCCTTCCCGTCCCCGGCGCTGCTGTCATTGATCTGGAGGGAGGGGCATGAGGAAGGGACCCTGCTCCCCCTGGGGGAACCCCAAGGGACACGATGGGGGGAGGTGCAGTGTGCCCTGACCCGCCGTGGGAGAGCCAGGAGGGGTCCCCCGCGGCGGTCAGGGGCAGGAGAAGGCCATGGTGCCTTGTGCGATCTCCCAGGGAACAGAGAACCTTCTGGAGTTCTGATCTGCCCACCCGCGTCGTCTGTGTCAGAGCCAGAAATAGAACGCGGAAGATTCTCGCTCTGATTTCTGTGCTCATAATTCTAGGGCAAGATGCCCTTATGAAATGTGGATCAAAGGAGCCACGGGGAGGGGGAGCCAGCGAGCGAGCGGGCGGGTCACGTGAGGTCTGCACGGCCCAGCCGGCCTCGCCAGCGCTCTGCCAGCCGCCCGTGTAAGCCAGCACGCCCCAGGTATTGACTGGCTCAGCCAGGATGAAGCAGCAGCGATTCGCAAAAGGCCTCTTCGATCATGACGGCTAAATCCCGATGCTGACCGCAGATCCGACCGGAGCACCTGCTCTGGGGCAGGAGGGAGGGCACCGGCTCAGATGCTGCCTCGTGGGAGGAGGCCACACATTGGCGGCCCCGGGAAATGTGTGGGAGGGGGCGTCCGGCCTGGAACTCCGGCCTGGAACTCTGGCCTTCATGTGAATAATGACATGTACTTGGTTCTCACCACGAGCCGGGCTCGGTGGAATTCAATCCTACGAGGCGCACAGCCGTTCCGGGAGATGGGCACGGCTCTGATCATTCAGCAGAGGCAGAAACAGAAGCGCAGAGAGGTTAAGGGACTTGCCCAAGGTCACACAGCGTATAAGGGGTGGCGCTGGGATTTGGACCTGGTTTCAGGGATGACACGGGAATGCACTGCGTGACCCAGGGCCTTACCTCCTTGAGTCCTCTCAGCCGCCCTCAGGGTTTATGGTATTTTCAAAAAGGTACTTACAGTTTTGGCTAACAGGTGTTAGGGGGTCTGTGTGGTTGCAGAACTGTGTCCGGAGAGAACCAGAGACCTGGGTCCCTGAGCGCCCACAGGCCCTGGGGACACCGTGGTGGACACAGCGGGTCCTGAGCTCACTGGCCAGGGACAAGGAGGGTGACAGGCAGGGGGAAGCAGGTGAGGCCACCTGGGTGTGTGGATGGGGAGGTGGGACGTAGGGGGCGGAGGAAGGATTTGCATCATCTCTGGGGTGAGGCCCTGGGGCCCACCAGCCGCTGCACGTCTGGGGAGTGAGCGGGGCCCCATTCCTTGGCCGCGGGTGGGGTGCCCGCTAAGAGAGCTGGTCCATCCCAGGGCAGACTGGACCCTCTGTCCACCCCGATGCCCAGGTAAGGGTCCTGGAAGCCGGCGGGAACCGCATCCCCCAGTGCCCTGCGTCTCCCACTGGGAGTGTGAGCCCGAGGTCTCACTGCTGCCTTCCCAGCTTTTGGGGGAAATAAGTCACAAAGTTAATTTGATTTTGAACAGATTCTGAAGTCAGTTCCCAGGGGGCAGGGCTCAGTTTGCATTTCTCTCCTCCTGAGTTGTGTTGGCTGGTGTTCAGGGGAGTGAGCGGCTGGGGTTCTCCGTGCCCCTCCCTGCACAGGGCGGCCCTGGGAGTGGATGTCTGAAGCGCCGTCGGAGGAGGGGCGGCGGGCTCTGGCGGCTGGCGCTTGCCCCTTTGCGCTTGGGTTTCGGTCCCTCAGGGCTCAGCGAGGCGGTGGCATGAGCACCCCTGATCTCATGGTGTGTGTGAGCTCACCGCACACTTATTTCTGCCTCCCTCCCGGAGTCCTGCTGTGTCCCTGGCGCCCGGGTGTCTGCTGGGGGTGGGGACCTCGATACCCACACCTCCCAGGCCTCACCCACTGTCTCCTAAGAGGGCAATCAGCGCAGCCCCGCCCACCCCCCCCCCCGCTGGGCGTCCTCATGGCGCTCTGGGACCCCCTCATCTCAGATGAAAGGGGTGAGACAGGGCTGATCCCCGAGGGAACTGAAGCTGGGGTGCAGGCGCTTGCACACCCCGCTCACGCAGCGTTACTCACACCCACAGCCACCACAAGGGCAAGCAGCCAAGTGCCCATCGGTAGCTGACGGGAAGCTGTGGCCCATCCCTCCGGTGGGAGGTTACTCGGCCTTAAACAGGAAGGGAGCGTGTCACACACTGCCCCACGGATGGCCATGAAGGCACGCTCAGCGCGGCCAGCACAGAGGACGGTCCTGCCCGTTTCCACCAACAGGCGCCCGGAGCCCTCCGGCTCCTAGACAGAGAGCCGGCAGATGGCGGCAGGCTCTGGGGGTGCTGAGGGGACGGGGAGTCGCTGTTTAATGGGGACAGCCCCAGTTTTGCAAGTTGAAGTTCCGGAGACATTAGCACAGCCATGGACAACGCTGCTAGCCCCTACGCTTAACGTGGGGACATTCTGTGTGATGCGCATGTTTAACTTAAGTCTTTCAAAATTAAAAACCCAGCCCTAACGGGTTTGGCTCCGCGGATAGAGTGTCAGCCTGCGGACCAAAGGGTCCCGGGTTCGATTCTGGTCAAGGGCACGTACCTCAGTTGCAGGCTCCTCCCCAGCCAGAGCCCTGGTCAGGGCATGTGCAGGAGGCACCAGTTGATGTGTTTCTCTCACATCGGTGTTTCTCTCTGTCTTTCCCTCTCTCTTCCACTCTCCCTAAAATCAATGGGAAAATATCCTCAGGTGAGGATTGACCAAAACAAAGCAAAACAAAAAACCAAGGTTCTGGCGGCTTCGGACCGTAGGAGACCAGTTGTCTCCTCGGGCCCCGGCCTCCATCCTCAGCAGCATCGAAGGCAGAAACACTTTCTGGAGGCCCTGACCCCGGGCAGTGGTCAGACCCGCACCTGCAAAGACAGGGTCTTCTCGGCTGAAAGCAGGGCGCCCGGTGGCCATCCGGGGGCGACACGGGAGCAGGGCAGTGGCCGGCGGGGTTGTGAGCTCAGCCTTGCCCAGAGGCTGAGGGAGCAGATAAGCAGACACATGTGAGAGCTGGTTCCTCGGGGGAGGAGGAGGCCCAGGGGGGAGGGGGCAGCTAGAACAATCCAATGGGGCGGGTTGGGTTTGGGGGTTCGGTTGGTTTCCAGGGAGTGGTCCCACAGACTGAGGGACCTAAAACAACAGAAGTCTGTTCTCTCAGTTTGGGCCAGACGTCCCAGATCAAGGCGTGGGCAGAGCCGAGCGCCCACTGGAGGCCCTTGTGAGGGGGTGGGGAGGGGAGGTCCTTCCGGCCTCTTCCAGCCTCTGGTGGCTGCCAGCATTCCTTGGCTTGTGGCCGCATCACTCCAGTCTCTGCCTCCGTCTTCACCTCTCCCGTGTGTGTCTGCGTGGCACCTCCTCTTTGCGTGAGGACCCAGTCATTGGGTGTAGGGCCCACCCTCGTCCAGTGTAACCTCATCTTAGTCACAGCTTTTCCAAATACGGTCACACTCTGGGGGTTCGGGTAGATATGGACTTTAGGGCAGACACGGTTCAACCCGCTTCAGAGGTACAGGCACAAAGTCACGGTTTTCCACGTGAGGGTCAGAGAGACACTGCCCGCTCTCCAGCTAAGAGGCCCGGGAGCCCCAGCACCGGGACCGATGGGCAGGCCGGGCACGCGGGCCTCGTGTCCAGCTGTCTCCGCTGGAGGACCAGGGCTCCTTGAAGGAGGGGCCGGTGCCAGGGCTGAGCCCGGGACGGAACACGTTGGCCCTGGAACATCTTGTTTTCCCAGGAAGCGAGGAAGTGGGGGGAGAACTCCGGGACTTGGGCAGCCCCGGCCAGGGAGGCTCCCGCTGCCAAATCTGAGTAGTTCTAGATGCAGAAGCAGCCACTGCAGAACCCAGCGGTTTTCAGCCCTTCCCGCCCCGGCACACACGGCCGAGCGGCTCACATTCTGCCGCCAGAACATACGCTTTTCACGCCTCTGACCTAAACACCAGGTGGGATGTGGATTCACCCACAGTGTTGGCTGTTGTCTTTTTTTATGTGACCGTCTCAGGCCGCGGTTCTCAACCTTCCTAATGCCGCGACCCTTTCATACAGTCCCTTCTGTCACGGTGACCCCAACCATAAAATTATTCTTGTGGCTGCTTCATAACTGTCATGTTGCTACTGTGATGAATCGTCATGTAAATATCTGATGTGCAGGATGTATTTTCATGGTTACAAATTGAACCTCATGAAAACATAGTGACTAATCACAAAAACAATATGTAATTATATATGTTTTCCGATGGTCTTAGGCGACCCCTGCGAAAGGGTCGTTGGACCCCCAAAGGGGTCGCGACCTGCAGGTTGGTGACCCGCCGGTTGAGAACCGCTGGTCTCAGGGAAAAGAGGCCGCGCCGCTGACTGCACAGTTGGCTACAGCGTGTTTTAGGGCAGGGGTCCTCAAACTTTATAAACGGGGGGCCAGTTCACTGCCCCTCAGACCGTTGGAGGGCCGGACTATAGTTTAAAAAAAACGATGAACAAATCCCTATGCACACAGCGGCGGCAAAAACAGCCGGCCAGCCGGATAAATGTTTTCGGCGGCCGCACGTGGCCCGCGGGCCGTAGTTTGAGGACCCCTGTTTTAGAGGTTCTCGCAGCTCTGCCATGGGAAACCTCTGGAATAGCCGCCGCCAGCTGAAGGAGGGGCCGAGGGAATACAGAGACAACGGGACGAGGCTCTTGGTGGTGGAAAGGCACTAACAAATGCAGGAAAACGGTGGCACCAGCGCAGCGGCCACCGCCGCGGTGATACTCAGGCCAGAAACCCGGCAGACGGTAAAGGGGGTGAAAGCCGTGAGGAACGAGACTTCACACCCCAGATTCCCTCCCAGAATGAGACCTCCCGGAAGATCCTTGTTCCCACAAAGCGGGGGAGGTAATGGCAGCGAAGACACTTGTCAGAGACCCTCCGGGCCCAGGGGTCCGAGCTGCCCCCCCGGGCAGGGGACAGGCCAACCTCACGCCCCCCCCCCACCACCACCCAGGAGTCCCCGAGAGCACAGCACCGTTCCCGCCTTTCCTCCCCTACACGGAGGGCGTTCTGCAGACTGACTGGGACTTCCGTGACCTTCGACACAAGGTCATGCCAGCAAAAGGGAGCCTGGAAAATGAATCCAAACTCCGGGAAGTCCGTGAGGAGCCAAAACGGAAGGTGACACGTGGTCAGAAATCAAAACATGCCGGGGACACGGCTGGCTCCTGGGCGGGGGCTCGGGGACGGGTCCGAGGTGACTTTGTCCTGTCCTCTATGTTTGAAGTTGTTTAAGATACAAAGTAAAATAAATTAAATAATGGAATCTGAAATCTTATCACCCTTTTCAGTGTCTCCCTGAGCCTCTCCCTGTGGGTGCGGGAAAAAGCTGCCGCCTCCGTGAATCATCAACATAAGTCGTAACAAGGACATTGTGTCCGGCCGGCGGGGCTCAGTGTTTGAGCATCGACCTATGAACCAGGAGGTCACAGTTCGATTCCCAGTCAGGGCACAGGCCTGGACGGCAAGCTCGATCCCCAGTGGGGGGCGTGCAGGAGGCAGCCGATCCATGGTTCTCATCACTGATGTTTCTCTCCCCCCCCTTCCTCTCTGAAGTCAATAAAATATGTATTAAAAAAGAACGTTGTCACCCAGCTCCCAGGACAATAGTGCAGAGACAGTGCTGTTACTGTCCCCCAACCCCTGGCATTCGGAGGTCGTTGCCGCCACGAATGGGCTCTCGGTCTTCCTTCGCTGTGTCCCGTAGGGAAACCAGTGTGGCCTTGGCTGACCCACCACCCGATGCCCAGTGTCCAGGCGCCTGGAAAGGTGGGTCCAGCTGGCCGGCTTGCTCCAGGCGGCGCCCTCAGGTGCCCGCAGGCCCTGTGCTGGTGCCGGGCCTGCCTCCAGGATGGGCCTGGGGATCTGACGCTGGGCCTGTGTCCCCACCTTTGCCCCGTGATGGCAGCAGTGCCAGCTCCACCCATGGCCACCTTTGGGGGAGGGGGGACGCTCTTGGTAAGTGTGTTCTTCTGAGGGGGGACCCCCTGAGGCCGTGTTGGCTCCTGGTCATGTGATCAGAACTCATCAGAGTCCCCACGGAGCAGGACACAGGGCAGAAGTGAAAGCAAAGACGTGAGCACTGGCCACTGCTCAGCTGGGACTCCTGCGTGGTGGCGGGGCCTGAGGCGGGGCTGGGACGGTGGGCGGGCAGGGGCCACGCCACGTGTTTGTAGGGAATCCAAGGGGAAAGGGCTCCCCTGGGCCGAGAAACATGGCAAACAAACTTGATGGCACCCCTAGACGACATCTGTGCCTGCTCTCCCAGCCCCATTTGTCCAGGGACCTATGCATTCCCTCATTCATTCATTCCCTCACTCATTCACTCATTCCCTCACTCATTTATTCATTCATCACTCACTCATTCACTTATTTATTCACGCATTCCCTCATTCATCTACTCATTCATTCATTCCTTCATTCACTTATTCATGCATTCCCTCATTCATTTACTCATTCATTCACTCACTCATTCATTCATTCACTCACTCATTTATTCATTCACTCACTCTTATTCATTTATTCACTCATTCATTCACTCATTAATTCATTCACACATTCACTCACTCATTCATTCAGCAGTAAGCTATCAAATAAATGCTGAGGCTCACCAGGAGCTTGCAACCACTTGGGCCTGAATGGTTTTCTAATTTCTCCCTCTCCCTCCCCCAACGGGCTTGTCTTTTACATTTTGACCTGAACCCGTAAGTGCTCTGAGCTGCTGGGGCGGATTTGCAAAGTGAAGGTCAGTCTGGCTCGACCCGTCTGCAGGAGGCCTTGCCAAGAACAGATCCTGACTTGCCGACTCGCACTGGCTGGGAATGACTGGCCTCCGACTCCAGCCAGGCCCGCGCTCATCGGCCCGATGATACAATTGCAGGAGAGGCTGTCCCACTGGGCCCCGCAGAGCCGGAGCTCCCAGGACGCGGCAATGGCCATCCGGACGGTGGGGGTCACTCGATGGGGGAGCAGGGTGGTTTGTGTGGACAGACAGGGCGCAAGCAGGGTTTATAGGAGGAGAGGAGAGTGGAGAGAGGACACGCAGAGGCACATAGACTTCTGGACAATGTCACTGTGACCTCCAGGGACGTGAGCGTGTGGACCAAATGGGCCTTTGAGGGCCTGAGTCATTCCGTCCGGGGCCGCCAGGCCAGCCTTCCCAGCACGGGCTGCGGCTCTGCCTGCGGGTTCAGAGCCAGGAGCCCTGGCTCCCAGGTGCTGGCGGAGCCCTGCCTCCCGTCCCCGGCCTCAGCTTAATCCTCACATTTGTTCAATGCTTCGTGATTTGCAAAGGACTCTCGTGTACTTTTCCTCTGGCAGATGAGCAGGCAGAGTGAAGTGATTGGCCCAAGGTCAATGAATCAATCAGCAGAGCAATTATTGAGCTCTGTCGGCGCTCGTGGCTCTGAGCGCCACCGGGAGGCCCCAGGAGGAAGAGAAGGGCCGGCCCAGCTGGGCCAGAGACAGGCCCAGTCTGCACACAGACGCAGGCACGTGTGTGCACATGCATACACGCACACTGCACCTACAGCCCCATGCACACATAGAAACTGCACACCTGTGCACACACCCCAGCACTCCCAGCTGTATGTCTGCAGCACACACCGGTGCACACACATGCACACATGCGCACACACACCCTGCTCACACAAAGACAGATTCTACTTGCAGGCCCGGCAGAGTGGTTGGCCCACGGACAGTGGCGCCACCATGAAGTGGGACAGGAAGTGGAGCCCCGTGGCTCACAGGGACACAGGGCAGGGCAGGGTGACGGGGCCTGGATGCTGGGCTGTGCAGCTCTTGAGGGGCCGCCAAGCCCAGACCCCTTCTGCAGCTCCCCCGGGGCCGAGGTCATTGCTCCAACCCTAGGAGGAGGTCCCTGGAGGGAGGAGGAGGAGGCCAGTGCAGCTCCCTGCTGCGTCCCCGTCCCGGCGAGAACTGAGGTGAAATCCAAACCGTCACACGCAATCACGCGAAGTCACGGCGTCTCACGTCACACACGGTCGTCGGAGACGCCCCCGGACGGAGTTGGCCGGAGAGGCTGGGAGGCCGTTTCCTGCGTTAATGGTTCGGCGCCTCTGCTCCGTGAGCAGCAGCCGTGGGGGCTGCGGGCGCTGGTTCGGGCCCTTCTCCCGCGGGCAGGTGCTCGGCTCCCCGTGCGCTCCTCCGCTCCCGGCCTTGGCTTCTCCCCGCCTTTGGGGGGAGCGCCGCCCACAGCCTCAGCCTGGACCCAGGGCAGGTCGGCGCTTTGATTAGAAAATAATGAAGCTCAGCGTGGCCTTGAGAGGGGTCCGCGGGGATGCTCCGGCTCCCCCTCCTTCGGCCGGAGCACCCCGGCGGCCAGAGCTCTTCCTGGAGGCGGGCGAGCGGGGATGGTGATGGCCGGGCTGGGAGCCCCCTCAGCGCCCGGAGCACAGAGGGTGGGGGATGAAAGGCGGCCTCCTGAACCGGGAGGCACCGTGTTTGCATTTGGCTTCTTGTCCAGAGTAGGCGGGCGATTTGGGGATCTTGGTGGCATCTGGCCAGGCAAGGCCGCGGGTCCTGGCAACGCGTTCTCTAGGAGATGTCCCCGTCCCGGGCCCCTCCATGCTGGGCCGTGTGGACGCGAGCAGAGGGTGTAGTTGGAGTGAGCAGAGCTGACTGTGGACATGTGCCCTGTCGCCCGCAGACCACAGGCAGCTGCACCAGCCCTCCCGCCCCTCTCACTTCCTGCTGGAAACGGTGACCTCTACTGGAAGAGCTTCCTGGGGCCGCACTGACAAGTCACCACAAACAGGGGCCTTAGCGCCACAGAGACGTGCTCCCTCCCAGTTCCGGAGGCCAGGAGGCCCAAACCCAGGGGTCCCAGGGCCGTCTCCCCCGCTGTCTGCAGGGCAGGCTCCTTCTTGCCTTCCCCAGGCCTGGTGGCACCAGTGTTCTTGGCTTGTGGCCACATCGCTCCAACCTCTGCCTCTGTTACCACATGAATTTCTTTTTAAAAAAATATATTTTTATTGATTTCAGAGAGGAAGGGAGTGGGAGAGAGGGAGATAGAAACATCAATGATGAGAGAGAATCATGGATCAGCTGCCTCCTGCACGCCCCCGACTGGCGATCAAGATGGCAACCCGGGTGTGTGCCCTGACCAGGAATCGAACCTCGACTTCCTGGTTCATAGATGGCTGCTCACCCACTGAGCCACACCGGCCGGGCCGGCACATGGATTTCTGCCCCGGTCTCTGTGCGCACCACAGCGCCCCCGCTGTTCTCCTGTAAGGACAGCTGTCATTGGATGTAGGGCCGGCCTGAAGTCCGGGATGACGGCGATCCTTAACCACTTGTATCTGCAAAGGCTATTTCTAAATAAGGACCTACTCAGGGGTGCGGGGCACGTCTTTGGCACCCACTCCTCCACCCGTCCCACCTCCCTGGTCAGAGCACCATGCGCACATAAAGCTTGCACATGCGTGTGCACATTGATGCACACACACATGCACACTGATGCACACACATGCACAACACACACGGAGGCACACACATGCACACTGAGGCACACATGCACACTGATGCACACATGCACAACACACGGAGGCACACACATGCACACTGATGCACACACTGCACACGTGCACACACATGCACACTGAGGCACACACAGGCAAGCTGAGGCACACACATGCACACAGATGCACACACACCAGGAACAAGGAATGCAGCTGGAGCCTGAGATTCTCCTTTTACAGAATCTTCTGTTGTCGCGGCTGCAAAGGGCCTCACGCGCTCATCAGCCCAAAGGCGTTCCGAGTTCTTAGAGGAATGTGGGCTGCAGTGCAGACATGGGTTGAGGGGGGCCACACTGTGAGGAGAGCATGGGGACCCCAGAGCCCCCTCCCCGATTCCTTGCCAGCCCCTGGAAGGGGTGACGATAAGCCTCAGGGGAATGGTTTGGGGACCCCAGGTCCCCATTGTGTGGTGGGAAACCACGGCCCAAAAGGAGCAGGAGCTGCCCAAAGCCGGTGGCAGGGAAGTAGCAGGAATAGTGTGTTTTCTTCCCCAAACAGCCCGTGTGCTGTTTACATGTCAGCCTGTGCATTGTTCACAGGCGTGGCGTCGATGTAAGATGTCCGCATTCACAGACGGCCCCTGCTCTCTCTGGGAAGACTTCGTGTTGAAGTCTGTGCTTTCCTGAGCCGCTCGCCGGTATTTTAAAGTCCCGGCCTGGTGCTGCCTCGGGCCCTGGGTGCGCTACAAGCCTCTTCTTCTGTCTGCTTTGCCCCCTCGGAGTTTGTACATCGGCCTGGCCCCTGCTGTGCCCGGGAATCTCATGTTCGGTGCTGGACACTGTGCAGAAGAAGCCGTCGGGAGGATTCCACGGGCAAACGGTGGCCCGTGGCCCAGATCCCGTCTGTGTCTTGTTTTTGCACATCCGGAGCTAACGGTGGCTTTTCTACACTTTTCAGAAGGGAAAAATCAGAAGGGTGGCATGTCATAACCGTGAAGGTCATCGGAACTGTGGACGCCCGAGTCCGCGGGCAAAGTCTTGCTGGGATGCAGCCCCACCCACGTGTTGGCCACAACTGGTTGCCATGGAGACAGTGGGGCCGGAAGCCTAAACTTTTAACCGCCGGCCCTGGGCGGGAGGTGGCTCTGCAGCAGCCAGTGGGTCCTGCAGATGGGGAGCCGGGCTCCGTGTTCCTGGGCCCGTCCTCCTCCGACGTGGCAGCCCCGGCTCCGCCCCCGCGGCCCACGCACGCCTCCGCCCGGGGAGAGCTGGCATTTCGGGGGCGGCAGCACAATGCCTTTCTGTTCCCGAGCCCTCGGCGACCCGTCCTGAGTCCCACGCTGCACTGCACACCTCCCGGCCCGCGCGTTTCTGCCTGCTCCCCCTGCGAGAGGCTGTCCCCCAAGCAGGACTCGGTGTTTCAGGGCCCCCAGCAAAGCAAAGGGCCGCTGTCTTCCTGCCGGCTTGCCTCTGCCACCCGGAGCTGCCACCCCTGGCCCCACCCCTGGGCCCTCCTCCCTGCTCTCCTGGTGGTGCAGGGACAGTGCCCAAGGCCACGCTGCCCCGCCTTTCCCCCCCTGACCGCCCAGCCCCAGGGGCAAGCTGCAGGGAGAGGCCCAGTCCTACCTGGACAAGGCCCTCCCCCAGGTGGCCCGGCAGGGGCTCCCTTGGAAGTGGGGTGGGCGGGGGCAGAGGGGAACCTAATCACCACCCATCCTGGGGGTGGGGGATCCCCTAGGGCAGCAGGAGGGACACGCGCCATTGGCTGGGCTGGGGTAGTGGGGCCTTTTAATGCATCTACTTCTCTGTTGTTTCTGATACAATGGCAGCTGGCGGCATAAAGACCGTGGCGGCGGCTGTGAGATTGAACGGTTCTCCCCACCAGGAAGCCTCTAAAGGTGCTGAGAGCCTGATGGGAAGTGGTGCACCCCCTCTCCCTCTCCCTCACCCTCAGCGCGGCACTGCCACCCCGCCTCCGGCTGCCTGGCCATGTCAGGGCAGGTCCGCTCCGGGCCCTGCGTGGAGCCCACACGCCCAGCCGGCCGTCCCGTCCCAGGAAGGGCCAGAGCCTCTGGTAACCAGGCTGAGGGCCCCCCTCTGCACACCTACTGTGCGCCAGCCGGTCCCAGGCTGCGCAGGCTCCTCGTCTGCAGACAGGCATGTCCGGGCCAAGGAGGGGGGCCAGCGGGCTCTGTGGGTTTGCTCAGCCCTTTGATCCATTCACCGTTTTCAGGGCTAAATATAGAGTCCGTCTCGATGGTGAGTAATGTGGTCACGGGCTCAGCTGGCACCTGGGCCTGAGCCCCGGCTGCCAGGCCCGGCGGTGCCGCTTCCACAGCCGCCTGTTCCCTGGAGGCTGGCTGACGGGTGGCCTGGCCCGTGGCACCCGCCCCGGCACCTCCTTCCGGCCTCTGGCCTTTGTGAGATGCTCCCGCCTGCTGGGAGTGGAGGGAAGGACATGGGCCATTTCCACTTCGAACACAGCAGCCTGGGGCCGGCTCCCGCTGTTCTTAAATGAGATGAGCAATAAACTCAGTGTGCGTGCACGTGTGTGTGCGTATGTGTGCATGTGTGTGCCTTGTGGGCGTGCGTGTACGCATGTGGGTGTGCACATGTGCATGTGTGTGAATATGTGTGTGTCCTCTGGAAGGTGGGGCTGGCCTCCTGCTAGTCCCACCGTATCCCCCGTGAACTCCACCATGTCCCCCGCGAGCCCTGCCGTGTCCCCCGCAAGCCCCACCATGTCCCCCCGAGCCGCACCGTGTCCCCCGCGAGCTCCGCCGTGTCCCCCGCGAGCCCCACCGTGTCCCCCGCGAGCCACTCTGTGTCCCCCGCGAGCCGCACCGTGTCCCCCGCGAGCCCCGCCGTGTCCCCCGTGAGCCGCACCGGGTCCCCGAGGCTGTCCCTCCAGCCCGTGCTGTGGTCATCTCAGCCCCTGTGGAAGGGAGTGGCTGCTGTGCAGGGGGGCAGTTTGTTACACTCAGTGTCACCTCCCAACCTGAAAACCGGGAAGCTGTCCCTGACCCTTCGGCTGCTGGGTCACTGTCCCCGCACCACGGCTCACGGCGTCCTGCACTGGGGCCTGAGCTCCCGGACACAGAAATGCTGTCCCTTTGCCCCGGCCAATGGTAGGGCCATTGTCCTGCCCCCCACCCCAGTGCACCCACCCCCAGTGCTGGACACGGAGGTGCTGGGTGGGTTTGCCTTTGCAGGGGACCGTGGTCCACATTTGCTCCCCTTCATTGCATAAGATGCTGTCCGGACCCCAAGATGGATGGCGGATCCCCCCGATCCTTGGGGCCTGATCTTAGGACAGAGCTCCACCAATACAGCATCAAAGCCCTGCTGATGGGTGCGGAGTGGGGAGCCGTCTGTCCCACCCGTTATCCCAGGTCTAATGTTTATGACCCGGTGGCAGCTGATCCCAGCACATTGGGACACTGGCAATTACCGGGAGCAGAGAGAGCCCCTAAATGAGCAGGAACAGGAACACCTGCTAATCGGAGGGGGAGCGGGAGCCCCACCTGGCATGCGGCGTGCACGGGGACCAGGTCTGAATTGCAAACATTTTGAAGACGGATTCGATACTGACCTTGAAAGGGGAGAGGACGGAGTTGTATTTTTCCTTTCTTGGGGTATAGAGTTGAAATGCTCTCAAGTGACATCATTGTCACCCACACACAGCCCTCCTGGCAGTGGGCACGGATCCACTCCAGGGTCGCCCTGCCCAGAGTCAGAGGGTTTAAGGGACAGATGTCCCCGCTGCATTATTGGATGGTCCCCAGAGACCTGACCGGAGGGCACATGCTTTAAGGTGGAGAGAGATGGGCGAGGAAGGAGGGAAGCTGGGAGTGGTGTGGGGCGGGGCATCCCTATCCATAGGACCACGGGGAGAGGTCCCTCTGGACAGTGGTCTCGTGACCTGAACATTCTAGGCCAGGGGTGGGCAAACTTTTGACTCGAGGGCCACAATGGGTTCTTAAGCTGGACCGGAGGCCGGAACAAAAGCATGGATGGAGTGTTTGTGTGAACTAATATACATTCAAAGTAAACATCATTACATAAAAGGGGACGGTCTTTTTTTTTTTTTTAGTTTTATTCATTTCAAACGGGCCGGATCCGGCCCGCGGGCCGTAGTTTGCCCACGGCTGTTCTAGGCTCAAAAGATGCCGTTTCTCCCACCTCAGGGGAGGGGAGCTGAGCAG
This sequence comes from Myotis pilosus, assembly GCA_036010255.1. Classification (NCBI taxonomy): domain Eukaryota; kingdom Metazoa; phylum Chordata; class Mammalia; order Chiroptera; family Vespertilionidae; genus Myotis; species Myotis pilosus. Next base: position 77,696,248 of record JASKON010000010.1, read on the forward strand.
CGTGTGGCTGGAGTACCTCGGAGGCCGTGGATGGACCGCATTGGGAAGACGGCCCCTGAGTTTAGGTGCGAAAATTGAGACTCCTGTCTCATCAGTTATTGTGGGAAACTGTCACACAGAGTGACAGCTCTGTCCACAGCTGGCTTCCGGGGACCAGCCCCGGTGGGCAAGCTGCCCAGCGCTGGCTGTTTGGCCCAGCTTGATAGATAGAGGCTGTGCCGGGCCGGTGTGGCTCAGTGGGTGAGCGTCGACCTATAAACCTAGAGGTCCCGGTTTGATTCCCGTCAGGGCACAGGCCCGGGTTGTGGGCTCAATCCCCGGTGTGGGGCGTGCAGGAGGCAGCCCATCAATGATTCTCTATCATCGTTGATGTTTCCATCTCTCTCCCTCTCCCTTCCTCTCTGAAATAAATAAAAAATATTAAAAAAAATAAGATAGAGGCTGCAGCTGTCTTTGAAATCACCTTGACAGTGGGAACCTCAAAAGACAGCCAACCTGTGATGATGGGGAGCGAAGAGCCTCAGGCAAGAGATGGGCTTTGGTTCTTAGTCATGAGTTGGGGGCGGGACTTCCCTTGAGCCAACAATCCCCCCTGGACCTCAGTTTCCTGCATCCACCAGAGCGGAGGAGGCTGCCTTCCTGTCCTCGCCCACAGGGGCATGGCAGGGACTCAACAGCTGCGACAGCTGCTCCTGGGACCGTCCCTCCCGAGGACTTTGCTGTTACAGATACTCAACCCAGCAGAACAATCCCCTGATTGTTGACAAGTTGAGGGGTCAAAATTTGGCAGTGCCTGGGCCTCCTCAGGAACGGACGCCATTGGGAATGGACGCCAGGGCGCTCTGATCCTGTCAGGGGACCCTCAGTGCCTCCGGCTGGACTGCCTCGTACCTGAACCAGCCCCCACTGCTCCTGTGGGCGCACTTCCCCTCACCGTGTCTTTATGTCCCCCACCTCCATCGGTGTCGAGGAGGGCGGGGTGAGCCCCAGAAACACAGACCCTGTTCTTGCCATGGGGCTGGGGTGTGACCTGCCAAGAAATGGCTGAGGGGCTGTTGGGCTGGGCCTGCAGCACTCCCAAGCGATCTGCTGGTGGAGGAAGTGGCGAGGCTGAAATACTTGTCTTCATGATCTAGAAGCTTCTCCGCCCCCAGGGATGTAGGGGAGGGAGTGCCAGTTTTGGTGAAAGCCAAAACTGAGATTAATAAAGTGCACGCTCAGAATCATATATATCGCCCTGCTTCGCATGGACTTTGGAGCCAGCAGACCCTAAGGCATCCAAGGAATTCACACAGACTTGCCCAGATATTTTCCCCTTCCATTTATGACAGTATTTGCCTTTGAGAGTTGCTGCCAAGATTAAATGGTATAATACTCACCTAATGGTTGCTGTCACATGCTGAGCAGGCCCGTGACCATTGTCATCATCATCATCATTATCATGACTAATCGGTCACCACTTTCATCATCATCGATACTACCATGATCACCACCGTCATCATCATCACATCATCCCACCAATATTATTATCACCATCATCATCATCACAATCATTATCATCACCATCACCATCATCATCATTATCCCCCCAAATTATCATCATCATCCCCACCGCCATCATCATCACCATCATCCATTGTCATCATCATCACCACCACCACCATCATCATCATCATCATCCCCACCAATGTTAGCACGACCATCACCATCATCTCCACCAAAATTATCACCATTACCATCATCACCACCATCACCATCAGCATTATCATCATCATCATCACGAGCTCACGTCCCATCACGGGAAGTATAGACACAGGATGAGCTCCTAGTTTTCAAGACAGTATGGTGGCCTCTCAGTGTGACTGGGCCGGAGGGAGCATGTGGACGGAGGGTGAGGGGGACTGAGCGGCCATCCTCCCTGCGTGTCCATTAAACTGGGCATCCTTTTCCGCCCCTCTGCCAACATGTCTCACTTGAGTCTCGGGAAGCTGGTGAGCAGACAGGATTCCTGAGGCTGGTGGGCACCCCATTGCCGCGGAGGTTGAGGGTGGTCCATATGGCACAAAGCTTCGCCCAATTGGCAGGCGGATTTGGCAGGCCTGGGCAGAGCCGAGCTGTCTCACAGATGTGACTAATTGGGCACCAGTCTATGGGAACCGTGGGCCAGAACCAGCAGTGAATGCCGCCACTGTAAATAATGGGCCCCAGAGCGGCTGCCCCGGCAGGCGGCACCACAGCTGAGGGGGTGAGTCCTGGCACTGCCTGGGCCACAGGTGCTCCATACCTGGCTCTGGAGTCGGACAAAAGAATGAATGAGGGAGCCCGTGACACTGTCTCCTCCAGTGCTCCCCTCCTGCCAGTGCCGGGCATCTCCCCCGACTAACGGAAGAGGGGCCGCAGGACGAGAGAGCTGGCGTCTGGTGATGCCAACTCGGACTCATTTACTAGCAATCCCGCCCCTCCCGCCCCGAGCATCATATCCGGCAGAGAAGGAACATCTGTGTGCGAGACCGTGTCCTCGCGAGGCCGCCAGAGAAAACTTGCGCCCCGAAGCCCTCTGTCGGACCCACACACGCGTGCTTCTCCCCGCGGGGCCTGCTGGGTCGGGGTCCTGGGGTGCGGTGGGCGGGCTCTGCTAAGGGACTTCAGGCCTGGGCGCCCGGCGTGGGGAGAGACAGGTGCTCAAAGGTCTCAGGTGGAAGAACTCGGGGCATGAGCACTTCCGTGGGGGGGAGGGGGTGCCGACACCTGCCGGCCCCCTGCTGGCCCCTTGCGGCCTCTATCACCTGACGCCCAGGTAAGTAAGGTTCTTGCTGTGGAGGGGGAGGGGTAGGCAGGGGGGCGGAGGGAGAGGACAGGAGAGCTCCCTTCCTCTGGCGTCTGCATGTGGGTTAGTGGAGAGCCCTTGGCCGGGGCTCTGGCTGCCCTGGTTCTGGAGCCCTTTTGTCCCCGTCCTGCTCCCCCCTCCCCCCTGCACACACAGCAGGGTGACCACAGAGCCCCCCGGGACCTCTCGTTCCCTGACACGGGCAGTGCACGTGTTGGAGTAACATGGGAGCCGAGTCCCAAGGATCCAGCTGGCCCCGAGCTGCATGCTGGCTCCCACCTTCCCACTCAGTCCTGCGCCTTCCCGGGCCTCCTGGGTCAGGCGAGTCCGCCCCACGTGCAGGCAGCCGCCTGCTGCTCCGTGTCCAGGAGCAGGACGTCCCCGGGTCGGGAGGGGAGAGGAGGGTGACAGGTCCTGGGCGAAGCTCCGGCCAGGACTCCCCTGCTCCAGGTGAGGGCCCTGCAGGTGCCAGGGACCAGCTGCCCACAGGCCAGGTCACCACCTGGGGACTGAAAGGCCTCCGGAGAGGAAAGAGGCTGGGGCTGGGGCTCCCTCCCTGGACTCCAGGCGAGGGCAGCCCTGGCGCCCCCAGCACCTGCTGGCACCTGGTGTGTGAAGGAGGGGCCCGCGGGCCTGTGCGGCCCCCACGCAGCATCCCCTGCGGCCCCTCGCGGGCGCGTACAGGCTGCTCACCGACAGGACCCGGCGCTGACAGGACAGGCTCCGGTGCCCTGTCTGGACGTCTTCATCACATGACCCGTCTCACACCTCCCTCCCCCTCTGTTTCCAGGTCTGGCCGTCCATCAGATCGTCACCATCACCGTCTCCCTCATCATGGTCATAGCTGCTCTGATCACAACTCTTGTCTTAAAAAACTGGTAAGGGTCCTGGCCCTTCTCGTCTGGAAATGGAGGCTGCGGGGTTCCCGGGGGGGTGTGCACACAAAAGGGTCCTACTTCTCAACCTGGCGGCAGGCACAGCCTGGGGGGCTGTTTCTCTGTGCCAGGCCTGGGCCCCCCAGAGCACAGCCCTCGTTCCGCAGCCCGCATCCCGCAGGCTGGCCGAGAGCCGGCGTCCTGACTCAGGCGGCAGGTGTGCCCTCTGCACCCCTTTCTCCCGGAGCAAGTGCCTTTGGGTTGCCCCCTGGGGCGCATCCCTTTTTCTTTCTCTTTCTTTCTTTTTTTAATATATGTTTTTATTGATTTTTAGAGAGAGGATTTTTAGAGAGAGAGGAAAGGAGAGGGATAGAAAGATAGAAACACTGATAAGAGAGAAGCATCAATACGAGAGGAATGTCATCCATCAGCTGCCTCCTGCACGCCCCCTGCTGGGGATCGAGCCTGCAACCCAGGCACGTGCCCTGGCTGGGAATCGGACCCGTGACTTTGTGGTTTATGGGTTGATGCTCAACCACTGAGTCACACCACCTGGGCCCCAAGCCTTTTTCTTCACTCCCCAGTGTCAGCCTGGCAGCGGCTGCGCTGGCCCTCGCTGGCCCCTGGCCTCGCTGGCCCACGCTGTCCAGGGCGCCCGGTGCCGGCCCAGGTTCCTCCCCCCCTTCCTGCCTCCGAGAGCCACCCGCGTCTGTGAGTCAGGTGACTGCTGTGCTCCTGGCGCCTGTCTCTGCCTATTTCCTCCTGGAAATTGGCCTATTTTGAGGTTGGCCTCGCCGTGTACACACACCTGCTACCCCCTGGTAAAAGCGGGAGCTGCTGGGTGACCCCTGTCTGCCTGCAGCCACTCCTGCAGCAAACGTGGCTCCTTCTGGCATCAAAGCTCAGACTCCCTCGCAGAGTAATTCGCCCAAATGCTCCCCCGCTGCCCGCAGAGCTGGCCGGGCTGTGGGTGGGAGCAGCCAGGCATCCACACGCGGAAGTTGTTAGAAAGCTGGTATTCAGGTCAGTAAAGGCGGACAGGGGTTCACAGGGGGATCAGTAAAGGTGGACGGGGGGCACAGGGGGGGTCAGTGAAGGCAGATGGGGGACACAGGGGTCAGCGAAGGCAGATGGAGGGGCACAGGGGAGTCAAGGCGGACAGGGGGGTCAGCGAAGATGGACGGGGACACAGGAGGGTCAGCAAAGGCAGATGGGGAGACACAGGGCTGGAAAGGACCTCCCACAGGCCAGCGAGGCCTGGGCCCCCCCCCCCCCCCCCCCCCCCGCCTATGGCCAGTTTCCGGGGCAGAGGACGAGGCCACACTCAGCTTCCAGCGGTGCCCTGGGCAGGGGCGGGACACACGGTACCTGGCCCCCCAGTCCCGCCGACCGTCCTGATGAAGGATGACCCTCCCCCAGGGGACAGCGGATTGTGACACGCTGGGTGACAGGCCGCCAGCTTCCTCTTGGTTTCCCCACACGCTTGGGTTTGCAGCGAACCCTCACAAAGCCCTCAGGGAAGACGACCCAGAGGGATGAGTGGGTTCCGTGACCTTGGGGGCCAGATGGCAGGAGGCCTCTCCCAGGAGAGCCGGGCAGGGGGACACCTGACTCAGGGGTGTGGGCACACGACCCCCTTGCAGCCCCTCATTGGGCATCAGCGCTGAGCATAGAGGGGAGGAGAGGGGAAGGGAATTGGTGCCCCACTGAGGTCCCCCAAAGTGGGGCTCCCCAAATTCTCTCCTCTCCACCCTCTTCCATGGGGATGGAAGTTCCACCCGTCCTGCTGGTGAGCCCGCCAGAGGGACATCCAGAGACAGGGACGGGACTGTCACTTCCCCAGATCCCTCGGCCCACAGGGTTGGGTCCCTGTGTTCGTCTCGGGTGGCATCTGGAAGCTTCCATGATCCGGAGGAATGGGAACTGCGGTGGGCCTCCTAGGGGGGCAGGACAGTTCCCGCCACAGATCTGGTGGCGGCGAAAGAATGAAGGACAGTCCAGTCTTATTCCCACCTTGTGGGCGTGGCAGGGGGGCCAACGCCCCACTTGTCCCCAAAGAGAAGGACGTAGTCCCTTCCCAAACACGCGACCAGGCCCGGATGAGCAGCAAGGTTTCCCCGCAAGGACCCGCCATTTCCATCTCGTCGCGGCGTTCCTGGGGAAACTGAGTCAGCACCACGGTCGGGATGACCTTCTTTGGCCGAACAAGGACTCAGCTCTGGGATAAGACAGCTCAACCCTCACCCCCTGGCCCTCCCTGCAAAAGCGGACACATTTTTTAAAAATATATTTTTTATTGATTTCAGAAAGGAAGGGAGAGGGAGATAGGAACATCAATGACGAGAGAGAATCATGGATCAGCTGCCTCCTGCACGCCCCCCACTGGGGATCGAGCCCACAACCCAGGCAGGTGCCCTTCACCGGAATCAAACCAGGGACCCTTCAGTCCGTAGGCAGATGCTCTATCTACTGAGCCAGACCAGCTAAGGGATATTGGACACATTTAAAATTCAAATTTTATTGTTAAAAAAGTGCTGACGGCTGGATTGCGGTTGGTCTCCCGGAGGCTGGGAGTCACCGTTCAGCAGTGATGGGGTGTAAGGAGCGCCTGGAGTCCAAGGCGGGTGGCTTACACCCCACGTCCGCCCCCAGCTGCGCGCAGAGCGGGCACCCCCGCAGGAACGGCCGCCCGCGGAAGATGGACCAGCAGGAGGAGAGCTGCCAGAACCTGACGGACTTCCCGCCGGCGCGCGTGCCCAGCAGCCTGGACATCTTCACGGCCTACAGCGAGGGCCTGCAGTGCTCCCACGAGTGCGTGCGCGCCGCCGTGCCCGCCTACGCCGACGAGACGCTGCGCTCCGTGGGCGAGTACAAGTCCACGTTCAACGGGAACCGGTGAGCTCGGCGCGGGCCGCCTGCCGCTGCGGGCCCCTGGCGCACAGTGTGGTCGCGGGGGGCGCACAGTGTGGTCGCGGGGGGCGCACAGTGTGGTCGCACAGTGTGGTCGCGGGGGGCGCACAGTATGGTCGCGGGGCTGTGGACCGGGCCGGGGTGGGGGGTACCCTTCACCTGGGTCTGAGGGTCTGGGCAAACGCAAGGGCCTTCCCCCACCCAGAGAGAGGCCGCCGCCGCCGCCAGAAGCCGCCCGACCTGCACTGGGCAGTGGCGAATATCTTGACCCCTCGGTGCCCCTTCTTGCCTCTGTGTCCTGGAGCAGGTGTCGCTGCCCTCCCCCCAGCTCCAAGCCAGCTTTGTAGCCCCCAGTGCCAGCCTTCCCGATGGGTCCCCCCACTTCCGGTCAGTGTCTCTGACCCTCATCCATAAAGTGTTCGCAGCGAATCGAGCAAAACCATGGGATCCCAGCCGGCCTCCAGCCACGTTCTTATTAACCAGGAGCGATCCCTGAGCGCGCACGGCCCTGACGTGCTGGGCGCCCTCCAGCACCTGAGTCAGCGGCCAGTGTGTCCGGAATTACATTAAAGCATCAATAAGCTCCTTTCTAAAAGCGGCCGCACACTCAGGCCTCATTTCATAAATTAAAACAAATCCTGCACCAGCTTAATTTGAGGAGGAAATGGGTAGGAAGGCAGGTGGATTTGGGGGTCCCTGTCAGTGCCGGACAGCAGCTGGCGACCCTGCCCACGGCACCCCAGAACCAGATGGGGAGATGGGGTGACTTTCCCTGAAAGGGCTTCTCCCAGAACCAGTTGGGGAGATGGGGTGACTTCAGCTGGAGGGCCCGTGGCTGACGCAGCCTGTCCCTCGGGGAACCAGTGGCTGCTCCCAGTTGCGCGTCCACATTGTGTGTGGGACGCCCCTTTCCCAGAGGGGAGGCCTCAGGACCGATCCCATCACCACCTGTTTCACTCGAGGACACTGGGCAGCTCGGGGCCACCCCCAGCCTGCGGAGGGCCGGCTCCCAGGACTTGGCAGGAGGATTTTCACGCCATTTCACTGACTGTGCTGCCTCTTTGGACAGGGACCCTGCCAGCCAGCGCCCCAGCCTCGGGGGTGGACGGGGGATGGTGATGGGTCCTGTTTCATTTTGTCCCCTGCTCTGCCCCTGTGTCAGGCAGGTTGGCACAGGCAGGGTGTCCACAGGCAGGGTGTCCACGGGCAGGGTGTCCACGGGCAGGGTGTCCACGGGCAGGGTGGCACAGGCAGGGTGTCCACGGGCAGGGTGGCACAGGGAGGATGGCATAAGGAGGGTGGCACGGGGAGGGTGGCATAAGGAGGGTGGCACGGGCAGGGTGGCATAAGGAGGGTGGCACGGGCAGGGTGGCATAAGGAGGGTGGCACAGGGAGGATGGCATAAGGAGGGTGGCACAGGGAGGATGGCATAAGGAGGGTGGCACGGGGAGGGTGGCATAAGGAGGGTGGCACGGGCAGGGTGGCATAAGGAGGGTGGCACGGGGAGGGTGGCATAAGGAGGGTGGCACGGGCAGGGTGGCATAAGGAGGGTGGCACAGGGAGGATGGCATAAGGAGGGTGGCACGGGGAGGGTGGCATAAGGAGGGTGGCACGGGCAGGGTGGCACAGCAGGCATGCTCACGCCCTGGCGAGGGGCCGTGGGTGGAAAGGTGCTTGCTTTTTGGTGGAAGGTGAAGCTCCGCCGGCCCTCGCTGGCCTGGGAGGTGGCAGCTTCGTCTGGAAGGTGACAGACAGGAGTCCCATTCCAGGAGCCAGGCCTGCCTGCCCTGCAGTGTGTGCTAAACCTGTCCCATCCTGTCCTCACGGGCAGCGACCCTCGCTCTGTGCCTGTCCCGGGACCCAAGCGCTGAATTCTGGAGGTGGCCCCGGGGCCAGAGCCCCCTGCCTCCCCACCACAGCACTCCCAGCAGCTCTCAGCAGCCTGGCCGGATTGCTCGGTCCCCAGGCCCTGGGCCCTCCAAGGCCGTCCGGGGTGGAAGGGGCGTCAGCCACAGGAGGGGCCTCCCTGTCCTCCCTGTCGAAGGGGGTCCAAGCTGAGCGCCGCCCTCCGGCGGTTCTCTGTGCCCTGAGAAGCTGGTTGTGCAGCGGGCCCGCGCGGCCTGTGGGCCTGGACCAGCCGTGCCTTTCTGTCGCCGCAGGCCCTCCTCTTCGGATCGGCACCTCATCCCCGTGGCCTTCGTGTCTGAGAAGTGGTTCGAGATCTCCTGCTGACTGGCGAAGCCTTTTTTACCTCCTGGGGGCAGGGCGGACGCCGTGTGTCTGTGTCACGGTAGGTCCCTCTCGTGCGGACATGAGTCTTTTCTCCATCTGCCTCTCCCCCCCCCACCCCCTCCCCACCCGTCCTCGTTCTGGGGGCTCCTCCCGCCGGGGTCACCCTGGGCGGAACTGCGGTGCGTGACCTTTCTGAGCCGCCCACAGGCCTGGGCTGTGGGCTCCCCGCCGCCACCCGTGTGAGAAACGCCCCCACATCCCAGTGTGTGTGTGCGCGCGCGCGGGGTTGGGGGGGTCAGGGGGGGGACGGTGACTCAGGCACCCTGACTCCCCACCGGAGCTGTTTCTGTCCATGTCCGTCCTGCCCCACGGAGGCCACCGTGGCCCGGCCTGCAGGGGCGGGGACAGCAGCGCTGGCGCCTGATCCCTGGACAGGCAGCCCTGAGGGCAGCGGCCAAGCGGGCGGGCACTGCCATCCATCGCACATCCCTACCTGGGGGGGGGGGCACAGGGCACAATCACAACCCAACTTCGAGACACAGAACCAAGACCAGGAGGAAAGGGGCAGAGAGAGAAAGGGAAGCGTTGAGGCAGCTGCTAATTGGAGTTGGGCCCTGGCAGCCGTCGGGGGTTTCCCGTGCCAGCCTGGTGGGAGTGTTCGCTTTGCTTGGTGAGATTAACGCTAATGCGGGTGGGAAATGGGTTCCTTCCCGGCTGGGTCTCCCCACGGCAGCAGGAGAGCGCTCACCCCGAGCCCGCGGATCCCACCAGCGCAGCCAGGGCGCAGCCCCAGATGTGGGCTTTTTAAGTCTGTTTCCCTTTGAGGCCGGGTGTCCTGAGGGTCCCCGCTTAGCTCATCCTCAGGGAGCCGCCTTTCCTTCTAAAGGCGATGGCAGGTCCTCCCGCGAGGAGGGCCCCCGCTGCCCTGGGCGGTGGAGGAGATTTGAGGATGTTTTCCTTTCTCTGCTCACCTTCTCGTGTGGGCACTGCCGGGACAGAGCCACTGTCAGGGGGTGCAGGCCCCAGGCAGGGAGGTGCTCCCCGGGCCCTCGGGGACCCTGGGGACCCTCGGGGACGGGGCTGGCGGCCTTCAGCTGGGGCCCGGGGAGCCAGCAGCTCTCAGCAGCCCAGCCGGATCGCTCTGTCCCGAGGCCCGTCCTAATGAATAGTGTGTTTGCTCCAAATTAAATCCCAGCCCTCGCTCCCTGTCCCGATGCCAGCCTGACCTGCTCAGCGCGATGCTCAGCCAACGGGCAGGGAAGAGTAATTAGATTAGCACGGAGAGCGAGCCTCCCCCTCGAAGCCTTGGCTGAGCCCGGGCTCACGTGGGCAGGATGTGTTCTGTCCCCGGGTTCAAGGCCGGATGGGCACGGCACGGCCCAGCCCTCGGACACTGGCACCTTGGTCTGCCTCGGGGGACACCTCCTTGGGGCCCCGGGAGCTCCCGTGGCTGCAGCCAGACCTGCCGCGGGGCCTCGCTCAGGAACAGGGGGTCCCGCCTGTCCCGGACCCGCCTCCGTGGGCCGCCGCAGGGGCCAACAGATCTGCAGGGATTTTTAAAGGTTTTCAAATGAGACCAGAGCATAAGACTCCGAGCCAGGAGGCTGGCCCCACGCACACAGGATCCGGCCTGCAGCCACGCACCGGGGCACGCACACCTTTGGCTGCAGGTAGCGCCCCCATGGGGACAGTTCCCTAACATGGGCGTTTGAATGGCAGCTCACGGGAGCGCTCTTTCCGCCTGCGAACTCACTCCGTCCTCCCAGGGTCCCCTTCCAGACTGGGAAAGAGAGGCATGAGGTTACGTGACTTGCCAAGGTCAGTCAGGTGGTAGGGGGAGGGACAGATCACCCCCGGCCCCCAGGCGGCAAGGTGTCTGGACCCCACTCTCCAACGGTGCCCGAGGAGCTATTTTGGGAGCACCCCGGTTTACAGGAGGGGACCCCCTGTCCGGAGACCTCCCCTCGCTTGCTGTGGACGCAGGTAGGTGAGGCGAGAAGTGCCCCCAGGACTTGCTGGGCGCCAGCCAGCGGCAGGAAGCGGCGCTCTGTCCAGCCGCCTCCCGTCCCCGCGGACAAGGCCCTAATGGACGCTTAGGATTCCGGGCCGGGTGTCGGGAGCCGTTTCTCACCCGCTGGGAGCAGCATATTCAGGTGTGAGTGTCCCCATTCTCGTAATGAATGCCTGGACACGAGCCTCGGGCGGGGTCACCGGGAAGATGGCTCAGAGTTACTGGGGTGCCCGTTACCCCTTAAATAAATAGCAATTAATGTGAAAGCGTTTAATTAAGGCCTGAGAGCCAGCGGAGGTGTTTGTCTACGGCCTCACAGCAGAGCCTCTGCAAATGCATTTGTAATGACGATGGACAGCTTGCCACCACCCCTCTGTCTGCTCCCGCGAACCCACTCGCACGTCGGGGACCCAGGCATGGCTAAGTGTGCCTCCTGCCGGCGGGTGGTCAGCGATGCGCCAGAGGTGGACACGGGCCCCCAGCCCGGGCAGCGTCGCCGTCCCCGGGTTCGGCCTCAGAAATGAGCCCACAGAGCCTGGCCCAGACAGGCTCCCCCACGGCCCAGCTCGTCCGTGTGCCGGGCAGGACGCCAGGACGCCGCGGCCTTCCGTGCTCCCAGGACGGCGGCCTCGGACACACGCCCGGGTGGCTCTTGGGCTCATTTCCTGTCACTTTTCATACAAGTCAACTTCAGTGCCCAGACCTTTCCATTTGCCAAGGCCGCTCCCTCCCAGACGGAGCCCGAGACATGACGGAGGCCCCGGCCGGAGCCCAGGGGAGATCCATCTTGGGGTCATTACTTTCAAAACCACTGGAGCCCGAACTAATCAGAAACGGGAGAGCACCTGAGCCTGCCGCTCTGTCCCCCAAACACGGGCAGGCCGGCAGCCTCTGTCCGTCGGAGGAACAACGTTCTCTACGCAAGAGCCCAGGACCAGGGGCCAGCGCCCAGCAGAGCTTGGCAGGAAGCAGCCCGGCCCGGGGTGGGGGCGGACGCCTCGTGACCCCTCTGAGGAACCCTGCCCCTCCTGGCTGGGAGCTGAACCGGCTTGTCCGCTGCTTCCTGTGAACATGGACCCCGGGCCCAGTTCCTGCCTGGGTTTCCCAGGTGTGCCCAGGGCCGCGGGGCACCGTCCTGTCCTGAGGACACGGGGCGGCCGTCAGCCGGGCAGCACAGGGACGGGGCCGGGTCGCCGTGGCCCAGGGCGTCTGCGAGGACTCCCCCTGCCCTCCGCCCGCTGCCATGTAATCGCCTCTTGTTTTCTTTCCACACAGGATCCCGTGGGTGAACCTGTAAAAAACTCAACTACACTTACAAACCTAAAACTACACTATGTGAGGGAGGCTCGCCGCACTCCCACCGCTGTGTGCCGGCGGGGACTCGGAGCAGGACGCTAGAGGCCAAATATATTTTTATAGAGAAGCTCGCGCCTACGGGGCTGCCCGCCCCCAGCACCAGAGGACGAGGGGAGAACGCCAGGCGGACCGGAGGCCGAGGCAGCAGGCCCAGCGCAGAGGCGGACGCCCCCGGGGAGGCGGGCGCCGTCCACGCTTCTGACTGTGCCAACAATACCGTTATGTGCCATGCAGGACCCAAGGGACCTGGTGAACCGCCGAGCCACGCGCGCCCGCGTGGGAACCTCACGGGAAGCAGGGCTGGGCATCCCTTCCGGAGAGCCGCTGTTTCTGGGGATATCGATGTATATAAATATATAAACACACACACACACTTTTTTGTACTGTAGCAATTTTTGAATATCTTCGATGTTCCTTTTTAAAAAAAAATAAGTGTTATCGGTCACCAAACCCGACTGATGTAACATGCTTAGTACGGACGGAATAAAGTGGTGTTTTCTACCTTGCAGACGCACACATGCACACACTACATGCCGGCTCGCACACCTGCACACACGCCCACACACAAACGTATACGCGCACATATATATATGCATATACTGGACACGCAGTCCGAGTGGGCATATTTCTTTGGGGGGGTTCTGGTCCCTCATTGCCACCCGTTCTGGGGGACTGCCTCCTCGACCCACAGACCCTCCGATGGCGCGTCCCGCGTTTGCAGTGTTGGGTGAGAGGCGCCAGGCGTGCGGCGTGTTCCTCGGGCCGGATGAAGAAGGCGTGGTTTTATATACATACCCCTATATATACATATATGTACGCACACACGTCATGTTACCGTTTTTTACCTGACTGTTGGAAGAAGCCACTGAGAGCCATGTGGGTATTTATGTAGCAGCTGCTCGCCCTGGGCCCTGGCGCCATCGGGCGGGGGCGGGGGCGGGGTCTTGGCCATCTTCGTGTTATCCAAGCGTAGATCGAATTAAAGACATTTTCCAGTTCCAACAAGTAGAGGACTGAATCCTTATCACGTGTGTGTGTACGTACGTCGGAGCAGAGCTGGGAAAGTGAGGCGGCCCAGTTTGTTGGAAAACGAGATGAATTCCCTGTGGGTGGGGCCCGGCTGCTCCCACGCGAGCCACGCCCTGGCGTGCTCTGTCCCTGCACATTCGTGGGCAGTGGTTGCCGGCTCTTGCTTGAGCCCCAGGGTAACCTTGAATCTTGCGGGGAGGCGGGAGCAAACACAGTGTCTGTGGGTTCCCGCTGGCCAACATGTGTGTGTTGCCGTCAACAATTCCCCCGTGTGGCTTCCCCGTGGAAATGGGACCCCACGCTGGAGCCTCGTCACGGTCCCAACCCACAGTCTATGTAGAGACTGCCCTGGCCCCGGCAGGGGCACCCCCCAAGCTCCACCGATGAAGGTGCCGTACCCCGCTTGCTGCCATAGGGGGCGCTGTGGGAGATGGGTGCCATCGGAGGACCTCCTCCATGAGAGAACTTGCCCTTCCAGTGGGCCCAGTTTCTGAGTGTGTGTGTGTGTGTGACTGTGAGTGTGTGTGTGTGACTGTGTGTGTGTGCGCACGCGCGTGTGTGTGTAAGTGTGCGTGTGTGAGTGTGCGTGTGTGTCTTGTCTCCTATAAATGGCCCCCATGCAAATGGATTTCACCAGGAGGGCGTGCACCAATCTGGGTAAAAGGTTGGAGACCAGGCCGACTGTGAACTCGCGCCCACTCACTAGCTGGGCTGGGGGCACCCTGATCCCTCCGGGGCCCAGCCTCCCTCTGACACACCTGGGTAAGTACCGACCATGGTCCCTTGCCCACACAGCTGGCCTGGCTCCGGGGGGCCCTCGGCCGTGTGGTCACGCCCACGTCTAGGCTTAGCCCCTCTAATCCTCACGCACCTGCTGTCCTTTTTACCTGGTTGGAATACGGTGCAAACCCTTTTGTTTACAAGCTCCGAGTGCGAAGGGGGAGGCGCTTGGCCACGGCCAGGACGGCTTCCTGACCCTGTGCCACAGGCTCAGACCCCAGAGCGGGTCGTCCGGAAGGTCGTTCTGCTGTTGGGTCTAATTAACATATTAGCTCTTTATTATGTAGGACTAGAGGCCCGGTGTATGAAATTAATGCACAGGAGGGGGGCGGGGTGGTGGTGGTCTCCTCAGCCCAGCCTGCATCCTCTCCAATCCAGGACCCCTTGGGGGATGTTTGACTGCCTGTTTATGCCCAATCTGACCTAAACAGGCAGTTGGACATCCTTCTCACAATCCTTGACCGCTGGCTCCTAATCGCTCACCTGCCTGCCTGCCTGGTCACCCCTAACTGCCCCCCCTCACTGGTCTGATCGCCCCCGACTGCCCCCCCTGCCATACTGGTCGCCCCCAACTGCCCCCATGCTGGCCTCGTCGCCCCTCACGGCACCCCCGCTGACCTGGTCACCCCATGCAGCCTGCTGTTCAGTCGTTAGGTCGTCCCTCACTAACCCCCCTGTCGGCCTGGTCATAGGCAGCCATCTTGTGATGGCATGAGGGTTAATTTGCATATTACCTCTTTATTATATGGGATATGTATATATGTTTTTATTGATTTCAGAGAGGAAGGCAGAGGGAGAGGGAGATAGAAACGTCAATGATGAGAGAGAATCATCTATTGGCTGCCTCCTGCATGCCCCCTCTCCTACTGGGAATGGAGCCCACCATCTGGGCATGTGCCCTGATGGAGAATCGAACCGTGACCTCCTGGTTCCTAGGTTGATGCTCACACTGAGCACACCAGCCGGGCAGTCCACCTCTTGTGCTGCTCCCCTGTTTGGTCTGTTATCTGCCGCCCAGGAAGCTCGGCCGGCCCAGGCTCTGGCAGGGGAACCAGGGCTGAGCTGGGCCGGGACGGGCAGCCGGGCACAGCTGGGCGGGATCCTTCGAGGTCCGCGGGTCACAGTGGGGAGAGACCCTGAGCCCCCGGCTCTGTGGACTTCGGGCCGTTCTTGCTCTGCCCTGTGAGTGTTAAAGAGGACGTCGCTCATATGTGCCAGGAGGAGAGAAACACCTCTTTGCAGCTCGCCAGCACGAGCTGGGCCGCCACCCACCCCGATGGCGTGCTCCTCCAGCAGCGCCTGCCTCGCGTCGCCGTCATCCCGGCCGCGCTGTGACTCATGCGTTTGCAGCGGCTGCTCGGCGGTGCGAGTCTGCTAAGCCATATTGTTTGTGGATTGTTTGTTTGTCTTCCATTGTCAACAGCACAGCCCACGTGAACGAGCCAGACTCTCCATCTGAGGCGCTTGGTTGTTTTCCACCAGCGCTTCCTGCGCTGAAAACGAGCTGCTTCTCCCCACGCGGAGCCGAGGTGCGTGTCTGGGACGCGGTGTTCTTCCTGGGGTTCCCCTCGAACTCTTCCTGACCGGCCCTGTGAGCTATGCAGCGGCCCTTCTCTCCCAGCGGGCAGGGTCTGGCGGCGGGGCCTGGTGGTGGGCTTTGCACTCTGGGTCAGGGCGTGCCCTGGGTGCAGGGTTAGGTGAACAGGGTAGAGACAGTCCTGTCTCAGGCCACCCCCATCGTCCACCAAAGAGAAATGTTGACCTCAAATGACTTGGAAGGTTGCAGGCGGCAAGCACACCCAGCCCGTCTCCGGGGCTCCAGCGGGTCCCCATGAGAAGAGCCGGTCCGGGTAGGGAGTGTAGCTCCGAGACAAGTCTCCCTTTGTGCCACGGGCTGGTGGGGAATAGCTGTAGCCCCTTCGCAGGGGAGCGGCCGCCCCAGAATGGGGCCTCCAGCTCTGACATGCTCCCGCACACCCCATGTCCGCGTTCGATGCCTCTTCAGTTTGGGGAGGTTAAGCACTGGGCGGCCCCGGGCAGCTGAGCTGTGCCCGGTGGCACCGGATCACGCAGTGACACAGGAGTAGGAGGTGCGGTGGCACCGGATCACACAGTGACGCAGGAGCAGGAGGTGAGGTGGGGTCGCGGGTCCCTAAGGGGCCACACACTCCGTGAACTGACCGGCCGTGGCCCACAGACATTCCATCTGTTTTCGCTCGCATGTGGGTGGGTTTTCTTCGGAGCCCGAGGGTGAAGGAACCTTAGCAAAGCTGGGTCTCGGGAGGCGGCCATCAGTTCCATCCAAAGACGATTCCCGGCCAGGACAGCTGTGCTGCCCGGGGGCAGACGGAACACAGGGTGCCTGCCAGTCCTGGGGGCAGAGATGCGGGCACTTGGAATGGAACTGTGTTTGGGGGAAACCTGGCCAGTGGGGGCCCCAGGAAAAGTGTTTCCTTAAAAAGTAGGGTGTCTTTTTCTCTCCTTCTGGTAACTCAGTGGGAACCATCCCGTCTTACCTTCCCTGGAGCCCAGGCGGCAGGTGCCGGAGCCAGACAGGCCGCCCTTCCGTTAAAATTGTTACATGGAAAGCAGGTCACGGCTAAGGCTCAGGTGACCTCCATGTCCTGGTGGCCCTGTGGACTGCACTTTGGGTGGATGGACAGACGGACCTGGCCGCTGGGCCCGTCTCCTCGGACACGAGTGAGGCCACAGAGTGTGGGGCGGGGCTGGGGGAGGGGCAGGCGTCGGTTCACTTCTCCACAGACACTTTGAAAGGAGCCGGTGTTCCCTGCGAACATTTGGAAACACAAAGGGAGCATCCAGAACCCTCCATTTCGTGTGATTCCGCGGAAACGGCTCATGAAAGGCCGACCTCAGGAGGACGAGCCGTGGGGCCTCCCCCACCCGCCGTGGTAGTGCCGCGGAGAAACCTGCTGCGATGTAGGTTTTATTTTTAAAAAGTCCCATTAGCTCGAGATGCGACTTTGCGGTTGAACTCATCATCGACCAAACTCACCGCGGAGCATCACGTGGCTCCGATGAAGCGGGAAAGCAGCCGTTCCCGCTGCTCCCACCCAGCGCGGCTGCCAGCCTGTGGGCGCCGGGGAGGGGGTGTGGGGGGGTGGGGGCACGGGGGGGGCGGGGGGGTCACCTGGGGGACGGGTGTGGGCAGGTGGGGCGGGTGTGGGTGCCAGGGGATGTGTGTGGGCGCTGGGGGACAGGTGTGGGCAGGTGGGGCGGGGGTGGGGGCCAGGGGATGTGTGTGGGCGCTGGGGGACAGGTGTGGGCAGGTGGGGCGGGTGTGGGTGCCAGGGGATGTGTGTGGGCGCTGGGGGACAGGTGTGGGCAGGTGGGGCGGGTGTGGGTGCCAGGGGATGTGTGTGGGCGCCAGGGGGCGGGTGAACGGGACGCTGGGACAAGCACCAGGATTCCTGGCCGGGCTTTCCCAGGGGCCTCTCTCCAGGAGCCATGGACCGGAAACCGGAGGATTCACTCCCCTTTCCACGTCCCAGGGAACTAGAGCAGCACTGAATTCCCAGGGCTCCTCACGTGAATTTAGTTTTTATTTTTAAAAAATACATTTTTATTGATTTCAGAGAGGAAGGGAGAGGGAGAGAGAGAGAGAAACATCCATGATGAGAGAGAATCATGGATTGGCTGCCTCCTGCACACCTCCTCCTGGGGATCCAGCCCACAACCCGGGCATGAGCCCTGACCGGGAATTGAACCATGACCTCCTGGCTCACAGGTCTACACTCAACTACTGAGCCACGCCAGCCGGGCCCGTCACATGAATTTAGAGAGAGAGCCACATCTCCCTCTGTGCCGCCCCCCGCCCCCCCCCCCCCACTGCTAACCCTGGAAAACTCGGAGACCAGGAACCTGAACCTCAGGACAAGAAAGCCGCCGACACAGCTGCTGCCGAAGAAGCAGCGTCTATACATCCTGCTGACGGTTTTAATCCACCCCGCCCCTGCCCCCCAAAGAAGAGCT
Organism: Myotis pilosus; assembly: GCA_036010255.1. Lineage (NCBI taxonomy): Eukaryota > Metazoa > Chordata > Mammalia > Chiroptera > Vespertilionidae > Myotis > Myotis pilosus. The sequence goes on from JASKON010000010.1 coordinate 77,714,261, forward strand.
TGGGGAAATCTACCAGCTAGTGAGTTTCTGTTTCAAACCTTTGTTGAAAGTATTACAGATGCCCCCTCCCCCCCTTTAACCCCCCAGGCCCCTGCCCCCCCCGGCCCTCACCACCCCACTGTCCGTGGCCATGGGGCAGGCACGTGCGCACGAAGGTCTTTGGTTGATCACCTCCCACCCACCCTCCCCACGCCCGCCTTCCCTCCGAGGTCCCGCCCTCTGTCCCAGCCCCCATGTCTCAGGATCCACCCGTTCAGCTGTTTACTTGGTTCATCAGATTCCACATAGGAGTGGGGTCAGGCGACACTTGTCTTTCTCTGACTGGCTAGTTCGCTCAGCATAATACTGCCCGGGTGGTGAGTTTTCATAATGACACTGACCGAGCTGTGGCCAGGCCAGCTTCCCAGGCCCCCAGGCACCCGGGCGAGGCTCACTGACGCCCGCAGACGGGGTGGCGCTGGCATCACCAAGCAGCTGAGAGTGGGGAGCACAAGGGTTTGAAAACCAGCCCCCTTTACTCTGTTACGGTCCCGCGTGGAGGTGACTCATTCTGTGACCTCCACGAGGGACCCCCCACTATGCCGGTCACCTTGGGTCACGGTGGGGGGGCGGGTAATAATGAAGCCTTGGGTCTCTGGCCCAGCTTCGTCTGCCCGTGAGAAAGGGGGTCACGCCCCAGTGGCCCCAGGAACCAGGCAGACGCCCAGAGATGCCGCCCCGCCTGGCTGGGCTCCCCGCACAGGCCCCACGGTGAGTAATGGCCGGTCCCCCCACCGGGCCCTCCTCTGGATAACATTATGCAGGAAAGTAATGAGCATTGAATCATGCTGCTCGCGCGGGGCTGAAATTAGCGCCTAAATCACAGGCCAGTGGGCAGGGGCCGGGGATTCGGCGCGGACGAGGCTGAATTTCGATGGGAGCCCTGGGCCCTGCAGGGGGGGGGACTGGGAGAAGGGACAGTGGCCTCGCGCTCCGCTCCGGGCCTGTGATTTACGGAGCCGAGGGGCTTGTCTGGATGGTCCGGGCGTTATTTTCCAACAGCAAATGGACATCTCATTCCGGAGCCAGTGGCACGGGACAGGGCTCGGAGGGGGCGCTGCTGGGACAGCCGGGGGCGCAGGGCTTCTGTGTCCGCGTGTGAGAGCCCAGCCCGCAGGCTGCTGGCGGAGGGGGGCGCGTGCGGGCTCGTCCTGAGCGTGAGCAGAGCAGCCTAGACTTGTCTCCGGGGTCAGCTGCGGGGCCATGGGCGGGGAGACATGGCACTGCCCAGCCTTGCCAGTCGGGTCCCCTCGGCCTGGCACCGCTGAGGTGGACACAGGCTGTCCTCCTGCCCCGCCTGTCCCTGGGGGTGGAGGCCTCCCTCACAAGTCATAACCTTTCACCTCCTCTCGCCAAAGATGGTGGTGCTTCTGTCCTCTCAGCTCATGTGGACTGTACCTCCGGCTTCTGCCTCCAAGGGAGTGCCTTCCAGGCGGGCACCCTCCCCCATGTTGGCATTCATCCCTGTGTCACATTATCACCACAAGCACGGGGCCTGGGGATGTCAACCCCGGTGGCCCCGCCACCCTCGAGCGTCCCAGCGGGTGTCTGAGACTTTCCCTCTAGACCAGTGGTTCTCAACCGTGGCTGCCCGTTAGAATCACCTGGGAATCTTGTTAAAATCCTGATTTCTGGGCCGCATCCTCCGGGAATTCTTTCTTTGTTACGGGGTGGGGCCACAATGTTAGTCACAAAGAAACAGAATTTCCGGAGGATGAGGCCCAGAAATCAGGATTTAACAAGATTTCCAGGTGATTCTAATGTGCAGCCAAGGTTGAGAACCACTGATGTAGACCATGGCCTGGGCTCAGCTGGTCGGTTGTCCCTCGAGGCCGCTCACCTGGCTGCTTCCGGTGGCGGGAGATGGAGTCCCCCGAGGGCTCCATCACCCCTGCCTGGAGCCTGAGCCCCATGGTCAGACACCTGTGGCTCCTCTCTCTCTCTCTCTCTCTCTCTCTCTCTCTCTCTCTCTCTCTCTCTCTCTCTCTCTCTCTCTCTCTCTCCTTGGTCCCCCTCCAGCTTCAGTTTCCTCATTATTGTTGTCCCATCGAAAGGAGCAGGTAAACACTTGGCCAATATCAGCAGCTGGAATGACGATCGTTGTCAAGGCGACGTGGGAGCTTCGGGAAGCCTTTGGCTCCTCCTCGGCTCCCGTTGGAACATGGGCAGCACTCGCCTGCGCAGACTCCCAGGGGAGACCACGGCCAGTGGGTGGAAGTCCTGTGGATGAAGATTCAGATGCAACTTCCATCAGTAAGAGTTCAGAGGCAGAGGAAAAGGAAGCTTTTCCCAAAGAGAGTGTGTCATGGGAGAACTGAGGGGTGAGCGGACGTTTGGGACCAAGGATGGTGGTGTTGGAGGCGGGGGGTGGGAGGAAGAGCGGGCCAAGAAAGGTCAGTACATGTGGGGAGGTCCGAGGTGAGGAAAGCATCATGGGAGATTAATACTGCTCTCTAAGCGCCCAGGGGACGGCATGTGGATTGCACCGGGCATGTTTATCACCGAGAGGCATTCTTGTGTCTATGGCATCACCAGCCTTCTCCTAGGTCTCTCATTTACTTTTTATTTTTTTAATATAACTTTTTATTGTTTTCAGAGAGGAAGGGAGAGAGAGAAACATCAGTGATGAGAGAGAATCACTGATGGGCTGCCTCCTGCACACCCCCTTTTGGGGATCGAGCCCGCAACCCGGGCATGTGCCCTTGACAGGAATTGAACCCAGGACCCTTTAGTCTGCAGGCGGACACTCCATCCACTGAGCCAAATCGGCCAGGGCTCCTCGGTCTCTCGGTTAGAAAGACAGTACTGAACTGATGAGGGCCTGTCCCGTAAGGTTGCAAGCACAATGGAGAGAAGGGAGTAGATTGAAAAAAATCTTTGAGGACTCACTGGCAAGTCTTGAAATTGGAATTGATTTTTAAAAGGAGACGGATGATTACGTTAATGTTTAAAGATGACCACGATTGGGAGCTGTGCAGACACAGGGGGAAAGGGAGGAGCAGCTGACGGGAGGGAGAGATAAGGAGTCCACTCTGCAGCGTGATGACTCAGAGAGAGCGGCGGGCAGAGCCTGGCCTCCGGGTAATTAGCCATGCGAGGCCACATCCTGAGCGAGAGCCTGCGCTGGGTTCACTGGCTCCAAAGTCAACATGAAGATAAATATCTGCTCCCGCCAATCCAAAGCAAATAGCAGCAGATCTATACGCCCGTCACAGGCAACCAGAAAGCTGGGTAAAATACATGAAACGGCGGAGAACTGGGACTGTGGGACCGTGATCTGTGAGAGAAGGAACAATTGGGGTGATTGCTTTCTTCTGGGAGGTGCTTTCTGGACTGGGGCAGAGGGAGGGGGACCAGAGAGGCAGCAGCAGCTCATGGGGGTGAAGGGAGAGGTGGGATTTGGGAATACTGAGGTTGCATGGGTAGAGGTCCTTTACTACAGAGAAGAAAGTCATGTAGGGACAAAGAGCTCCAGAAATCAGCTGGAGGGCCTCGGACGGCTGTTGCTAAATACTAGGCAGCATAAGGTGATGCTCCATAGGGTTGGGTAAAGGATCGGAAGGAGCTGAAGGCAAACAACTCCTGAAATCCACACGGGAGTCCTGGGATTCTGAGTTCTCATCAGCCAGTGTGGAGAGAGATTGCTTAACATCTGTGGCACTCGGGACAGACCCCCGAAGGGTTATGCCTTATGAGTAGGGCTAAATTGCTATAGACTCAAGGATATTCTAGACTTATCCTATATAATTTTTTTTAAGTTTCAAAAGGATAAAATTGATTCACAAGTAACTGCAGCCAGAACAAAACTCAATGTATTCAAAAGGATAACAAAATGCAGACACTCAACAATGTAACATGCAAAATGTCTCGCATCCAATCAACAATTACTGGACATGAGAAGATGCAGGATATGACCAGTTACAAGGAGAACATGAATTTAATAGAAACAGACCCAGAAATCACAGAGAGGATGACCTTAACAGCCAACACCCTTAGTTATAAGTATGCTCTAGGGCAGTGGTCAGCAAACTGCAGCTCGTGAGCCACATGCAGCTCTTTGGCCCCTTGAGTGTGGCTCTTCTACAAAATACCGACTTCTGCACATGGGCCATGAAGTTTCAATCGCACTGTACGTGCGCGCCCGCATGTGGTATTTTGTGGAAGAGCCACACTCAAGGGGCCAAAGAGCTGCATGTGGCTCACGAGCCACAGTTTGCCGACCACTGCTCTAGGGTATGAAAGGGAAGTCCAAAAATAAAGAGAAACCTAAAAGATAGAAAAATACCGAATGGAACTTCTAAAGTTGATAAACAAAATGTCTGTAATGAAAAATTCCCTGGGTCAGCTTAACATTGGATTAAACGCTTAAGAAGAAAGGATAAGTGAACTTAAAGATATACAGTAGAAGTTATCCAATTCAAATATTAACCTTTTAAAAAGGCTGAACAAAAAAATAAACAGTTTTAGTGACCCACAGGACAAAACCCAAGCAGGATAACACATGTATAATTGGAGCCCCAGAAGAAGAGTAGGAAAGGGGTCAGAAAAATATTTGACAAAATAGTGACTTTGTGTGGTGCACGTCAAACAGTGCTTAGATGGAACTTATGTCTTCACATGCTAATATGAGAAAAAAATCAAGTTGTAAGACCAGTGATCGAATTACTCCACATTAAGAATCTAGAAAAAAAAGAAAGAAAGAAAACTAAACCACAAGTAAGAGTGCGGAAATAAAAATGAGGGTGGAAATCAAGGAACTTGAATATTAGCAAACACTAGGGAAAGAAACCAATGAAATGAAAACCTGATTTTTTAAAAAAACACCCTTAAAATCATACACTCCAGCTGGACGAATTAAAAAGCACACAGATAAGCACCACATCAGAATGCAAACAAAAGTGGGGCCAGATCCTCCGGGTAACAAAAGGGCAGTCAGGGGACAGTAGGGACAACTTTATATGAATAAGTCCAACAACTTAGATACAGTGAACAAGACGCAAACTACTAAAGCTGATGCGAGAAGAAGGAGAAATCTGGAGAGCTCTGTACCTGGTCAGGCGATGGAATTCACGCTGAAACACTTCACAGTGGGTTTAGAACCAGGCGGCTTCGCACTGGAGGACACCAGACCCGAGGAAATCTCGCCAGTCCCACACGCCCTCATTCACAAACTGGAAGAGGAAGTGCCTCCAGCTCATTGGTGAGTTGTGAACCCCCCCCAAAAAAGGTTTTACAACAAATAAAAACACAGCAAACTGAAAGGCTGTGCGAGAGCTAGAAGAGGGCATGGGGGGATGAATGGTGATGGAAGGAGACTGGATTCTGGGTGGCGAACCACAGTACAATGGACAGATGATGTATTATCGAACTGGACACCTGAAATCTATATGACGCTATTAATCAATGTCACCCCAATAAATTCAATAGAAATTTTTTAAATAAAAAAATACAGCCAACCAATATTCCTCATTAACATACATAAAAGATCTTTAATACAATTTCACCAAATAAAATCCGGGTATATATGTAAAAAATGATAATACCAGCTGGAATGTGATGTAGTTTAATATTAAAGGGAGAAATACGATCATTTCAATGGATGAAGAGGAAGCATTTGACAAAATTTAATACCGATCATGTTAAAAACTCTCAGCGAAGAGGAGATAGAAGGAAAGAGCCTCATTGATGAAGAGCATCCAGAAATCAAAACCCACAAAACCAAATTCATTACTAAAATCACACAGTGATGAAAGTCCAAATACTTCCAGCCATACAGCAAGACTGCCCACTCTCAGCATTTCTGTTTACTACTTAGCTGTGGTCCTAGCCAGGGAGGGCTACACAGAAGTGAAATAAAAAGCGTGCTAACTGGCCAGAAAGCAGTAACTCTGTCTTTACTCACCGATGACATGACTCTGTCTGTAAAACATCCAAAAGAACCTCCCAAAGCCTGGCTAAATTTATCCACTTCTCTGAATACGCAGTCAATACACAAAAATCAATGTTATCACTATAGATAACAATAAACAGATGCAAGCTTAAAATTAGAAGTAACATCACCTACCATAGCATCAAAAGAATAAAATATTTAAGGATATATATATATTAACTCAGTATAGTTATGTACACCTAACATTATATATGCTATATGAAATTTGTACATATTCGGGGATATATGTGTACCTATATATGTGTACTCATATACAGGAAAGAAGTGCACACTGAAAAACTACCAACAATTGCTGAAAGAAATTAAAAACCTTCCTTCACAAATGGAAACATCTTGTTCGAAGGCTGAAGGACTCACTATAGGCATATCAATTCTCCCCAAATCGATCTACAGATTTAATGTGATCCCAATCAAAATCCAAGCAGACTACTTTTTGGGGGGGAGGTGGGGGGGAGGACAGAGGAAATTGACAACTGATCCTAAACTTTATCTGAATAGGGAAAAACACACCCTACAACTAGTATCTTAGTCCATTTGGGCTGTTTAAACAACAGAAATGTATCGACTGATTATATTACAGTTTTGGGGGCTGGAAGGTGTAAGTGCACGTGTGTGGGGGTATTGGGGAGCAGGAAGGAGAGAGATTGAGAAGGGGGGCGAGAGAGGGAGAGAGAGAGAGGGCCTCTCTCATAAGAACCTCATCTAAACATCACCCCAAAGCCCACCACTGCAATTGGGTTAGGGTTTCGGCATATGAATTGTGGAGGCGGTGGGGGGGGGGCTTGTCTGCAAAAGTGGATGCATAACAAGCAGCAACATGGGAGACTTGCTCCCCCTTGCTCTCAGCACTTCCTGTAAAACCGGTGACCAGGCCAGCGTGGCGGAGCCTTGGGCACACATAGAGGCCAGGGGAACAGGACAGAGACTCCGGAAACGGGCTCGCACTCATGTGGTCAGTTAGCCCTCATTAAAGGTGTCCAGGTGACTTAATGGGGACATGGCAGCCTGCAATGGTGTGCAAGCCACTGAGCATCCCTGTGCAAAGCAGGTAGCTTTGATTTTTACTCGCGTCCTCCTCAAAAATGAACCTCTGCGAGCACCGCCTGAACTGTAAAGGCTGAAAGTACCAGCGTTTGGAATAAAATAGGAGGAGGTCTCGAGATCAGCAAAGGTGCCACAGGACACAGAGAGGACAAAGCCGGAAAGGAAATCACCGATTGCACGTCAACATGAAAAACTTCCGCTTCTCACACACACACACACACACACACACACACACACACACACAGCGCTATTGAGAAAACAAAGTTAAACCACAGAGTGGGAGAAAAATCTACCATGTGTATCCCTGACAAAGAACTTGTAGCCAGAATATGAAAGAAAGAAAGAAAGAAAGAAAGAAAGAAAGAAAGAAAGAAAGAAAGAAGAAAGAAAGGAAGAAAAGCCACTTGATTTTTAAATAACGGGCAAAATCCTTGAACGGCTGTGTCACGAAAGAAGCTATAATGGCCCATGAGCTCCCGGAGAAGCACTCAGCATCCTCCTCATCAGAAAATGCAAACTGAAATGTGTAACGTGAGACACGCTCATGCCCGTGGGATGGCTCAAGTCAGAGTGAAATCCCCCGTGCGCAGTCCTCGGACCGGCGGGAGCACGGCTGTGTCACCGAGCGCTTGGGCAATGGCCGGCCAGGTGCCGGGAGCTAACCCTGCACCCCTCCCCGCCCAGCCGCAGGCCATGCCTCCACATTTGCCCGGCAGGAAGGAGAACACACCCACACGGGACTTATTCACGGACGATCCGAGCAGCTTTGTCACAGCTGCCCACACGGGAAAAGACAGGCGGCCATCCTGTTGGCTGGGAGAGGTCACAGGGGCACTGCCCCTGGGGGAGGAGTCATCACCCCAAAGGATGGAGGACTGACAGGCCTGGGTGCGGGTTATTTGGGCTCGAGGCCATCCACTCTGTGGGCTCAAGAGAAAGGCTCCCCCCTTGAAAGAGGTAACAGTGGGGTCGTGCCCATAATGAGTGTTCTCACCTGAAGGAAGTGGTGGGGGCCCATCGCAGGCCAGCAGGACCTTCTAGTTCCTGGGCATCTGCCCCGCTCGTGGCCCCGCCATGACCTCCCTCCCCTCGGGGGCCCCGGAAGCCTGACCTCAGGCTGAGCTCAGAAGGCCATAGGTCCCTCGCCTCCGCTTCCTGCCTCTGACCCTCTCCTGGAGCCGGGGCTCCCGTCTGCCTGGTGAGTGGCATGACCTGGAGCTGTTTTCTCTTGTTCATCTGTCTCGTGTGGGTTTCACGGTCGGACCCCTGGAAGGAAGAACCTGGACGGGAAGAGGAAACGTGCTTCTCCCAACCACACAGAAATGTGGAGGCGGCAAATAAGCAAATGAGAGAAACAGCACACGATCCCGTGCGTAGGAAATTCTAGAAGATTCCGGAGTGAGTCAGGACAGGAGAGCGGGCACCTGGTCTGAAGGCTCAGCTGTGTCCGTGTGAGAAAAGGTCAGGCCCGTAGAGAATGTTTGTGAGTTTATTTGAGCCAAACTGACGGCGAGTTACCGGGAAGCGAACCCTCCGCAGGTGGACAGCACGCTCCGGAGAGTGGCGGTCCTGCCCGGGGCTTACATGGCATCGCAGGAGGAGACGAGGTAGGCAGGTCACATGAAACCTACTGGCGGTGGACCAGGGAGGAGGGAGAAAGCAAAGCCGGGACCTCTGGGATGGGGTGAAGAGAGAAATGACGGACACCTGCTTCTTTCGCACAGGTGGGCGCAGGGTGGCTAACAGTCAACAATGAGCACGTGGTGACAATCGCCCTGAGGGGTTTGCGGTCTCCGCTCCGGTGTGGTGGCTGTGTTTTGAGGGGTCCGGATGCAAAAGCCAACGGGCAGGCTCAGGTGAGATGAAGGTGGGCCTTAGTCAGGGAACGGTCTAGCCTAGGTCCTGACCGCCTGCCACCAAGCGCTTCTAGTTTAAACATTTTCATTTCAGACCACGCTACGCGGTGACTTATTCCCCGAGTGTCAAGGCCGACAAGGCCTCCCCGAGCCTGTCGGGTTAGCAGTACCCCTTTCGCCCACCGTGGCCAGGACAGACCAAGATGGAGGCAGAGGCAGGTGGCCAACCCGGACAGCGCAGAGGATGAGGAACCCCACAGATCACCTCCCCAGAAACCATCATCCTGCGGGGGTGGGGAGGTGGGGGGCCTCGCCGGGCCCCACAGCTGCCCAGGGCTCTGCCGCCCTGTTTATCCACCGGAGCCCAGATGGGGCGCAGCACAGGCCCCGAAGCAGCAGGAATCCCAGAGCCCGGGCCCCGCTGGGGAGAAAGTGAAGGAGTTACTCTGAGAGGCGTGGAGGGTGGAGGGGGTGTAAAAGCGAGGTGACCGCAGCCTTTCCTGCAAATAGGGACTCGAGTCCCATGTAGGTTGGGGTCCCTCGGTGTCAGTCCTCGGGGGCCGGGGATGGGAAGTGACCTCCCCAGTCACAGGAGGAAGTGGAGGGGGGCTAAGAGGACCCCCAAGTCAGGCTGCTCCCCAGAGGAGGGAGGCCTGCTGAGCTGTGTCCTAATTGGGTGGATTAACCCCTGAAGGGGGCAGCTGGATTCCGTCAGACATTTGCATGATAATAGAACCCCCTGATTTAACGGGAGAAGCTCCGGCCCAGGAGGACCAGGGCCTGTGGACTTTCTGTGAGTGTGAGAGCAGGGACTTCCTCCCCAGAGGAGCTGGTGAGCCCAGGATCGTGCACAACATTGAGGGGGCATCTCAGACACCCCCACCTCACCCCGCCCCCAGGGAGGCCCCGGCTGACACGCCTGAGAGGGAAGGCAGTTCTCCGGGCTTCCGTCTGTTAAAAACAGGACAACAGGCCCAAGGTGGAGTCGCTTATGCTGAGCCCCATGTCACCAAGCCCAGACTTAATGACAGTTTCGCCTCCCCAGGAATGGAATCCCAGGCCAGCCAATCGGAATGGAATCCCAGGCCAGCCAATCGGAATGGAATCTGAAGCCAGTCAATCGGAATAGAATCTGAAACCAGCCAATCAGAATAGAATCCCAGGCCAGCCCATTGGAATGGAATCCCAGGCCAGCCAATTGGAATAGAATCCCAGGCCAGCCAATCAGAATAGAATCCCAGGCCAGCCAATCGGAATGGAATCCCAGGCCAGCCAATCGGAATGGAATCCCAGGCCAGCCAATCGGAATGCCCTGGTTGGCACCTGTGAGGTCACCCAGGAAAGGAGGTCAGTTTGGGTCAGTGCATCGTCCTCGTCCGCTCCCTCTGCCTGCTCCCGTCTTCCCTTCGCACGGCCCCCTGAGCGTCTTTCCAGCTGCTGGGTTGGCTGCTGCCCGATTAGAATAGATTTTCACTCAAATAAACGGTGCAAATGAGCTGGTGACTGTGGGGCAGAAGTGAGAGCAAGTGCCCCATCACTTGGAGGGGGAGGGCAGGGAGGCATAGAGAGAGGGGGGAGAGGAATCGCCTGTAGTTCACGAGTAATAGCACCAAGTAACTGCTCACCGAGGGCCAGACACTGTTCCAAGCACATCCCAGGGACGGCTCACTTTCTAACTATTGGGGTTCATGTTAGAAACACCCCAGGGCCCCTGGGGCTGCCCAGGGCCATCGGACCCCAGAGCACAGACTGTGCCGTGAGATGTGAGTCCTGGGGTCAGGAAGGAGCCTCAGCCACAGGGCGTCTCGCCCACATGGGGAGAGGACACTGGCTTTTTATGAACACCGAGCGAAAAACAGACGCCCTCTGACAGCAACCCACCTCGCCCCCCGTCTCCCCCCCCGCTCCGCCGCCCCGCTGTCCTCCAGGCCCGAGGCCTGTAATTGGGGCAGAGAGCAGCATCGGCGGTATTTTAAGCTCCACAAGGGATCGTTTGGAAAATGGAAGGCAGGGCTGGGAAGCCGCAGGAGGGCCCACAGCTGAGGGCTGTTCAGTAAATGGTCGGACCCCCGCTCAGCCTGCACATGGATCACCAGCGGCCAGTCCGTTCTGTGTGGGGAGCACGGCGACCAAGGTGCCCACCCAGGAGGACCACGGGCCTGAGCCCCACCTGCCGGCGGCTGTCACCTGGAGCTGACCCGGCACCGTGTGCATGCCCCACAGTGGACCCACGGTGGGGTGTGCGGAGTATCTGTGGGGTGTGTGGTACACTTACCCCCCTTACGCAGGGACACCCCCAACCCCCGTGTTTGTGCAAACTCACAAGGATGCCCCATCCCCAGGCCCCCCATCACCCTCACTGTGAAAGGCGGTTAAACGCTCCCAAGTCCATGGGGCACCGGCCCCCCAACCTGCCCACAGGGTGTCCCGCAGGCGTTCAGGAGCCCAGAGGAGCCCCAGTAGCCCAGGCTCTGCCCCCACCACCTGGGAGCCAGCGCCTTGACATCCCCCTTGTTGCTGCTTTATCCTCCTGAGCTCAGGCCCCTCTCCTTAGAGGCCCGGAGGGAGGGCACTGCCCCTCAGGAGCAGGTAACCCCTGTCTGACACCTGCTGGGCAGACGTGTCCCTGCAGCCCCCAATCTGGGTGCTGGGCGATAGGCGCTGGGTGCTGGGTGCTTGGTGCTGGGCGGGAGGACTCCCTCCCTTCCTTCCTGAGGATCCAGTGCTGTTAGAGGCATCACTGATGAATGAAACAAAGGGGGTTTGCAGAGGTCTGCACCCCGGGAGCCCCAAGGGTGTGCGGAGTATCTGTGGGATGCAGTGTCTGTGGGGTGTGCGGAGTGTCTATGGGGTGTGCAGTGTCTGTGGGGAGTGTGGAGTGTCTATGGGGTGTGCAGTGTCTGTGGGGAGTGCGGAGTGTCTGTGGGGTGTGCAGTGTCTGTGGGGTGTGCGGAGTGTCTGTGGGGTGTGCAGTGTCTGTGGGGTGTGCGGAGTGTCTGTGGGGTGTGCAGTGTCTGTGGGGAGTGCGGAGTGTCTATGGGTGTGCAGTGTCTGTGGGGTGTGCGGAGTGTCTATGGGGTGTGCAGTGTCTGTGGGGTGTGCGGAGTGTCTATGGGTGTGCAGTGTCTGTGGGGTGTGCGGAGTGTCTGTGGGGTATGCAGGGGTGGGGGACATGCACGCACAGGTGGGGGCATGAGTCCACGTGCACCTGTGTGGGGTCATGGATGTGTAGGAGCGTGTGAGCGTGTGTGTGTATGTGTGTGGGGGGCACGTGTGTGTGCATGTGTGTAGGAGCATGTGTGTATATGTGTAGGAATGTGTGTGTATGTGTGTGTAGGAGCATGTGTGTGTGTAGGAGTATGTGTGTGTAGGAGAGTGTGTAGTGTGTATGTGTGTGTGTGTAGAAGCATGTGTGTGTGTAGGAGTAAGTGTGTGTAGGAGAGTGTGTAGTGTGTATGTGTGTGTGTGTGTGTGTAGGAGCATGTGTGTGAGCGTGTGTGTGTGTGTAGGAGCGTGTGTGTATGTAGGAGCATGTGTGTGTGTATGTAGGAGCATGTGTGTGTGTGTGTAGGAGCATGTGTGTGTGTAGGAGCGTGTGTGTATGTAGGAGCATGTGTGTGTGTATGTAGGAGCATGTGTGTGTGTGTGTAGGAGCGTGTGTGTGTGTGTGTGTGTGTGTGTGTGATGGGGCGCTGCTCAGGAGGCTCCCCGCCGGCGCCCACGCACACGTGGCCCGAGTGTTCAGAAACCTGGGACCCATGGGCTTGAGAAGGTCACAGCTTCGGCCCCAGGAGCCCCCGCTGGGCCTGGGACGACGGGAGCCCCTGGGACTGAGAGCCGGTTTGCCGGAGAGAACACAACTGTTACCAGCAAATGCTTCCACCATTGGACCCTAAAGGAAGCCCCATCTCCCCAAAACGTGAGTCCTCGAAGGGAACGTGTGGCAAGGCCACTGCAGGTCACGGGAGCCCCGGCGGAAGCGGGGCCTGAGGGGGGGACAGCGGCTGCCCCCCGAGGGCGCGCCCCCCCTGCGGAGGCTGACCTGAGGCTGCGGGGCACGACACACAGTGTGAGGGCCCTCCTGCGTCTGAAGTCAAGTCTACATGCGCACCGAGGTGCTGGCGCGCGTGCGGTTTAAAATGAGAAGGAAATCTCCGCGTCTGAATCTTAAAAGGCCGAGCAGGACCGTGCCTGCGGTCTGTGTGCTTGGCCCCGTAGACCCTCTCCCTCTCGCGCCGTGAATGCCGGGTGTGGCCCATGTTCCCAGAGAATTTAAACTGAGTCGGAAATCACGGCCGTCTACGACCCTGTGTGTCCCGTCGAGTGGCGGCATCGCTGAAATCGAGTTACCGGCGACGTGGTGTGAGCGCCCTGGTGAACCTGTGTGCTTCCCCCCGGGAACATTTATTCCGCCGTCTGTGTCCGTGGCTGAGTGCGCGTGGCTCAGCTCAGAGCCGGAGACTCGGGAGGACCAGCGGCGCCGGCTGGTCCGAGGCCCGATGGTTCTCCCGCAATGCGTGGAAGCGGGGTGTCCCCCAGGACTGCTGGCGGCAGCTGTGCCCAGGCCTGTGTCTTACAAACGCAGCTCTAGGAAAGTCTGACAATTTTCATGAACAGAACTGCACGGTGTGTTGGCAGGGGCGCTCACAGCAAGCTGGGTAGGCTTCTGGGCGCTAGCTTCCCCGAGGGCCTGGGCAGGACCACCCTCCCTTCCCGTCTTCACGCTGTTTCCGTAGACAGATCTGCCCCCACTCACCACCGCCCCTGCCGTGCCCGCGGGCCCATCGGATCTTCAAGCAGCTCCCTGTCATGGCGCTTGTGGGTGTGGTGGCAGTGGCTGCCATTGTTGATTTTGTCGTGGTGGTTATTGCAGTGGTTGCTATGGTGACGGTGGTGGTGGTTGTGATGGGGAGTTTGCAGTGCTTGTTGTGGATGTGGTGGTTATTGCAATGGTTGCTATGGTGACGGTGGTGGTGGTTGTGATGGGGAGTTTGCAGTGCTTGTTGTGGATGTGGTGGTGGTGGTCAATGGTTGCTATGGTGACGGTGGTGGTGGTTGTGATGGGGAGTTTGCAGTGCTTGTGAATGTCGTGGTAGTGGTCGTAGTTGTTGATTTTGTCGTGGTGGTTGCAGTGGTTGCTATGGTGATGATGGCTGTTGGTAACATTGTTGTGGTTTGGGTTGTGATTGTTGGCTGCAGTGCTTGATCTTGCTGCTGTTGCAGTTGTCATAATGGTGCGGTTAGGGTCTGGTTGTTCTCACGGTAGTTGCTGATGTCACTGTTACTGGAGCGGTGGTGGTCATGACAATTCTTGGTGATACAGTTGTTGGTGTGGGTGCTGGGCGTTGGTGCTGGGCGTTGGTGTGGTGTTGGGTGCTTGTTCTAATGCTGTGGTGATGACTATGGCTGCTCTGTGGTGGTGGTAGTTCCTGCTGGAGCTGTGGTGTTGGTGACAGGGCGGGGCTGGTGGTAGCTGATGTGGTAGTTGTTGCGATGGTGGGTGTGGCTCTAGAACCGTTTGCTATGTCAGTTACCGGAGAAGTCCAGCACAACCAGAGCACGGGTCTCCAAACGCTCTCCTTGCCCGCACCCTGCCCTCTGTGCGCAGGCGGGGGGCAGCCTTTCATCTCGGTGACAGGATTCCAGGCCAGTTTAAATAATTCCGCCCATAAAAGTTCCGCAAGATGCTATCAAACGTTTTACGAGTTCAAATATATAACCCCAACAAGGTCTAGTCGTTTGTTGTTTTTTTAAATCCTAGTGGGAGGAAATGAGCAATAAAGAATGTTGGGCATAATTGGTTCTTGTGAGTCCCTCTTAGTGCTGTCCAGGATTCTGGAATCTTCCGTTTCCTCTCCTATCTGTCCCGTTACTTTGTTTGTTCGTCACGTCCTGCCTATCTATCTATCTATCATCTATCTATATCCATCTATCTATCTATCTATCTATCTATCTATCTATCATCTATAATCTATCTATAATCTATCTATCTACCTACCTACCTATATCTATGTATTTTTTCTGTCATGTATAACCCAGATCCCCCAGGAGACACTCCCTTTTGATGAACTCAAAGCCAACAGGTGAGGGCCCTGCACTGCACCTACAGAGTCCCCTCCGCTTTGCATCCTCAGGTGACCTGCTCACAGGAGCGATCTTCCGTCGCATCCCACAGGGGTGGGCAAACGTGGGTTTACAGTCGTGAGCACACGATACACAGAGTGTATTCTTGTACCATTATTGGTTTATTGATTATGATATCATTTACTTGTATCATTTTTCTTCTTCTTATTCCGTGTCCTTACTTATGGCTTCTCTTCAGGAATTGGCCTGTAATTTAACCGGGGTTTCCCACCCCTGTGGCATGTTCACGGATCTTGAGCGTTTGTCTCACACAAGACCTTTCCGTGTACACCAGCTCCCAGGGCTCACAGCGCCCCCACATGCGACACCACCGACGTGTTTTACAGATGAGGTGGCTGGCACTCGGGTCGAGGGACATGCCCAAGGCACCAGAGCCAGGCCCTGCCTCTGTGGTTGGCCTTGAGCGCCAGCCTTGTCCGTGGGGAGAGACGCCACAGGGCAGGTGTGGGAAAGCAGTGCAGGTGGAGTCCTGGCTGCCACTCACGGGCTGTGGGACTCGGACCGAGGGGCGGCATCTCCCTGTGCTCCTGCTTCCTCTGCAGCGAGCAGCAGAGACGTGTTGTGAGTTCTGAATGGGACACGATGGGCGAAGCGCCCAACGTGCAGGCCTGCGGAGCGGGCAGGTAGGGCAGGTGCTGGGGACCATTGCTTTCCGTGAGTGTTGCTTTTATTGTCACCACTGCTAAGAGGACCCCGTGCTAAGACTGTGTCCCCTCCCGGGCAGGGGCCGAGGACGAGACAAAATGGCCCCATCGCAAACTGACAGTCCCAGGTGGGAGGTAGGGTCTCTCCGGCCCCGTGTCCCTCCCCCTTCCCTCTGCTTCCTCCCCCGAACTCTTCCAACATCGTAAACATCATCGTGGTCCTCGAGTGACTTCCTCCAGCAAGTCCAAACCACAGCAGTTATGCCTAATTGGCTGGTCTTAATTGACATTAAGATAAATAACTTTTCAAATCATTTTTCCCTGTAAAACTGGGACTTGTTGGAGGGCGACCATCTCTAATTTAAATCAATGAGTTAAAACAAATGTGATTTAGTGGAGGCTGAACGGAGATGAAATGTTAACATGCCGACCAGCTCATCCGTGCTGATAATTGGGGGGAATTCTGAACTCATCCATCAGCTGCGGCTGAAACCATTTGGAGACAGTTGTCAGAAGCAGATAAGCAGTGAGGACTGAGCAACAAGCAGTGCTGGGCATCGGGCCTCTGCAGGTGGGGTTCGCTCCCTGCCTAAGCCCCTCATTTTTTCTTGCAGTGGAAGCGGCTAGTCTTCAAGCCCTGTGCCCATGGTCTTAAAGAAGACACGTTGGTATTTACTTTCGGCGCCTATTTTTGCCCTTTTCTTGTCCAGGCTCCTGCTGCTGTCCAAGTCTGACGTTTTAAAATGTATCAAAGTAAATCTTCTCAGAGGTCCGGTTGCACGGAGATGCGGGAGGCGGTAGATTTTCACGAGGGCAGGGAGCGTGTGGAGTAGCAGCCCACCTCCGGCAGATGTTGAGAGTTGGGGGTAAGCCAAAGCTGACATCAGAGGCGGAGGCATAGCACCAGGCCCGGGGCTGAAGGCAGGGCGGCCCATCGGGCCGTCGGCAGAAAGGGAGCTGCACGAGGCTGCACATCTTGTTCTGCTTCGCTTTGTTTGCAGCCTCGAACGTGATGAAAGACAACTTTATCTTTAGATTTCACATTATACTTAAGTTGTGAAAAAATGAGAGGATATTGAATCAGTTAAGAGCCTCTCTATTGAAAGTGACAAAACTTGATAGAAACTGTCTTAAGCAAAAGTAAAATTTATTGGCTCGTGCAGCTGAACATCTTGGAAGCTTTTCAGCTTCAGGGAGAATTCTCACAAGACGCAAACAGAGCTCCTGGCATGTTCCTATCTTAGCTCTGCGTTTCCTCCGTCAGCTCCAGCCGGGAGCTACAGGCCTCTTGATGGTGGCAGGATGGGTGCGCCCCTGCCCCCCAGCCCCTCCGCGCCCCTGCCTCTCACACTGAGACGAACCCGAAGACCCAGCCGTCATCTCTGAAGCCCCCGGACCCTGCCAGCTCCTGATTCAATGGGCTTTGGGGGATACACACGGGCCAGGGAGGCGGTGAGCTGGGCCTTGCTGGGGGCCCTCCCGGAGCTGGGTCGCTGGGACGGACACTATCCCTCCAGAGGGCCGCTCGCTGGGCCGGAGCAGGTGCCAGCCTCCGCCCGAGGGCCTGTCTCCCCCGCACACCAGCCCAGCCTTGCCCGGGTGCTGTGAACAGCACCACCCGGCGCTCAGAGCTGCCGGTCACACGCTCAGGTAAGCGTGCCAAGCGCGTGTCAGCTCGAGGTACAGAGCGATCCATGGAGGGAATCGGAGTGAGATGGTTTCTCAGACTTTGGGTGAGCCTGGGTCAGAGCCTGCTGCACAGGCTGGTCTCTGCTGTGTGTTGTGCAAATGTCCCCCCTTCCGCTCCCCTCCCCCACCACCCTCCTCGTTCTCCCCCCCTCTCACTTTCCCCCTCGCCACCCCCCCCCCCCGCTCTCTCTCACTCTCCCCCTCGCTCTCCCCGCTCGCTCTAGCCTGGCTGGGCTCCCCGTGTTTTAAAGCTGAAATTTAAATACACTGTCTGCAGCTTTCAGCCTCACTTATGGCAGCACAAAGACCATTAATTAGACCTGGCGATGCCTCGTGGTGGCTCTGTACTGTCCCAGCGGCTTGGGCTGCTCAGAAGCGTCCCTGGCAGTGGCTTCGCTGCCTCCGTTTTGGGGAAGATCTAAGGTCCCCGCCAGAGGCCAGGAGCTCAGGGAAGGTGGCTGCCCGCCTGTGCCCGGCCCAGCCTGCAGGGCCCCCTGCCCAGGCCCCAGGCCTGTCCTCACGTGGGTGACAGCCTCCCCGGTCTGGCCTGGGTCCCTGCAGGAAGCATCTGTCAGACCTCCCCCTGCATCTCTGCCCGGGTGCCAGGAGCCGCCCCTCTGGGGGCCCAGCAGCCAACGCCCGCCCCGCCCCGCCGAGGGCAGTGGGGCCACGGACGTCCAGGTTCTAGCTGGGAGCTCAGCCCTTGGTGCCGTCTCCTCTCCCGCCCGGCACAGCCCCTCAACCCTCCTGGACGGGACCACTTTCAGGGCGACGTCCTGGGGAGATGGGTGCTTTCCACCCCCAAACGCAGACCCGCTGGGTGGGTGGACAGGAGCCGTGGGAGAGGGGCCGGTCTCCGAACCCGTCCTGCCCAGGGGCCTGTGTGTGGCCCTGTCTGCCCGGACGGACGGATGGACATCAGCACCTCGGTGACCTCATTCAGGTTTTCAGGGCAGGAGCCAGGGAGCGGCTTCAGGAACTGGCCTCAGGGGGCAGAGCCTAAGAGGCGGGGCCGGGGCGCAAACTCCAGTCTCTCTGAGGGTTCTGGATGCGCCCACGGGGCCCCAGGCTGAGTCAGGGGGCCTGGTCTCCTTTGAAAATGGGGACCCGGTCCGTCCATACCTGCTCCAGCCCTCCCTGCCCCAGCCCTACCTTCCCCAGCCCTACCTGCCCTGTCCCTACCTGCCCCAGCCCTACCTACCCCATCTCTACCTGCCCCGGCCCTGACTGCTCAGCTGTGCTCCCGTCCCACGTGGGCCACGTCCACGTGTCTCCCAGCCTGCACTGCCGGCTTTGCCCACACTCATTACATGACTGATGGGTAATTAGGACTGAGCTAAAATTACCTCCCTGTTCCCACAGCCCCGCTCGGCGACGCCCCCCAGAGGCCTTGCTCGCTGCTCCTGGGTGGGTGGGGGTGGGTGCGTGCATCAGCCATTGAGGGGGACAGAGAGCATCCTTTGCTCATTGGTTCCTTCCTTCCTTCCTTCCTTCCTTCCTTCCTTCCTTCCTTCCTTCCTTCCTTCCTTCCTTCCTTCATCAGTGCCTGTCACTGAGCCCCGGGCGGTGTAACCTCTATCAGGCCTTGCTCTGCATCCGCCCTTGGCATTGGGTCGATTCGGTAACTAATGGGTCTGAGCACCAACTTCACACCTGCACTGCCCACTCACCCGCCCGACCCCTGTCAGCTGTCTGTGCCCGAGGAGCCCTGAGAGGCAGCAATGAGGCAGTGATGGGAGAGGGTGAGGTGAGGGGGGCTGAAGTCTGGTGCACTAATGAGCCTCAGAACGAACCGGGACCAGGCCTTCCCTGGCCGAGGTCGTGTCGGGGAGAATGAGATGGCTGGGTGGCTCCTGGGCAGGACCCGCTCAGGTGGGAGGTCCAGGCCCAGCGCCTCCCGAGGCTCCAGTCCTGTGGCCTGAGGCCAGCCGGTCGCTGCTGCAGGTGGACGGGCTGCAGAGAGCCCATCTCTTTGGCGGATGCTGGGCTACACAAGCCTCTGCGCTGGGCTCCCAGTCACCGTGCTAGGGGGAGAGGGGGAGGGGGAGAGGGAGAGGGGGAGGAGGGGAGAGGGAGAGGGGGAGAGGAGGGGAGAGGGAGAGGGGGAGAGGGGAGAGACAGAGAGAGAGAGGAAGAGGGAGAGAGAGAGGGAGAGGGAGAGAGAGAGAAATATGAATGTGAGAGAGGCACACAGATCAGTTGCCTCCCATCCGCCCTGAGCAGGGAGTGAGCCGGTAACTTAGGCAGGTGCTCTGACAGGGAATCGAACCAGCGACCTTCCGGCGCTCGGCGTGCCGCTCCAACCAACCGAGCCACCCGGGCCAGGGCCACAGAGCGTGCTTGTTCCGGGATCATCGCCACCATAGTTTCCGAAGGCGACCAGCCCCGCAGCGCAGTCCGGAGCTCGCAGGCCCTGCGGGGACCACGCTGCTCCAACGGGCTGATTCCCGGGGCTCAGTAGCACTTGCGCCCAAGAAGAAACACGTAAGAAGGAACAAAAGGCTCATGGGCTTCCTCTCCCCTCAGGGGCCTCGGAGGTAAAATGAGCTGCCCCCTCCCACCCCCTCTGCCCCTGCATCAGGGCATCAGGGCAGAGGGCCCTGCAGGCATCGTGCGTGGGGGCTGGACGCGGTCAGCGAGGTGGCACTTCACGCTCCTGCAGGGCCCTGCATCCGATTGGAAACATCGGCGGCTTCCTGTTGGCGGTGGTGGCTCTGCCCGGGTCCTGGTTCCCCTCACTTCCCCGCCACGGTTGTCAGCGAGCAGGACCGCTCTCCCAAACGCATCCGCCCGGCCTGGTGCGGCTCCATCCGCACGCAGCTCCGAGCCATCTGGCAGCCGGGCACCCGGATCTGAGAAAATCTGCTCAGGCTTCGGGGGGGAAGCGGCTTATTGGCAGGAGCCCGACTAAGCAAATCGGGGCGCCTGTGCCCGGTGCCTGCTGCCTCCAGGCCTCCCCGAGGGCCCCCCAATGTGCAGCTCCCTACACTCTAAGGGGCAACAGTGACCCCCAAGTGGGTCAGGAGAGACTGCTGGCGGACACGGCTCCTCCACCCACACTGTGCCCACGCTGGTGCCCAGCTGTGTGTGCCCTGCCCCCAAACACAGACCCCACTGGGCACGGGGACAGGAGCCACTGGAGAGGGGCCGGGTCTCGGAGCCTGTTCTGCCGCCATGGGACCTGTTCACGTCCCTGTCTGCCCCGGACCATCAGCATCTTGGCAACCTCGGCGACGTCATTCCGGTTTTGGGGGCAGGAGCCCAGGAGCTTAGAATCCTGCCGACGGAAGGCTCTCCCTGCCGGGAGCTCTGATGACGGTGAAACGTCCCCGACACCTTACCAACCAGAGGCCGCGGGACAAGTAGAGGCGAGTCAGGGGTCGGAGCGTCGGCCGCACACTGAGGAGTCTCAGGTTTGATTCCTGGTTGAGGGCACATACCTGGGTTGCAGGTTCGATCCCTGTCCTGGTCTGGGTGGGTGCGGGAGGAACCAGTCAATGTGTCTCATGTGGGTCGGTCTCTCTCTCTGCCCCTCTCCCTCCCCCTCCCTCTCTCTTTAAAAATTAACAGAAGAAGATCCAGTTTGGAAAATCTAGGGAGGAAAGGACAGCAGGAGGGGGAGGGGGAGGGGGAGTCAGAGGGAGGAGGGGGAACTCCCCGAAGGCGGTACCAGCCAGAGGCAGAGCTTCCTGTGGTTGAGGAAGCAGGGAATGGGGTCCATCGAGGGGATTTGATGGGTCACCCCAAAATGTGCCACTTTGGCCCAAGAATTCTTTTGAGCTGAAGGCATTCGCGTCCCTGACATTCCTTCTCTTCCCCAGAGGCCCCCTTGTAGCTCCTCGCCCCCCGAGGGGAGTCGGCACCACAGGCTGACGTGGCCACAGGACGATCGATGGGCCTCCCCCTGGTCCCTGAGGGCCCGTTCCCCACATGCTGTCAGTGTTCCCATCAGTGCCCTCCTCAATTCTGCAGAGACCCTCGTTCTCCCAGAGTTCCCTCTGCCCGCCCCCCCCCCCCCCACCTCGGGAGACGGTGTGTGACCCTCACCTCGCCTGTCCTCCGGGGAGGCTCTCTGCCTGGGAAACTGAGAATGTATAGCACGTGTGCCTTTCTCCCAGGAACCTGTCCGTGTCCGTTTTAATCCACAGGCCCCGTCCCGGAGCCTAAGAGGGTAGAGGGTAAGATGCTCCCCCCAAGTCACATGGTGCTGAGACGTCGGAGAGAAGCGAGGAGCGAGGTTAGACGTGGTCAGGCTAAGAAGCAGGGCCCCCAGGGCTTTCTTCTGTGTTGCTTGTAAGTAGTTCTGGGTCCAACCACAATCTCCCTCCCATCTCTCCTCCCAGCACGGGCCAGGGCCCTCTGCATCCATTCCCTGGGCTGCTCCAGCGGCTCCCCAAGCCCAGCCTGAGATGTAGGAGGATGCGGAGTGGAAGGAGGCTGAGGGCCTGAGGGCCTGAGGGAGGAGGCTGAGGGGAGGGAGGAGGCTGCAGGGCTGAGGGAGGAGGCTGAGGGGAGGGAGGAGGAGGCTGCAGGGCTGAGGGAGGAGGCTGAGGGAGGAGGAGGCTGTAGGGCTGAGGGAGGAGGCTGAGGGAGGAGGAGGCTGAGGGAGGAGGAGGCTGTAGGCCTGAGGGAGGAGGGTGAGGGAGGGAGGAGGCTGAGGGAGGAGGAGGCTGCAGGGCTGAGGGAGGAGGCTGCAGGGCTGAGGGAGGAGGCTGCAGGGCTGAGGGAGGAGGAGGCTGCAGGGCTGAGGGAGGAGGCTGCAGGGGCTGCGGGCTGCCCTGAGCTCTCCCCCCAGCGGGCGGGAAAGAGGGCCCCGCGGCCCGCCATCAATATCCGAGCGCTAACGAGCGGGGCCTATTGACGGTGAGGCGCCTCATTATAAGGAAGGATGACCCCGTCTGTTAACAGCAGAAAAATGATCAGAATGGAAACCGCAGAAACGCTAATTGTTTGCTTGTCCTTTTATACGGAGATGGATGGGCTGAGCGGGGCCCGTAGGTTCACAGCAAAGAGGCGGGCTCCCGACAGCTGCCTTCCCCGAGGCCTGACGCGGACGCGCTTCACAGAGGCCGTGGTTACCACGTGTCCCGCGTCCCCGCTGAGCGTCTCCGCCTTTGTCCACGGGAGACAGAGCTGGTGGAGGTGGATGCGTCTCTCAGGTGGGCCCTGACTCAATCAGGGGGTCCAGACGCACACACACACGGGGATCGAACCTGCAACTACGTGCCCTTGACCGAGACTCAAACCTGAGACCCTTTGGTTCGAGGGCCATCACTCTAACCCACTGGTTCTCAACCTTCCTAATGCTGCGACCCTTTAATAGAGTTCCTCATGTTGTGGTGACCCCCAATTTCATTGTTACAAATTGCACATAATGAAAGCATAGTGATTAATCACAAAAACAATATGTAATTACATATGTTACATATGTGTTTTCCGATGGTCTGAGGCGACCCCTGTGAAAGGTCATTTGACCCCCAAAGGGGTCGCGACCCACAGGTTGAGAACCACTGCTAACCCAAGCATGTCAAACTCATGGCCGGTGGCTGCCAGTTTGACATGCTTGCTCTAACCACTGGGCCACCGGTCAGGGCGAACAGTGAACTCGTGGGGGTCTGCTTCGGGGGCTGCCTCGGGGGGTGACGGGACACAGAGGCGCTCGGTCACAATGGCTCCTTCCACGTGTGAAACCCTCTCGTCTGCGGTGAGGGCTCTCTGTGTTATTATCGCTCTTGTGTTAGTTTGCTCCTCCTTCCTGGGGCAGAGTGTGAGATTTTCTCTTTGTGTGGGACGCTCTGCGGGTTTTACGACTTTCTCTCGGTCCACGCGGCTCGATAGTTCCGCCGTGAAGTGTCCGTGCGTGGATTTGGTTGATTGGTTTCGCGTGGACGCTCCGGCTTCTCAGGTCTGAGCGCTCGCCTCTCTTCACTTTGGAAAACGGCAGCCCTTTCCCCTTCCAATGTCTTCTCTCCCGCCTGTGCGGAGACGCGCCGTGTCCCCGTCTGCCCCTGCACCCCGTCACCGCCGCCTGCTCACCGGCTCCTCCAACCCGCCCGTCACCGAGCTGGCAGCTGTGTCTGGTCCCCCCGTGAGTGACGTCCGCCTGTGACGGTCTGCCCGTGACCAGCTGTGCGTTCTCTCTCGGTCCCTCCCGGCTTCTCACGTCCTCCGGGAATTGAAAGTGTTTGGAAAGCTCTCTCGCCTTCACTCTCAGATGGCTACGCACTCACGCTGGCCTGTGTCCCAGACCGTGTGACCGGACCATGTGACCCGGACCGTGTGACCCAGACCGTGTGTCCCAGACCGTGTGTCCCAGACCGTGTGTCCCGGACCGTGTGACCCGGACCGTGTGACCCAGACCATGTGACCGGACCATGTGACCCGGACCGTGTGACCCAGACCATGTGACCCGGACCGTGTGACCCAGACCATGTGATCTGGACCGTGTGACCCAGACCATGTGACCCAGACCGTGTGACCCAGACCATGTGACCTGGACCGTGTGACCCAGACAATGTGACCTGGACCGTGTGACCCAGACCATGTGACCCGGACCGTGTGACCTGGACCGTGTGACCCGGACCGTGTGACCCAGACCATGTGACCCGGACCTGCCCAACACAGGATGTCTCTCCTCCACTCTGCAGACCCTCCATGAGCCAGCATGGTGGCCGAACCCCAGCAGCCCATGAACGGGGCTGGTTCCCCCCCACCGCCCCCACTGTCACCACCCCACCCCTTCACCCCCGCCTTCGGCCTGGAGGCCTTCGTCTAATGCAGTGAAACCAGTGAGAACACCTGGAACCCGCTTCCAGGAATGAAGTGCGAGTCCTCATGGCCCGGCCCCCTGCCTAGGCCACCGGGGAAGGGGGGGGGTGCCTGCCCCAGGGCATGTCCTGCAGGAGTCACGCTGGTGTCCCCAGGGAGGTGGAAATCCCCGGGGGGGGGGGGAGGCTCCTGGGCAGACACCCTCTGGTTGGGGTGCATAGCTCTTCAGCTACAAGGGTGTGGGGTCCAGCGGGAGCGCCCGGCCAGCCCTGCCCAGGTGTCAGGCTCCTGCCCGGCCTCCTTCCTGGGCCTCCGCGGGAGTGTCCGGGTCTCCGTGGGAGTGTCCGGGCCTCCGTGGGAGTGTCCGGGCCTCGGGTTGCCCGCACCAAGGTGCCGCTCCCGTCCTCAGGGCGCAGGTGGATCCCGGCCGCCGGCCCACAGCCGGGCGCTGGCCAGCGGGCAGGTTGGCTGGGCCACCGCACAGGGCCCTCCGTGGGCGCATCCGCCGGTTCTGAGGCCTCTGGACGTCCTGGCATCGTGTCTCCATGTGACGATTTATGCCTCACGGCGGGTTTCCGTGTTAATGTCGTCCTGATGGAAGATAAAGCGACAGGGAATTTATGGGCCTCGTAAAGAATCCGACGGGCCCTCCCGCGTGGCTGGGAAAACAGCGGTCGGAACTGCTCCTCGCCAACCTGAGCCCAGCTTGGGGCGGAAACCAGCCTGCTCCTGGCAGGAGACTGAGGGAGGAGGCGCCCTGCTGGGCCCCATAACCAGAAGGGGGTGCGGGGGTGCGGGGCTGGGGGAGGCCCCTGCATCTGCTTCCTGCCCGGCCTCCACTTCTGCTGGGTCATAAATAAGGCCTGGCAGCTCGAATGGCCCGTGCGTTGGGGGCGGGTGGGGGGCGAGGGGGTACCGTGCAAAGATCCCGAAAGGAGATAAAAGTGATGGATGTGCTCAGTGCTGCCAGCCGGCCTATGAAGAGGTGTGGGCTGGCCGGGCCTGTCCTGGGCACAGGACGCACTAAGCTGGGGGACCCCCAACACTTCCACCCCCTGCCTGGCCCCAGGGCTTCCGTGTGTCATAGGATCCTGGCCGGGAAGGTCTCGGAGCTCAAGGACGGCCCTGCCCGATTAAAGCAGTCGCGGCCGGCGGTGCCAGGGGCAGGGGCCTGTCCCCGTGTCCCCGTCCCCTCAGGCGGCCACAGCAAATGCCAAGGCTGCCGGCTCAGACCACAGACCCACAGATGTCTCTCTCTCAGGCTCGAGGCTGGAGGTCCCCGACCAAGCTGCCGGCAGATGTGGTTCTTGCTGAGGGCCCGCCGCCTGGCTCGCAGACAGACAGACGGCCACCTTCTCCCTGGGTCCTCGCCTGCTGGGACGACGGACGGACGGCGCTCTCTGGTGTCTCATCCTCTGAGGACACTCAGCCTACCGGTCAGGGCCCCACCCTGAGGGCCTCAGTTTATCTGATGACCTCCTCAGAGGCCCAGCTCCTCACAGGCCCACTGGGACTTTCTCACAGGAATTTCAAGGGACACAACTTAGTGGACAGCACCCGGGGCTTGTGGGCAGGGAAACAGGGAACTCTACCTTGGAAATTCCTTTTTTTTAAAGTCTATTTTTATTGATTTCAGATAAGAAGTGAGAGAGAGATAGAAACATCAATGATGAGAGAGAATCATTGATTGGCTGCACATCCCCCTACTGGGGATCTAGCTGCAGCCTGGGCCTGTGCCCTGACCACGGACTCAAACTGTGACTTCCTGATTCATAGGTCAACGCTCAACCACTGAGCCACACCGGCCGGGCAGAAATTCTTTTGGATTCCCCACTATTTTCCCCTTTGTATTGGAGGAGAAACCCACTTTGCTCCTCTCAATACTTCTGACCCCCAGTGTGTATGTGTGGGGGGGGGTGTTCCCAGCCAAGCAGCACCCACTCCTCCGTGGACACCAGCCCCTAGGGTTCGCACGCACGCACCCTGTGACCCCATGCGCGGGGCCCTGTAGCGGCCGGAGAACTCCTCTTCCTCCCTGTGTGCCTTCCCACTGTCAGCTCGAAGCCTCTTTAGGACATGACTTAGCCTTTCCGGTTTTCAAAAGCCCGGGACGCGCACCCGCTACAGAACACAGGCGCGTCTTCTAAGAGGTTTTAAGCGCCAGGAACATAAAAGGGAAATTGGCCCGGCAGCAGCTCGGCGGTGGATTCGGCCAATGATACACATCACCGTGCATTCCGGAACGTTCGCGCCTCGGCGGGCAAGCCGTCAATAGGCGCGGCTTTAAATAAGACACTTTGTTAGGAAATAAAGCCGCGCGCGGGCAGGCACCAGCGGGCCGGCCGGTCAGCCGCCGGGTTTGAAATCTCCTCTGATGTGAATTTCCAGAGGATATTACAAAAGGGCCTGCGTGGGCAATAGAACACACTGTGGTTAGCGACTACATCTGCATTTCTGCAAGGGGCCTCCTTAAATGTCCATAAATACATATGCATGAGGCGCAGATAATGGCTGGCCCGCTTTCCGCTCTCAGAAGCGGGTTCCGGGGAGAGGCTGCTAGAAGCATCTTCTGTGACCGCGGAGCCGGCAGCCTGGCTGAGGGCCGGAGCGTGCTCCAGGGGACACATAGCCCAGGCCTCACAGGCCGGGGCCCAGGTCCCTGGGGACAGCATCCTGGTCCTTGGGTATTGGAGAAGGAAGGGGCCCCAGGGCTGCCAGTGACCCAGGCCAACCCACCCCTAGTGACGGGGTTTGTTTTGGGGGGTTCTTGTAAAAGCTCTCCAGCCAGGCCCACTCGTCCCGTGGACTGTGGCCGCCCCTCCCAGCAGACTGCCCTCTGCGCCCTGGCCAGTCGTGGCCCGTGGCCTGGTAAGGGGGGATGGTGTATGAGGTCTCGTCGCTGCTGTAACAAGTGACCACAAACTGGGGGTGTAACACAGCAAACACGTTTTCCCTCACAGTTCTGAGGCCAGAAGTTCAAGGTCAGGGTATCGGCATCGTTGGCTCCTTCTGGGAGCTCGGCGGGCCGTGTTCTGGCTCCTGTGGCTGCCAGGGGGCCACGGCCTGTAGATGGCCACTCGGTCTCTGCCTCGTGGTCGCCTGGCCCTGTCCCCTCTGTGTGTCTGTTTTCTCTTTGAGGGGACATCAGCCCACCTAGTGACCTCGTCTTAGCCAGCTCCGTCGGCGAGGACCCTATTGTCAGGCACGTCACATTCTGATGCCCTGGGGGCTGGGACTGCAATGTGTATTATTATTATTTTTTTGGTGGGGGCAAGGGGAGGGAAAACATAAAAGCTTTTACTCTTGGTGGCTATGGTCACTGCAACTGTGATTTCAGAACCAGAAATCCATCCATCCATCCATCCATCCACACATCCATCCATCCATCCATCCATCCATCCATCCACACATCCATCCATCCACACATCCATCCATCCATCCATCCACACATCCATCCATCCACACATCCATCCATCCATCCATCCATCCACACATCCATCCATCCACACATCCATCCATCCATCCATCCATCCATCCATCCATCCATCCATCCACACATCCATCCATCCATCCACACATCCATCCATCCATCCATCCATCCATCCATCCATCCATCCATCCATCCACTCATCCATCCATCCATCCATCCATCCATCCACACATCCATCCATCCATCCATCCACACATCCATCCACACATCCATCCACCTATCCATCCATCCATCCACACATTCATTCATTCATTCATTCATTCATTCATTCAAATCACCAAGAGTATAAAGCAGCAATAGGGCATCGCGCTGAGCTCTGAGGGATAATAGGGTGTGAGCCCAGAGAGCTCACCAGGAGGCAGCTGGAGGCAGCAGCTGATGGCAGGGGAGGGGGGAGCAGCACGGTGGGGGGAGGGGCATAGGGAATACAGTCAGTGATAATGTAATAACTGTGGATGTGGGGATTATCGGGAACACTTTGCATGATTGTCGAACTGCTATGCTGTACACCCGAAACTAATGCAAAGTGACTCTGAATGTGAACTGTCACTGGAAAATAAAAATGTAAAAATAAATAAATAAAGCATTCAAACCTAAAAAGAATTAATTCCTGTTTAAGAACTAGCTGGAGGGAGAAGGCTGCAGAGTGATGCTGAATGGAAGGGGCAGAGCCCTAGTTTCCTGTTCCCAGTTCACAGAGAGGCTCACAGGATGGCGTGGGGCGCGGGGGGTGGGGGTGGGGGGGACGCGCAGGTCGGTCTCGGGCTCCACCCAGGCGAGCGGCTGGGGCTCGCTGAGCGGGACTGCCCACGGTAGGCAGGCGTGTGTGCATTTAGGACACTGGTGAGACGGAGCGCCCCGCATTGCTAGCAGTGGTCGTGTTCGGCGGGCTGGGGTCGGTCTAAAAGGTCGCCTCTGTTTCTGTGAGTCTGTAACAGGGCCCACAATAAAAACGGGAGAATGTGGAGAAACCGCGTTAGTTGGGCGCGCTCCACAGCCACAGATGGCGGAGGCTGCTGCTTCATTTGTCCTCGGGGAACCGCCCCCCTTATTCCGGATCGAGGCGTCTCCCCAGGGCCGGACGCTGGCTGCCGGGGGCGCAGGCCTCCCTCCGGCTCAGCTCTGTGGGGTCACCTTGGGCTTGTGGCACCTGCCCAGGTGAGCGGGCATGAAGGAGCAAAGGAGTGGGGACTGAGAGCGAGAACAAAACGAGAGGGTGTGCATGAGTGTGTGCATGTGTATACGTGCATTTCTATGTTGTGCTCGTATGTGTGCATATGTGTGTGCATGTATGTGCGTGTGCTTGTTGCTTGTGTGTGTGCATGAGTGTGGGGAAGGGGTGTGAACCAGGCCCGAGTCCAGGCGGATGCATCTGGACGTGAGTTGGCAGCTCGCACCCCGGGGACCATCAGCCTGGCTGTTTGCGCCGGCGCTTAATCCCCCGGCGCGGGCAGCGGTTCAGCGCGCTTCTAAATCTATATTTTAAAGGCCTGGCTTCAGAGCCGAGGAGCCAGGAAATCCTCCGCCCGCTGGTCTGGGACAGCGCAAATGGCGTGAGTTATTCCTGCCATCACCTGCAGACGCACGGCCCGAGTTGGCATAAAACTGCCGTTTCCTCGGGTGATATAGGGGCCTCCCACCCGACACGCGGTCGATATCAGGAGCTACTATTTCGCGCCTGACACATGGGTCATTTTAATCACCGGCCTCCGCCTGCCGGCCGTGCCCCCTCTCCCGGCTGTATTTCTGACTCTGTCTGCCGTGTCCCCGCCCGCCTGCCTCCTCTGGCCCAGCCCACATTGTCCAGGAAGTGGAGGCCTGGTCCCCCCAGGGCATGGCAGGGGGTGACCCTGGACGGCTGCACAACAAATAGGGAGCTAAGGGCCGGGCAGGTGCTGACTCCTGGAGGGAGAGCCAGGAGGTGAACAGCGGCCGCTCCCATCACCTCCCACGTGTGTGTGCACGTGTGTGTGCACGTGTGTGTGCACGTGTGCATATGTGTGTGTGCCTGTGTGCACACCCCTCCCCCAGCGCATGCCCAGCCCACTCCCCTCCAGCTGCCCTGGTTCCCACGGGGACTCAGTTCCTGCCCGTCCCCCCCTCCCCCCGGGTGGGGCAAGGACGCAGCCCGGACAGCCCATCGCACGGTCAGTTCTGCTCTGACTGTCTTTGCAAATGCGGATGTGTTCCCGGCACCGGATGTGCTAGGAACCACCCGAGCGCCAGGCATTCTCGGCATTCACGTTCGGTCCTGTGCCATTTGGTCTGGAGAACTCGGGAGAAGGCAGAGAGGGCCTCCAGCTGAGCAGAGGAGTCCTCCTCCCCTCCCACCAACCGCCCCTGCCCGGTGCCAGCCATGCCCGCCACGCCCCCGCACGGCCACGCCCCCGCACGGCCACGCCCCCGCACGGCCACGCCCACCACGACGCCACGCCCACCGCACGGCCACGCCCACCGCACGGCCACGCCCCCGCGCCGCCACGCCCGCCGCTGAACTTTGCCTCTGACCTTGGACCAGACCCTCCACCCTCGCAGAACGCAGCACAGGAGCCGCAGCGGGTCCAGCAGCCACGTCCACGAGCACCGGCGGGCGGCCCGAGGTGAGGAGCTGCGCGGACGCGGCCTGTGCGGCCGGGTGACGGGGCGGCGGGTGCTACTGTGTTAAGTAGGTCACTCCCGAGGTGTGTGACTGGCGTCCTACTAACCTGATTTCCCCACCAGCCTTGCGGTTCTCTGAGCGATTTCGTGCCAGGCAATGGCTTTTCGGAGCAAGCACCGCTGTTGCATTTTTGCAGAACTGACTGTGACCCGGGAGAAATTCCCGGCAAATTCAGAATTCATTGGAGTCATTTTACACCCCCCGCCCCCTCCACCCCGCAGAAGATGTGGGTCTGGGGCCGAGACAGACGGGGACCGGAGAGTGGCAGCCTCTCTGGGGGAGGAGGTACACGGATTGTGACAAAGGGGTCTGGGTTGCTTGTGGGTGACCAGCTGATGCCCCCACAGGTCCTGAGTCCTAAGTCCGGGCCCCTGTGAGTTTGACCTCAGCGGTGAAGCGATTTCGTGGGTGTGATGACCTGCAGCGGTTCTCAACCTGTGGGTCGCGAACAACAAAAATCCATCCTGCATTCAGATATTTACATGACGATTCATCACAGCCGCAACATTACAGTGATGAAGCAGCAACGAAAATACTTGTATGGTTGGGCGTCACCACAACCTGGGGAACTGCATTAAAGGGCCGCGGCGTTAGGAAGGTTGAGAACCACTGGGCCATCGAGGTGGGAGAGTCCCTGGTGCTCACATAAGAAACAGTCAAACTGCAAAGAATGTTGGTGAGTTTATTTGAGCCAAACTGTCCGCAGCTCCCGGGGAGCAGACCCTCAGCGGAGGAGAGCGGTGGTTGTGCACCTGGGTTTATACATGGCAGCCAGAGGAGAGCAGGGGGGTCCCATTGGCGGTAGACCAGGGAGGCGGGAGAAAGCAAAGTGGGAGACGTCTGGGATTGGGTGGAGGGTGAAATGATGGACACCTGCTTCTTGTGCACAGGTGGGCGCAGGGTACATAGGTGCTAACAGTCTGCAATTAACGTGATAACCATCACGGGGGGCGGGGGGATGTGCGGTCTCCCTCCGCCTGGTGCAGCCCTGAGGGGTCCGGGGAAAGGGAAGGCACCCTGACATTCCACAGGTGTGTTATCCGAGAGGCAAAAAGACCGCAGGCTCAGTTAAGATCAAAGCTGGTCTTTGTCAGGGAAGATACCGGCCTAGGACATGGCTACCCACCGTAACTGCTTTTAGTTAAAGTTTTTTTTAAAATATATTTAATTGATTTTTTACAGAGAGGAAGGGAGAGGGATAGAGAGTTAGAAACATCCATGAGAGAGAAACATCCATCAGCTGCCTCCTGCACACCCCCTAATGGGGATGTGCCCGCAACCAAGGTACATGCCCTTGACCGGAATCGAACCCGGGACCCCTCAGTCTGCAGGCCGATGCTCTATCCACTGAGCTTTAATTTCTCTCAGACCCTCCTTGGTGGTGACTTTAGGCCTTTGAGTTTGCAAGGCCTCCACGCGGGCTCCCCTGAGCCTGTCGGGGAACACGCGGCCCCTTTTCGTCCACTCTGGGTTGTCTGGATGGACCCCGTGTAGTCAGAGGGTCTTGGTGGAAGAGAGGGTGTGAGGAAGGGAGCGAGAGGCTTTGCGGGGGAGGAAGACGCCGGAGGGAGGCAGCGCCCAGGCTGGGAAGGCAGGGCCCAGCCTCCCCTGACGGCGCGGGCACCTGTCTTCGGGCCCATGGAAACCGAGCTGGCGTTTCTGACCTCAGAACGGCCAGAGAGCCAGCGTGGGTTGTTTCCAGCTGCCACGTTGGGGAATCTGTCAGCGCAGCCCCTGGAAGGAACACACAGCTTTTGTTGACGAGGTGCGTCTGGGAGTCACCGGGGCTGGAGTCGGGGTGCAGCACGTGGCCCAGGGTCTCCGCCCCTTTTCTCCGCTTCCTGGGTGCCGCGCGGCAGAATGGCTTTGGCAGGAGACGTACCTGCTCCTGACACCTGGTCTGTCTGGTTTCGGGAGAATGACGTGGAGAGATGTCAGTGAATGCTTGCTTCTTGTGTTAACCACCAGAAGCCACGGTGTGACTAGAACAGAGGAAATGCTACAGGCTGAGAAGTTGGGTTTAAATGTAGCCCCTGGTTGCAGGGTGACGAGTGGTCAGTCCCTTCCTGGCCATTAGGGCCCGCAGGCTGTTGGACGGGTCCCAGCGGGGGCGGTCTGAGACTCAGGGGGGACATTCCCGGCCCCGGGCCCCTGGCAGACGTGGCCCATGGTCACGGCATGCCCTCTGTGGGTGGAACACATCTGGTGTGGAACCAAAACCTACTTGCCAGCCTGGCTTAGATGCCCGCGTGGGTTAGATGCCACCTGGGTTAGGTGCCCGCCTGGGTTAGGTGCCCGTCACGGTCTTCGCGGTTGAGTTTTGGATCCATGTGTTTTTGCCTGAGCTCAGCGATGGGTAAGAGATGGAGGGTGTAGGCCACGTGGCTCCATCTGAGTCAGCGTGTGGCCACTCAGCCAGGAATTCTGCCCGAGAGGCCCGCGGTGTGCCCAGCTTAGGACTGTATGCTGCCTCCAGCCGACACAGGCGGTATCGGCCACGACACACAGGCCTGTCCAGAGCCCATTCCACACTGAGGAGCCCGTATGGGCTGGACTGGACCCCAGGAACTCCTGTGCTGAAGTCTCACCCCCGGGCTGTTTGTGGGGGTCATCAGGGCCTTCACGCCATGCATCTTGGGGGGCCCTCTCTCAGAGCAGGGGTGGGATGGGTCCTGTCCTCAGGGAGCCCGGGCGCCTCGCAGCCCTCATGCCAGCAGAGCGAGCGCGTTCCCGTGGGCTCCGCTTCCTTCAGCGCACGCGGGGGGCGGGTGTTTGTTTCCCAGAAAAGGGAAGCCTCCCCGCAATTCCACTTGTAATGTTATTTGCTGTGGAGCAGCCACAGCGATGATTGTATCTGATGTGGAGTTGAGATGCATAAAGAGATAAATGGCTTAATTTGAATCAATATTAATTTAGTGCAATTTGCTTTAACTTTACTTCGCAGCAAATGGAATTACTCCGCTCGGGAGCCATTTGTAAACTTTTCCCCGCGCAGAGAGCGGAGCTAAAGCGCGTGGCTGTGGGTTCCGGCGCCGGCTGCTGTCCAGCTCCGTGAGGCAGACACAGTCACGCCGGAACCTCCCACAGGCCCCTGTCCTCATGGCCATGAAGCCCCATGGCGTGCGGGACACCTGACAGCCTTGGCCGCGTGGGGAGCTGGGGAGCAGGCGCCCCGCGTCCTCCCCTGGCATCGCCTCCACCAGGACTCGCTCAGGTCCACGCCTCCCTCCCTCCCAGCCCAGGGCAGTGACTCTTGGGGTGCCTGCCCTCTCCCTGCAGCCCGGTGCTCAGAGAATCTCCCCAGCTTCCCTCGAGGAGATGTCCGCCGCTTCCCTCGCACCGGTGGCAGGAAAAGGTGACTTTTAAATGCACAGGCTCCGCGTGCTGCCAGCGGAGCTGGATGGTGGGGTGTGTTTCTGTTGGAGGATGAACCCCATCTCAGCGGGGGCTGGGATTCCTGGGACACGCAGCACCGGGGCGGTCGCGCGTGCACGGGCGCATATGCGTGTGTCCACGCCTCTCTTTTGATGGGGAGACGGTGTGAATCCCGGCCAAGCGAACACATGGCGGTCATGGCCCGGCACCGGCCGCCGTGCGAGGGTCGGGCTCCGACAGGAGACTCGGGGGGAGCTGGGGTTCCGGCAGCGCCTCTCCCAGGCTGACGGTCTGATGCTCATTGACACCGAGAGAGTCACTGCCCCCCAGGCGGCGGCGTGAGGACGGAAACCATGTCCTCCTCAGGGTTGAGGCTGTGACACGCCAGCTCCCGAAGCCTGGCAGCGCGTCTGCCGTACGTGCCAGCAGGAGGAGTGGCGGCTGTGGGCGCGCCTGCCATCCTCACACGCCATGTGCTCTCTCCACGCCGGGCAGGGCACACGGGCGCCCGGGACGTGAAGGCCGGAGGGCGTCTCCGGGGCCCAGAAGGAAGCCCAGCACCCCGGCCGCCCCCTAACAAAGGGCCCGCCTCCGGGGGCCCAGGTGAAGGGCTGCCCGGAGCCCATGAGAGGCGTGTTCTGTGCATGACCCGCCGTGGCCGAGAGGGCAGGAAACATGGGCTGTCGCTGGGGCCACAGGACAAGGACATGGAGTCATAGCCAGATCGCCCTGCTGGCAGGTGACTGCAGACAACGGGCTCCCTGACGGCACCTTGCAGTTTGTAGTTTCACACCTTTTCAAGTGTAATTTCAAGATTAAATTTGGCCCCGTGGACACAGGAATGTGGCCAGCAATGGTCAGCGTGGCCCCCAGCCCACTTCCCGGTCCACAGGGAAGGAGAGAACCTGTGCCTGAGATCCCCTGACCTCTCCCCTCCCCGCCTCTCTCCGCACCCGCAGGTCAGAGCGGGAGCCTCTCTTATGGGTCCCCTGCTGGGTGCTCCCCCGGGCCCGGGTCCCTCCCAGGCGGAGAGAAGACAGAGGGCAGGTGAAGTCAGAGTGTGCAGACAGCACCTTGCCCACAGCCTGGCCTTGGCCCTGAGCCTAGGCTCTGCGATGGGCCCCTCACTCCGCACTTGCTTCTCGGTCTTGCCCTGTTTGCCTCGCGTGTGCCGGGCGTCACTTAGCTTCGGGGTGGCACGTGCTCTCCTCGCTGGTCAAAGGGACGAGGGCCGTGTTGGGCATTGTCAGCGCCCGCCAGCGTCTTGCTCATTCAACGCACAGTAGGCACCTTGCGCGTGGGCACAGTCGTGTTGGGTGGCATGGCACCTCTTCCAGTTCCTGCCTGGGGGTGGGAGGACCTGGTCCGACCCCAGCGCCCGTCCCTGGGAGGCTGCTCACACGGGTTTCCTGTTCTGCTGACATGGCTGCGCTGTGGCCGCCCCCCCTCTGCCTCACTCCTGAGTGTCTGCGTCTAGAGCAGGTGCCGCCATGCAGGGAACGTGGCCCGTCTTTCTAGAACGTGGGCGAGGGCTTCCTGCGGCGACGCCTGCCTCAGACTGAGGCCGCTTCCGCTGCAGATGGCGCCAGAACAGGGACCGCTTGCATCTGCGTTGCAATCGCCTTAAAAAGAGTAAGAACCACACCCAAGCCTTGGCAGCTCATTCGCCACCCCCCTTCATTAGGGGGCATGCGAGTGGAGAGGCTCCTCGCTCTGCTGAAAAGGCCCGGGGGTGGGGGTGCCTGGAACCCGAAGGACCTGGCACGTGGGATCGGGGAGCCCAGGGGGGTAGGCAGCCGGTGGAAGCCCGGCCTCTGTTCTGCCAACTGGGGGGCCTCGGCCGGCATCTCGTTTCTCCCCAAGCTTCTGCCCACGGTGAATGACACGGACGTGTGCTTGTACGAGCCTGGCATGTCCATAAACACGTGTGTTCATATGAGCCTGGCATGTGTATACACGCATGTGCATTTGTGTGATCCTGGCATTCCATAAACACATGTGTGTTCATACGAGCCCAACATGCCTATAAACATATGTGCACTCGTAGGAGCCTGGCATGCCCATAAACATAGTGGAGCAGAGTGACCGTGTTTCTGTTGATATTATTATGTTTAACCCTAAGGTACTCGGGCCGAGCTAGGAGGCCAGTGCAGCTGAGGTTTCTGGAGGTTCGGGGTGCAAGAAGCAGGTCAGGGCCAGCCACGCGGAAGGTCCCCCAGCCGCTGCCCAGTTCTGCAGACACGCTGTTCATTAAGGGGACGGCGACGACGCGGATCCACGGCATGAGGGACCGTAAACCTGAGGCTGGCCGGTGCACAGCCTCCTTCCTCGCAGTCGCTGGGCCGGGCGGTCAGCGCACAGGCTGTGCCCGGTGTGTCCCTCTCCCCACAGCAGCAGCCCCGGGTCTGGGAAACGGCGCCTCTTTGTTCTCTTTTTTTTCTTTTTAATAAATTTCTATTGATGTCAGAGAGGAAGAGAGAGAGAGAAACATCAGTGATGAGAGAGAATCATGGATCGACTGCCTCCTGCACAGCCCACACTGGGGATTGAACCCACAACCCAGGCATGTGCCCTGACCGGAACCAAACTGTGACCTCCTGGGTCCTCGGTCAGCGCTCAACCCCTGAGCCACGCCAGTCGGTCAGTGGTGCATCTTCGGACACACCCAGGGGCACGGTCACATGGAGAGAACGCGCACAGCTCTCCCTGGTGACCTGTAGAGGGACGCTTGGGCCCACTTCTCATGGAAATGAGGAAGAGGGAGGGAGGGCAGAACAGAACAGGCTTCGCTCAGCAAGGGCGCCGCCCCCTCCTCCTGCCCGTCCATCAGCCGAGAGGCGCAGGCTGATTTGTGTCCTGGCTCAAACAGTAACTGCGTTGTGGGCGACATTTACTTGCTTACGCGCTAGATTTACATTCGCCCACGGACATTCCTCTCAATAAACGCGAAGCTGCTGCCTATTAATTATTTTTTAAGAAGCGGCAGCTTGCTTAGCCACTGGGCATGAAGGAAGGCCCTGCTCAGCCTCTCTCAGGAGAGAGCAGCTGTAGGAGCCCGTGCTGGGTGGGGGACCAGAGGCCGGTCCGGGGCCTGGAGCGCGGGGAGCAGAGCTGGGGGAGCCACACCTGCTGGAGCACTTCCCACAGCTCACCCCGAAACAGGGGGTCCCTGATGCCCTTAGCCCACAGCTCACCCTGAAATGGGGGTCCCCGATGCTCTTAGCACCACACTGAGCCTAGGAAGTTGACGATTCTGGAAACATCTAGCAAAGAAAGAGAAGCCAAACAATCAACCCAGTCCCATCTCCCTCCCTCCTTCTCTCTCTTCCTTCCTTTTTCTTAAATATATTTTTTCTAGAGGCCTGGTGCATGAAAATTCATGCACTGGAGCAGGGGGCATCCCTCAGCCTGGCCTGCTCAGTCTGGGAGCCCTCGGGGCAGGAGGCGACTTGGCCATCAGGGGAAGGCGACGCCCCCATCACACCTCTGCTGCTGCCACTGCCGGCAGCTCAAGCCTCTGCCGGCCCTGGGCGGCTGGGGCGCTGAGGGTGGGTCTGGCCGCACCACGGGCCTGCCACCCCCTGCTGGGCTGAGGGGACTGGGCACTGCCATCTTTGTGACCGTGTGGTGGTCAATTTGCATATTCCATCTTTATTAGATAGGATTGATTTCAGAGAGGAAGGGAGAGGGAGAGAAACATCAATGATGAGAGACAATCATGGATCGGCTGCCTCCTGCACACCCCACACTGGGGATTGAGCCCACAACCCGGGCATGTGCCCTGACCAGGAATCGAACCCTGACCTCCTGGTTCATAGGTCAACGCTCAACCACTGAGCCATGCTGGCCGGGCTCTTTTTCTTTCTTTTTTTTTTCCTTCCCCATTTAGAACGGGAGTTAGAGGTGACAGTGGGTCTGGTGGAGGAGGGAGTGGACCACTGAGTGGACGTGTCCTAAGTCTGGATGGGGCCCAGGAGAAGGCAGGTGATGCTGTTCAGCCCTCGCCATGAGGGCCGTCCTGAGACCCAGGTGGTGGGAGAGGAAGGGGAGAGGCCGGAAGGTGCCAGGCGTGGTCAGGAGGAGGAGGTTCTGTCAGTGGGGGGACGCGGCTGCCTCCTGGGGCCCGGGTTTCCAACGAGGGGCCTGGGCCTACTTTGCAAAATAGAGAAGGAGAGGCAGGCGCTGCCCTGGGCTCGGCCCCGCCTGGGTGCGGCTGCCGGCCCCCTGTGGGTCCTGCTGGTTTGCATGGACAGAGCAGCTGGGAAGGAGGGATGGTGGGGACGGGGTGGGGCCAGGCGTGAAGGTTGACGCCTGCGGTTCCCTGACTCCGAGGTGCAAAGGGGCGTCTGGGGCACTGGAGGCCCAGTCTGACTTGGGTGGAATTGGATCCTGGGGTGGGCTCCCTGGAGGCTCCCCAAAACCCAGCCTCCCTCTGCCCAGGCCTGGGGTTGAGTGCAGGTCACCAAGGGCCTGGGCGGCTGGAAGGCACATGCGTGTCCCTGGTTCAGAGGGTTCACCTAGGAGGCGAGCGCGAGGACCGAGGCGGGAAAGGGGGTGCGGGTGAGGGACACAGAGGTGTGGCCACGTCTGGAGAAAGGTCCGCTCACCAGCCCGGCAAGCTTGCCTTCTGCGTGTGTGAACACGCCGTGAGTGGGACAGACAGTCCGTGTCCACCGGGAGCTTCCTCCCCAGGGGCGGCCACTGGCAACACGCACACACACACACACACTCATGCACACGTGCACACACATGCACACTCATGCACATGAGAAGCATGCCAGCGCTGTTGTGAGTTTCCTAAGGAGCAAAGCAAGACAATGCAACAGGAAGTGCTTGGGGGGTTCTCGAGGAGGCGCTCCGG
This sequence comes from Myotis pilosus, assembly GCA_036010255.1. Taxonomy (NCBI): domain Eukaryota; kingdom Metazoa; phylum Chordata; class Mammalia; order Chiroptera; family Vespertilionidae; genus Myotis; species Myotis pilosus. Next base: position 77,752,780 of record JASKON010000010.1, read on the forward strand.
TGACATTGGAGCCAAGTCCCAAAAGATTAAAGAGAGTCAGTCCCAGGGAGTCCGTCCTGGGAAGAACCTCCCAGAAAGTGGGGGCACTAAGGCCCTGACACGGGGGGGAGGGGGGGGGCGCGCTGGACCTGCTCAGAGGGACGGAAAATGGGTGACGCCTTGAATAAGGATGTATCTAAGGAGACATCCGGGCAGCCCCAAGCCCCTGACGAGGTGCCCCACGTCACTGATCACAGGGACACCCAAGCCACAGCCACAGGGACATGGCCGCCCCTGCAGGAGGCCTGTTCTCACAGAAACAGAGGTGGGTATCGGCGAGGCTGGTGGTGCAAGGGGACCTGGACACTGACGGGGCCTGTGACCAGGTGGGGCCCATGGGAAGCAGTCTGGAGGCTCCTCGGACAGTTAGACGTGGACCCAGCGGACGGCCCAGCGATCCCCTCTCTGGGTCTTTATCTGAAGCAACTGAGTCAGGGCCTCAGTGACGGGTCCACACTCCGGCCCGTTGCTGCCTGGCTCGCCAGGGCCTGGGCCTGGAGGCAGCCCCCGGGCCTCGCGCAGAGGAACAGAGAAAGGAGCCGGATGCGTTCATGTCACAGAATGTCACTCGGCCTGAACCAGAAGGAACCCGTGCCATTTGCAGCAGCAGGGAGAGACCGGAGGGCATCGCGCTGAGCGAGATGCCGGACGGAGAAAGACCAGCACGGTGTGACTCACTCACATGTGGAGTCTTCGTCCCACTCGAACGAGCAGAGGGTAGACCGGCTGGTGGCTCGGGGGCCGGGGGCGGGGACCTGGGGCGCTGATGCTCATGGGTACAAAGGGTTGGTTATGAAAAATGGACCCTCCTGAAGACCGGCTGTCCCCTGTGTCCATAGTTAGAAATGCGGTATCCTGCGCTTTAATCCACTTTGAAATGACGGTCGCACACTGTGTTCCTACCTAAAAGCACACACAGAACATGTTGCAGGGGACGGATATGTTTCGTACGTGCTTGTGGTGACGGTATCATGGGCATTTGCCTGTGTCCATGGTCGTCAAGATGGGTGCAATCGATTGTATATTAGCGATACTCCAGTGAGGCTAACAGACCACGCGAGCAGGTGGCGGGCAGGAGGAGCCGGAGTGCAGGAGGGGGCGGGCGAGCGGCTGCGGGTGAGGTGTGGGGTGCAGGCGGGCAGAGGCAGGACCTCCTGGTCCCGGGGCGCATTGACGGGCAGAGGGCTAACTGGGTAATGGTGAAGGTGAAGAGAAGCCCGCCAGCCCGTGGGAGGGTAGCGAGGGGCCGGGGGGGAGTCCTGTGCGTGCGCCCCAGGAAGAACTCTCTGGAAAGGCAATTAGGAACTGCATGGCCTCTCGCTCAACCGGTGATCACCCCGCCTTTGCAAAGCACTCACTCATGAAATTAAGGCCTAAAAGACAGAGCGCACAGCAGAGACGGAATACAAATTCGGTGTTAGAGGGGCTGCGTGCTGGTGTGGGGGGCGGCGCGGCCGGTTCACGGGGAGGGACTGCGGGTCACACTAGCGGGATACTTGGGGTTCGGTCCCCGCCCCCCCGCTCTGCGCCAGAGTCTTCACATCTGACTCGTCCTCGTGCTCCGAGAGGCGCACTAGTTACCTGGATGCAGGTGATGCTTAGCAACACGGCTCAGCATCGGCCGGTCCACGTGCAGGGAGCGAGCCCGCAGCTGCCCGCGCGGCTTAGCAAGTGTCTGACTCGGACCGGATGGCGTAGCGATGGCCGGGCCCGAAGGCTGAGTGTCCACGGCCAGCGAGGCAAGTCGGGGAGAAGGGGCCAGTGGGGAGGTGTCTGTGCGGAGACAGACGGATGATACCCCAACCCGACCTCGGCAAGGACTCTGCCCTGGGCACACCTGCCCACCCAGGAGCAGTGCCCACACTGACCCTCCAGGTTCACTGACCCGTCTCTCTGTCTCTTTTAACAACTTGGGAGAACCTGTCCCACCACCTGCCGCAGCCCTCCCCGGGCAGCCTGGCCTCTGGGATCCAGAGGCTCCGGGAACTCAGTGCAAAGGGTTTTGTCCAGTGGGGAGGGTTAGGCTTAGGGTTGGTGTTAGCGTTGGGGTTAGGGTAAGGGTTAGAGGTAGGGTTAGGGTTGAGGTTGGGGTTAGGGTTAGAATTGGAATTAGGGTTAGGGTTGGTATTAGGGTTTGGGTTAGGGTTGGTGTTAGGCTTAAGGTTAGGGTTGGGGTTAGGGTTAGGATTGAGGTTTGGGTTAGAGTTGGTGTTAGGCTTGAGGTTGGGGTTGGGGTTGGGTTTGGGATAGGATTAGGGTTAGGATTGAGGTTAGGGTTGGGGTTAGGTTTAGCGTTAGGGCATGGGTTAAGTGTGGGATTTGGGCTGGGTTTAGGGGTAGGGTTAGGGTTTGGGTTGGTATTATGGTTAATGTTAGGGTTAGGGCATGTGTTAGGGTTGTGGTTGGGGTAGGGGTAGGGTTAGGGTTAGGGTTGGAGGTAGGTTTAGGCTCGGTGTTGGGGTTGTGGCTTAGAATTAGGGTTAGAGGGGTGGGTTAGGGTTAGGGTTAGAGGTGTGGGTTAGGGTTAGGGTTAGGGTTGGGTGTAGGTTTAGGGTTGGTGTTGGGGTTGTGGCTTAGAATTAGGGTTAGAGGTGTGGGTAGGTGCAGATGCCTGCAGATCGTCTTTGCGAAGCTGATGGTTCTCCCAGCGGTGAGTCCTGTTGACATAAGAAGGCGGGCCAGCCCAACTGACGTGGCTCAGTGGTTGAGCATCGACCTATGAACCAAGAGGACAGGGTTTGATTCCCAGTCAGGGCACATGACTGGGTTTTGGGTTTGATTCCCAGTGTGGGGCGTGCAGGAGGCAGCTGTTCAATGATTCTCTCTCATTGTTGATGTTTCTATCTCTCTCTCCCTCTCCCCTCCTCCCTGAAATCAATAAAAATCTTCTATATAATAAAAGCCCAGGTGACCATTATAGTGGAACGACCAGGACGACTGGTAGTTATGATGCGCACTGACCACCAGGGGGCAGGTGCTCAATGCAGGAGCTGCTGAGCTGCAGTGACTTGGCAGCAGTGGTTCTCAGGTGACAAACCTCGAAACCAGAGAGGAGGGACCCCAATTCCTCTTGTAGCCGTGCGATTCCCCCTTCAACCCTGGATTATGTTGTCGCTGGGGCACTGTCGGCCCTGAATCTGGTTTACTGCTCACTTGCGTTTGCGTTCCACACCCTGTACAACAGCAACTTTGCAGAGGGCCCTCTTGCACTCTGGGATCCCTTGGGGGATGTCGGAGTGCTGGTTTAAACCCAATCCCCACAAGCCAGGCCGAGGGACCCCCCTACCAGAGGGCCCCGCTCTCTCTGCAGATGCCGGGGAGTGGCTGCAGGAGGTTGGCTCCAGTGTGTGTCTGGCTGTCTAGCCCAGTCCCGCCCCACTGGCCACCTTCTAATTAATTTCCTTTCAGTGTGCACGAATTTCATGCACCAGGCCTCTAGTACATATATAAAAAGGAAGAGAGCCCAGTTCATGCTTCCCAGGGACCCCTGGCTAAGCAGAGACAGGGAGGGGCATGTTGGACTTTTGGGTGCACCCTGTCCTGATTCCCCTCATCTGCTGCCTCACACTCTCAGGGCAGCTCCTGCTGGGAGTCACAGCCCCTGTGAGAGCTGCCAGGCCCGAGCGCCCAAGCGCACAGGTCGGTCTGCCCTGGGTCGCACATGCCGGGTGCTCTCCTCTCTGCAGAGAAATCAGAGGCTGGAATGAGCTGTAAATTGTGACTGGACACGTTTCAGCAGCATTTTTCCGGATCACATGTTCCACTGACTGCGCTCCCCCTGGTTTCACGGCCATCAGAGCCTCCCGGTCCTGGGCTTGGGCCATGGCCACGTCCAGATGGGCCGTGTGCATGGAAGCCTCCATCTGACCAGACGCAGCCAAGCACCCGCAAGTGGACGGGCAGCATATGGCCGGGTGGACACAGATTTACAGCCGTGTTATGAGCTCCGTGATGCACGGGGCCCTCGCAGGGACACGCGTGTTGCTCATGCATGTGGCGGACGATCTTTGGGGCTGAGTGATAACTGCTCCTGAGAATCTCAGATCAAGTTAATTCTTAAACAGCCAGTGCCACAGCAAGAAGTCACAGCGCTTTCCCCCCGGGCTTGGGTTTCTGTCAGCGAGCTCTGCAGCTGGGACGGATTCGTAACAAAGATCAGGAGCTGGAGGGTCGCTCTGCGTGGAGGGAAACCTGGTCCCTAAACCCCTGCATTGGGAGGAGGAAGGATGAGGGAGGGCGCAGAGGGCGGAGAGAGATGGGCAGCCATGGGTGCCACACCCGCGGGTGCGGGTTCTGCCTCGGCTGCAGACACCCTTTGGTCCCTGAGCAGTGGAGGAGGAACATGAGTGAACAGGGCTGTGGAAGGATTTCAGAGTCTAGAGGTGAGGTTCCAGGGGGTGGTGCCTCCTGCTTGGGGTCGGCATTGGAAGAGAAGGCAGAGGCGATTCTGCAGCCAGAGCTGCACCAGGGCGCGGGTGGGTGTCTGGAGCTGGCGGGGGCCTGGAGAGACACAGCCCAGGGAGCATCAGTGAGATGGCTCTGACCTGCCCTCGTCATGGTCCTGCAGAGAAACAGAGCCGGGGGGGGTGTCTCTACCTGCACCCATGACTGTAAGTCTATCTACGTCCATCTCTATCTGTCATCTATCTGTTCACAGTAAACCTATCTATCAGCTATCCATCTGTAACTATCCATATCTATCATCTATCTATCTGTCTATATCTATCATCTGCCTATCACCTATCTGTCTATATCTATTAATCTACCATCTTTCTATAGCTATCCATATCTATCATCTATATCTATCAATCATCTATCTGTCTATACCTATCATCTATCCATCTATAACTATCCATATCTATCTATCATCTATCTATCTATCTATCTATCTATCTATCTATCTATATCTATATCTATCTATATATATATCATCTATCAGCTATCTGTCTATATCTATCTATTAATCTATCATCTTTCTATAGCTATCCATATCTATCATCTATCTGTATCTATCTATCATCTGTCTGTGTATAACTATCCATATTTATCTATCATCTATCTGTCTATATCTATCTATATGTATCTATATCTATCCATCTATATCATCTATCTATAGCTATCACCTATCTGTCTATATCTATCTATAGCTATTACTATCTGTCTATATCTATAGCTATCACCTATCTGTCTATATCTATCTATAGCTATCACCTATCTGTCTATATCTATCTATAGCTATCACCTATCTGTCTACCTATCATCCATCCATCCATCTCTCTGCATATTGATTGTAAGGGCTGGCTCATGAGCTTGTGGGGATGGCAAGTCTGGAAGCTACAAGGGAGCTGGCAGTGGTGATGCAGGGAGCCTTGGGTGGTGCAGCCTTGAGGGCAGATTCCCTCTTCCCTGGGGGCCCTAAGCCTTCAACCGATTGGGTGAGGCCCACCCACACTGCAGGGTCCTCTGCTCCACGCAGAGGCCACAGATTTAGATGTTAATGACATCGAAAATCCTCTCATGGCTACATCTAGACGAGCGTTCTGCTGACCGCTCAATCTCAGGCCCGGTCGAGCTGACACATGAAATGACCCACCACGGGGTCTCGGGACTGCAGTGACGTGCCCTCCGCGTGCCCAGGAAGTGCACATGCCCCGTCCAGCATGAAAAGACAGCCAGGCCTTGCTGGGTAGCTCCACCGTTAGCAGCAACGGAGGCGGCTTTCCCCAGGTCAGCGCGGGACACGGTCTCCATGAAGCCAGGGCATCCGCCAGGGTGGCTCCCAGGAGCTCTTCCCACTCAGCCACGCCCGCGGCCAGGGCACCGTCTCACTATGGCCTCTGACCACGGGTCCTGGGCACGTCACCCTGCTGGGAGCCCTGTGTCTCAGGGAGCTTGGCTTTGGTTACCAGACATTCATTGGTAAATTCCCAGAGAACCAGGCATCTCTTTTCTTGGCATCCTCAGCACTGAGCTGGTCACGGTCGCAGCTAATGAGGGATTGGAGAGGAATGTCGCGCCCCGCTGGCAGGCGCCCGAGTGGGCTCCGTGGCTGGGGCTGCGCTTGGCTGAGAGCTGGGCTTTCGGGGAAAAGTGATCCCTGCGGCTCGGCAATGAGCGCTCCCTCGTCTCCGTCCCGCTCCCTTCTCGCAGGTAAACACAGGCGGGACCTGGAGCTCACGCCGCGCAGGCGTGGGGCCCGGAGTGGGTGGCGGGGCGTCCTTGCTTTGTCCCGCGAACACAGACTGTGCATCGGAGATGGTGACCGGCCACGCCGGGCCCAGCCATCAATCCTGCCAGGGCTCCGCCGAGAACAGCTCCCGGCGCATCTTCTCTGCATGACGGGGCCAGCGGGTCATCTTCGCCATCACGGGCACGGGCCTGTGACAAACGGCCTCCAGGATCGATGGGAAATGGCCTCATGCAAGTTAATTCTGCACAAGGAAGAAGCTCAAGGTCGCAAGCACCGGCGTGGTGGGAGCGAGGCAAGGACACGCGGGAGTCACGCCTTCGCCCGCGTGTCATTGCGCGGATGGGGGTGCGCGCGTGCGTGTGCGTGCATGTCTGCAGTGTGTGTGCCCATGCCTCCCAGGTGTGCTAGGTGTGCATGCGTGTGACCTTGCAGCACGTAGCACGCATGTGTGAGGGACTTCAGTTAGGCATCCGGATAGCGTGTCAGTTTCAGACTCAGGGGCAGCCCCTTCCTGGCAGACGCAGACACAGACGCAGATGCGCGGTGCTGGGCACAGGGCTGTGTCCCCGAGGTGCTCAGCATAGGAGCCCGGGAGGGGGGATGCGACTCAGCTTTGTTTTTTTTTCTTTTTAAATATTTTTACTGATTTCAGAGAGGTAGGGGAGGGAGAGAGAGACAGAAACATCAATAATGAGAGAGAATCATGGACCGGCTGCCTCCTGGACGCCCCCCACTGGGGATGGAGTCCGCAACCCGGGCCTGTGTCCTGACCGAGAAGCGAACCGTGACCTCCTGGTTCATAGGTCGAACCTCAACCTCTGAGCCGCACCGGGCGATGCGACTCCACTTTGAGATGAGGGATGCTGTGAGCGTGAGACTCAGGGTGGCTCTGAGCTGCCTCTGCTTGGCTGGGGACAAGACACCGCCGTGTGGACGTGGTCGCCGTTCCAGATCCAACAGGACAGATGGGGGGCGGGCTCTCTCGTGGAGGATTGCGCGAGCCCTTCGCCTTCTGGGAGCTTCCGGCCTGCCCTGAGGTCGCTCACTTGCCCGTAAGAGAGTCCAAAGGTTCTGCCCCGTGTAAGTGATCGCGTGGAGCGGGGCCATCGGAAGCACCGGACGCTGGAGCCGAGATGTGCCCGGAGCTGCACGGCCACCGAGGGGGCTGTCGGCCCGACCCCCGCGGCCAGGACGCGCCTGTTCCCTCAGAGGGCGTGCTGGTTCCCCAGAGGAAGTGATCAGTGAATGGTGAGGACAGGCCCGCTGGGCGGAGCAGTCATTGCCCACACTGGCTCCACGTGGAAGCACAGCTGAGTCCTCCAGAGGCGCCTCGCCCTCCTCCCTCAGGCTGGGCCCCCTCCTCCCCCCCGCATCCCCTCCCCGGTCTATGGCGGAATCCACCGGCCTCCGTCCGTCCCCTGGAAGCTGAGCTCCTCCCGCTCCTGCGTTATGTGGACACAAGCAGAATCCTGGCCATTGTCCGTCTTCCCGGGCGTCTCTCTGCTCCCGGCGCCGCGTGGATTAGCTCCCGGAAGCGTTCAGAGGACAAAGGAGGGTTTGCTTCTGTCCGCGCCCCACAGGAGGTGCTCTGGGTGGGCGCCGTCTGCAGAGGCAGCGGTTGCTGGTGACAAGACGCTGAAGATAGAAGCCGCGCCCCCACTCGGATGCTGTGTTAGCTACTGGGGTGCCATTGTGCGCGGGGAGAGGCGCTGTTTACTTTAGAACCCCCCCATTCTCTCATGTGCCTCCGGGGGGTGTGCTGTAGGGGAGGCAGGGCCCAAGGACAGTGCGGGGAGGCGGCTGCGGGACCAGGCCCGGGGGACGCCCAAGGCGCAGCCTCCAAGGGTCGGAATCCACCAGCAGCGCTGGCCTCGCTGTTGCCCTTGGAGCCGTAATTAAAGGAGAAACGCAGGCCCTCGTGCTCATGTGCGTGAAACCGCACCTGCCCCGTTGCTTAACCGCTGGGTCCCCGGAAACGTCCGTAATTAGAGGCGTAAATCCTCCGGCCGCCCGCAGGCAGCTGCCCGTGAGCCCAGGATGGGCGTCTGCCATGTGCCTGCCCTGGGGGGCAGGGTGGGGACGACGGATGGGCATCACAGAGCCACGCGGGAACCAAGAGAGACAACGCGGAGCATGTGGGGTTCGTGGTGTTGCACGGCCAACGGGGGCTTCTGTTGTGTTTCCCTAAACACCCTTCCCGTTCCAGTGCTCGGGGGTGTCCCCACCACAGCAGGGGTGCCTGGGCCGGAGGCACCGGGGCCCAGCCCCTCCTGTGCAGAGTGAGGGGCCTCCATGATTCTCTGCCCACAGAGCTCAGTTCCCTGACCCCTGAGCGACCCAGGCTGCTGCGGGGAGGGGCGCCTCGCCTCCTGCCAGGGCGGCCAGGGAGGCCGAGGAGGCCGGAGGGCGGGTGGCTCCAGTGACAGTAGCGGGGAGACCTGATGTGCTGGGGCAGCTGCCAGCTCGGCCAGCCCCAGGCGCCCCCAGACTGAAGGCCCTGCCAGCGCTGGAGACCCCGCCCCCCACCCCGTTCCCCACCCCACCCTGCCCTGGGCCTGTCTCCTTTCTCCCAGCACAGTCCTGCCTCCTTCTCGCTGCCTCTTTCCTGGAAGTTTTATTTCCATTTAATATTTCAAATCATGTTGGGGGGCCTCTCTTCCGGCCCCAAACATGGTCCTAAAACAGACTCCCCTTCTTCCTCAGGCCGGACGGACTCCAGGCCCCGGCAAATGGGGCTTTTCCTTTCTTTCTTTTTTATCTTTAATATATTTGTCTTGATTTCAGAGAGGAAGGGAGAAGGAGAGGGAGAAACATCCATGATGAGAGAATCATTGATCAGCTGCCTCCTGCACGCCCCCTCCTGGGGATCGAGCCCGCAACCCGGGCCTGTGCCCTGACCGGGAATCGAACCCTGACCTCCTGGTTCATAGGTCGATGCTCAGCCACTGGCCACGCCGGCCGGGGGGGGGAGTTTTGTTTTCTTTCCAAGGGAAGCGAAGGGCTGGACTGAGGGCAGTGAGGGGCAGGGGTGAGGCAGGAGGCCGGCAGGGACAGTGAGGCTAGTTGAGGCACAGGGGCCTCGGGGCACATACCGAGGACAGAGCCTGCCTGTGCCCCTGCTGATGGAGGCTCCCTCTGCACAGGGGGACTGTGCTCCCCCATGTCCAGGAACCAACCAATTTAGTCGAGAAGGCATCTTGGGGACACAGCTCCAGCAGCCTCTGCCTCGCCTGCCCTCCCCGGGCAGGAGGAAGGCTGCCCGAGCGCCCTCTCTCTGCAAACCGCTGTCCCTTGGCCTGGCCAGGCCCTGCCCCGCTCCCTGGCGAGGACGCCACCCTGCAGGGGAGTCTGAGAGGAGGCACCCAGGGGCTGGGTGGGCAGCCAGCTCCCCCTTCTCCCCACGTCATCGCTCAGCGTGGGACCCACGGCCACTCCCGAGAGGGACCCTCCCCCTCACAGGCCTGGAGTCCGTGTCAGGAGTTGCTTCGGGGCCTCTCCATTCGCGTCCCCGCTCCCTGCGCCTGGCCTGACCCCAGTGGGTGGGCACGTGCGCGTGGGCCTGGGGCTCAGGACTGTCACTGGCGCTGCCCCCTCACCTCGCCCTCCAGCACCCGCTCCGTCAGGGGGATGGGCTGCATCCAAAAGTGCCCTCATCTCGGCCGGAGGGAGGGACCGCACGGCCCTGGCAACACTGCGTGGACGGAGCACAGGGGGTGCTGGCCCGAGGAGCCCAGTTTCAGATGCGCGGTCAGCACCCTCACGCCCTGATTGGGCCGGAAGCTGAGGAGGTTCTGTAGAGGCCTGTCTTTAATGTGGGGGGAGGGAGGAGGGAGGGAGGCAGCAGGGGCCTCGGGGTGCACCCCTTGTGGAAGGGAGGGTAGAAGGAGGGCCTGGAGGGGCAGAGGGACTTCTGGGCAGCACGTGCCCTCGGGGCTCTGACGCCATCCGGGTCAGAGAAAAGCAAGCGAGGGTTTTCTGATTCCTCTTCTCCGGATGTGGGTCACCTACGGACATGCTCTCTCTGTCCCTCTGTCCGTGAGACACCGGGCGGGCTGTCCGTGCGTCTCCGTAGGGATTCCTTATTCTGCGCTTGACTTCGGGTTAGAACAATGGGGCGCAGCTCACTTTCCTATAAATCAGCCCAGTCTGGTGGCGGAAGGACTAATTACGCCGACGCCCCGTCTCCTCCTCTGCATCTGTCACGGACGCCGGTGCGGGGGGGACCGGGCGCGGGGGACAGGGACACGCGAGCCTTTGTGTCTCTCTCTGCGCAGGGCCATCGATCTTCCCAATGAAACGAGGCAGGCGATGTCATCCGTCCAGAAGGGCCGGGATGAGGAATGTGCTGCTGGGACAGCTGATTATTACGCATTTGCATACGCGGCCGCGCCATTTGTACCCATCAAGCCGGCTGCTGGGGGCTCGGGCCTGCGGCGTCGGTGTCGCTGCCGCGTTCCTTCCCCGGAAGCCGACGCCTCGGAGGACTGCAGAGTGAGCCACCAGGCCGGGCTGTGGGGGCAGAGATGGTTTAGTCACCCAGCAGTTCTCAACCTGTGGGCCGCGACCCCTGAAAATCCATCCTGCAGATCAGATATTTACATGACGACTCATCACAGTAGCAACATGACAGTTACGAAGTAGCAACGACAATAATTTTATGGTTGGGGGTCACCACAGCATGAGGAACTGTATGAAAGGGTCGCGGTGTGAGGAAGGTTGAGAACCACTGTGGAATTTTTTCAATGATCAAGTCTCCCTGGCCAGTGTGGTTCAGTGGAAAGAGCGTCGGCCTGCAGACTGAAGGGTCCTGGGTTCAGTTCAGGTCACGGGCACGGGCTCGGGTTGTGGGCTCGATCCCCAGGAGGGGGCGTGCAGGAGACAGCCGATCCATGGTTCCGTCTCATCACTGATGTTTCTCTCTCTCTCCCCCGCTCCCTTCCGCTCTGAAATCAATAAAATATATACATTAAAATAAATAAATAGATAAATGAAGTTCACACGCCCGGTTCCAGAAAGCGTAGGAAAATGCAGCGAGCACTGGTTTTCCTCTTGTTCCTCACAGGGGGTTCTCGGACCCCAACGGGAGGGAGGAGCGAGAGGGGCCAGAGCCGTGGGCGGCAGCGCAGTCCCGGTGGCGCTGGTGCACGTGCAGGCGGAACCCACCGCGGCGCCCAGCGAGACGCGGGGAAAACTGGTGGCCGAGTCGGGTCCGGGTGGACGGCGGTTCCCATGGAGACCGGCCCATGGAGAGCGAGATCGCCCGATGGAAACTTCTCTCCCGCCGCTGCACGCAGCCCAGAGCATCGTGGGAAAGTCTGGAAAAGCCCACCCACCGCCCACAGGGAACCAGGAAGATGTGCTGGGCACTTGCCAAGCGCCAGGCGCCCTGTATGCGACGGGGAGACACGCGGGTACGTGGGAAGTCCTCTCCTCCTGATGCCTCCTGCCCAGCACCTTGTACAATCTCTGAACGCGTGATAACGGGGACGCCGACCAGACAGAGCTCGGCAGACCTGCGCTGGGCACCCTCTGGGATGTGAGTCATTGCTGTTTCCGTCAGTGACATCCCGCTCCTGGTTACATCCGCCTTGAGTGTTCAGATAGCGATGGTGAGGGATGGAGCGGTCCCCGGGGTCTGTCTGCTGCTGAGCAGTCGGTTCTGGCATAAAACGTAGTGGATGTTGCCTTGTGGGGCTCGCGGGGAAGGCGTGAGGGGCGTGAGAGGGAAGACAAAGGACGAAGGCCGGAGCTGCGACCCGGGTGCCCGCCCGTCCCTGCAGTGGGGCGTCCGGTCGGCAGCGGGAAGCCGCTCAGGGGAAGCCGCGGAGTGTGCACAATGAAGGCGCCCGTGGGGACGGCGGCTCCGGGCTCAGCGGAAGGGCCTGGATGCAGAAAAACGCAACTGGACCACCTCCCGCCACACACGAGAATAAACTCATATGGACCCAAACTTACTTCTGAGCCGCGAACCCATAAAAATCCAGAAGGAAACAGGCAGTGAGACCTCGACATCTCCCATCGCAGCAGTTTTGGTCGCTATGTCTCCGAGGGCCAGGGAAATAAAGGGGGGCCTCTGGCTGGCGGGGCTCCGTGGGTGAGTGTGGGCCTATGAACCGGGAGGTCACGGTTCCATTCCAGGTCAGGGCACAGGCCCGGGTTGTGGGCTCGATGCCCAGTGTGGGGAGTGCGGGAGGCAGCCGATCCATGATTCTCTCTCATCATTGATGTCTCTCTCTCTCCCTCTCCCTTCCTCTCTGGAATCAATACAAATATATTTAAAAAAAAAAAAAAGGCCGAGGCATTGCTGCCTCCTAGACGCCGAGCCAGCTTTGAGGAGCAGGGAGATGGGCGGTGGGGGCTGTGCCCTCTGAACCACAGTCCGGCCACTGAGGCCGTTCACTGATGAGCCCCCGTTAGGAGGCAGCGGCGAGCTGGGGCCAGGGCCTGGGCTGCTAACAGGCTGTTGTCGGGGTGAGCCTGTCCAACTGGGGGGCTGGGACTTGAACTTGGGTCTGTAGAACCATGGAGCCGACTGCACCTGCAACCCCCACCCTCTGTCTCCCCCTCTCCCCTGCCGCATGGAAATGTCCTCCCTAACTTGCCCCACGGGCCTCTGCAAACGCCCCTGAGCCACAGCCCTCCTGCGGGGGGCGGCCCCTGCACCCCCAAAGCCCAGCTGCCTGTCCCTCACAGGCCCTCCCCACACTGGGACGCCCTGGTGCCCGCCAAGACCACAGTAGGACTGGGGGTCGCTCCCTTGGCACGTTCGCTCCTGCGCAGGGACCGTCGCAGCCTGGCTGATCGGTGGGGACGCGTGGTGGCCACGCTGCAGGAGGACTGCCGAGGGAGCAGGCGTGCCTCAGAGGAGACAGTGTGTGTCTCCTGCGAGCTGCTCATTCCCGGCGGTTACTGCCGGTGACAACGACAGGATGACAGCAGGCCCCTCGAAGGGCAGGGAGGGCGCCTTCCCGTCCAAAGCCATATCGACCCGAGCAGAGCCTGTTATGATATGACAACCTGGAGCGTGGACTCGGGGGGGTGGGGTGCGGTGCATTAGTGATGTCCCCACAACCAGAAAATGGATCCGTGACAAATCCGTCCTGGCAGCTTTCATTTCCCATTTCCTCTCCGTGTGACACGGAGCCATTGCACGGAGCCAAACAGAGCAGAAGGAGACGGGACAGGGGGTCCGCTGCCAGGTATCGATTCTGACCTAAGAGATGAGGAGTCCATTTAATGGAAATAAGCGGTGATGGTGCTGTTGACATGGGCGTCCTCCTGCTGACGCTGGGTCTTCCCGGGCACCCCGCCACCCAGGCGGGGGCTGAGGCCGCTCTCTGCCCAGGGGAGGCGGACACGGAGGCCGGGTGAGTGTGGGTTGCCCCAGGCCGTGTTACTGTTCTTAGGATTTGGTGGTTTGTGTCATTACTCTAATGACTAGAGTGGGCGGGGCGGGGATGCCCTGCCCCCAGGTCCGCCCGGGGATGCGGGCATCTGGACGGTTCAGGCTGGCTCCCCGCTACAGAGGAAACGGCGCAGCTGAGGCAGGAGGAAGGGGCTTCCCCGTTTGGGGTTTTCCAAAATGGCAGGAGGCGTGGATGGGGAGTGAAAGGTGGGAATGTCAGAGGCATCTTCACGGTTGGCGAGTGTTGGCACCTCCTGGGACGCCTACTCTGCGTTTCGGGGCCAGAGGATCGCTGTTCTCCTTGTGCAGAAGCAAAGCAGAGTCTCCTGCCCAACTCCCAGCAGGTGAGGGGACCAGAGCCTGACCCCGTCACTACCTCCATCTGGGGGCTCTTTGGTGAATGGCTACGTGTGGTGTGGTTTGGGGATTGGTGGCCTCATCTCCCACCCAACCCTGCTTCCTATATGGATGGGTGGATGGATGGATGGTGGATGGTAGATGAATGGATGGATGGATGGATGGTGGATGGGTGGTTGGATGGATGGATGGTGGATGGTAGATGAATGGATGGATGGTGGATGGATGGTGGATGGTGGATGGTGGATGAATGGATGGATAAATGGATGGATGGTGGATGGTAGATGATTGGATGGATGGTGGATGGATGGTGGATGGTGGATGGTGGATGAATGGATGGATAAATGGATGGATGGTGGATGAATGGTGGATGGATGGTGGATAGATGGATGGATGGTGAATGGATGAATGGATGGTGGATGGATAAATGGCTGGATGGTAGCTGGATAGTGGGTGGATGGATGGTGATGGATGGATGGTGGATGGATGGTAGATGGATGGTGGATGGATAGATGGGTCATTGGAGGTGGTTAGATTATTGGATGTGTGGTGGATGAATGGATGGATGATGGATGGTGGATGGTGGATGGTGGATGGATGGTGGATGGATGGTGGATGGATGGTGGATGGATGGATGGGTCATTGGAGGTGGATAGAGTATTGGATGGATGGATGGTGGACAGATGGATTTGTTAATGGTTCAACAGGCAGCCTAACTTGGTTCCAGGTCATGAGGTTTGGAGGGCAAAGAGGCCCTTGTCCTGGCCCTGGGCGTGTCTGGGCCCTGGGGGCTGGTGAGGAGCTGGGGCGATGGTCAGTGTGTGCTGAGCTCATTCTGGAGGGACGGGTCGGATGGCCGCCCTGTGGGTTTTCTGTGAGTTTTCTGTGACTGCTGTACCCAGTTACCACAGCTGAGCGGCGTACACAGCACACAGGTACTTCTCACAGCTCTCGGGGTCATGAATCCAGCGTGTGTCCAAATTCGTACTCTGCTGGGATCACCGGGTGCCGTTTGGCGGGGGGAGCAAGTAGAGGAAGTGGCTCTCTGCACCATCTGGTCAGAAACAGAGGGGCGATCGGTACTGATACCCCAGCCTCCGGGCCCCGAGCAGCGATTAAACTCAGACTCGCGCCCCGGGCGGCCCGCAAGCCTGAGTGTGCATCTGCGTCCCCTCCCAGCACCGCACACGACAGTCTAGGCTCTGCGGTCAGACGGGGAGCCGTTCCCATGCCTACCCGCCTGTGCCAACTCAGCCTTTGCCCCTGTAGCTGCTCATTTAGCCCGAGTGACGGAGACCGACGGGGCTTTGGCAGGGGCGTGTGGAGGCGCCGCACGTCCTCACTCTCGGGATCCTGGGGGCGACAGCATGTCATGCGGGAGTGAGACGCCGACCGCCACACCCAAACTGAGACTTGTGCGTGAAAACCCCATCCTCAGGGCGACCTTCGCTCCTCTCTGAGGGCGGGATCTGTGAGGATCCTCACGCATGCAGACGCTTGTTGCCACGGGGGACACTGCAGCGCCCTGTCCCGGGAGGGCCGGCCCTGCGCCTGGGCTGGTCCAGGAGCTTGAAAGAGGAGAAGCGGGAAGCGGGTGTTAAAGGCGAGTCACCGAGACAACGACCGGAGGGGACACTAACCTTTGAGTGTCTTCCCGGCTGTTCCCCTGAAATGAACACAAAACAGTGTCGGATGCAACTGTGATGGAACCACAGAATAACACGAGGAAATAAATGAATAAAAGCAATACCAGGGGCTTCCAGGCCTTGGCATTCATTTTTTTAAATCAGATAAGAGGCTCCCCAAATTTACAACACGCTCCAAGGCAGTCTGCGGTGGTCACAGTCCTTGCCCGTGATCGAGTGCTGGACACGTGCCTGTACTCCGTTCCCAGCGCCTGTATTCTATTCCCAGCGCCTGTACTGTGTTCCCAGTGCCTGTATTCTATTCCCAGCGCCTGTACTGTGTTCCCAGTGCCTGTATTCTATTCCCAGCGCCTGTACTGTGTTCCCAGTGCCTGTATTCTATTCCCAGCGCCTGTACTGTGTTCCCAGTGCCCTTGGGGTCGCGCCTACAGCACAAATCCCCAGGGGCCACACCTCCTGTGTGCAGACCCACAACTCTCCTACTTGGTGACAGTGGGGTTACAACCCAAACTCCTGCTCGGGCAGAAGGACGCTCACCCCCATTCTGCAGAGAAGTGCGTTCACCCAGTGCGTGGGGGAGAACGCCGGGTTTGGAATGTCTGTGCTGTTTCAGTCTGTGCTGTTTCAGGGGCTGTGCCCTGGGCAGCTGGCACGCACGGGCTGAGGCTCTCAGTGAGGTGCGGGGTGTCCCTCGGTGGGAAGTCCAGTGTCCGTGGAGGCCGCGCTGGCATCATAGCTGCTTCCTGCCGGCCACGGCAGGGCCCTGGCCCGAGTCCTGGTGCCCGGAGCCCACGGGCTGGACCGTTCTGCCAGCACTGGGTTCTTTGTGATGCCCTGCGTTTTCTCGATTATTCTCCCAATTACTTGCCATCTCGCCGCTGATTCACTGCTAAATTAGCGGCTATTTCTCTCTCCGGCATAAAGGCTCGGAGTAATTTTTCTGAGTCACATGTTCTGCGGCTCTGAAGGGAAGCTTAATATGCATCTTACAGCCGAGCCTCAATCGCCCTAAATCACGGGGCAGCCGGTTCGGGCAGCACGGCCTGCCCAGCTCGGCCCGTCTGTTACCCGAGCGCGAGCTGCAGAGGCGCAAATCATCAAAATTCCTGGGAGGGGTGCAGGTGTGGGGGGCCGATGCATCTCACGCATTACAGAGTCATTCCATACCCATGGGAGCTGATTGCCCTCTTGCCCTCTATTTGACCTTCAGCGCGTGCCCGCCCCAGTCCACCCGCCTGGCCCCCGGCCTCTGTGGGTATCGCCGCCCTCTCCCCCCACAGAGAAGGCGGTGACCTTGGGGCCAGTCGGGGAGATGCCCACGGTGGTCCTCCCGTCAGGGTTCGGCCCGACCAGGACGCACATGCCCTGATGCAGGCTCGCACCCAGCATGTCACCAAAGGTACCTTCTCCAAGAGGCTGGGTTCCCATGGCCACATCCACCCTGTAGCTCTGCTCCCGGCAGGTGCAGCTGCCCCTGGGGGGACTCGGACCCACAGGGACTCTCATTCAGACCTGCGGCCCCGCCTCCCCACCCAGCACCTTCCCAGTCAGGAGTGGATGACGGGGCCGTGGGCACCGGTGTTCTCACGTCCTGGTCACTGAGCTCTGTGCTGACGGGACAGTTCCGGACTCCCGGCCGTCGTCCCTGCGGTGGGCTGAATGCGCCCCCACATTCACAGGTCGGAGCCCGACCCCCATGGGCTGGTGGCGGGGGGCGGGTCTGTGGGGTCATAGTCCTGAGGGCGGAGGCCTCCTGCTGGGACGGTGCCTCCTTCCTTCCCCGGCAGCACGGGGTCCGCACCAGACCCGGGATGGCCCGAGCCGCGGCCTTGGGTGTCCAGCCCCCGACTGTGCGGGGAAAGGTCTGTGCGAGGAGGAATAGCTCCGATGGCCCCGCCCCGAGGGTCGCAGGCAGGAGGGACTCTGCGCCTGGGCAGGTGACTGAGGGCTTGGAGGGGGCCGTGGAGAGATGCTAGGACACGTGGGGTGGCCTTTCCTGGAGGGGCCCAGCGGGGCGTCCGGGGCATCAGGACGCTGGCGGACAGCGGTGGTGCCTGGGCCTGAGTCTGTCAGGTTCCCCAGGGGGGACACAGGCCGGGCTCCTGTCCCGAAATGCCAGACTCCGCGCTGACCGCGGGGGCGGGGGGTGCGCGAGGCCAGTGCCTCGGACCCGGGCTCCCCCGGGGGACCCGCCTGTGCAGGGTGACCCTGTCGCTGAGGTCCGAGTCCTACACCTGGGGCCTGCGCCCCAGGTCTCGGGGGCCCCTGTGGTGGCTCAGAGCACCTCCCTCTCCGGAGGGAGAGGAGACCAGAATCTATCTCCGCGGGGAAGTCAGCACAAACCTCCAGAGCGGGAGCGGGGAGGCCCCCCTCGTGGGCAGCCCGTTAGCCACGTCCTGCGGGCTCCTCGGAGACCAGCTGACGGCCCAGGTCACGGCGCCTCGAGGTGCAGGAACAGGAACCTATTAACGTTTCAGTGTCCGGTCCTCACTGTGCTTTTCAAACGCAACCTTGTCGCCCGCCGGCGGGGCTCAGTGACTGAGCGTCGACCTAGGAACCAGGAGGTGACGGTTCAATGCCCGGTCAGGGCACAGGCCTGGGTTGCGGGCTCGATGCCCAGTGAGAGGTGTGCAGGAGGCAGCCGATCCATGATCCTCTCTCACCATTGATGTTTCTATCTCTCCCTCCCTCTCGTCCCTCTCTGACATCGATCAAAATCTATTTAAAAAAGAGTAAATAAAATGCAGCCATGCCCACGTGCTCCAGTGCCCACAGAAACCCGCCTTCGCCCTCACCCCATCGACAGGGCCCTGAGTGAGATGGCTGAGCAGCCGCGGGTGTGTCCCAGGCGGTGGCTGCCTGGGGGCAGACACGTCGGGAGCAGTCGCCCCGTCTCCATCCCGCGTTGGACCCCCTAATACAGTGATGGCGAACCTATGACACACGTGTCAGAGGTGACACGCAAACTCATTTTTATTGGTTGATTTTTCTTTGTTAAATGGCATTTAAATATATAAAATAAATATCAAAAATATAAGTCTTTGTTTTACTATGGTTGCAAATATCAAAAAATGTCTCTATGTGACACGGCACCAGAGTTAAGTTAGGGTTTTTCAAAATGCTGACACGCCGAGCTCAAAAGGTTCGCCGTCACTGGCCTAATAGAACCTTCCAGTCGACTGTCAGACCTCGGGGATCGGGGACGCAGAGGCAACGCCAGCTGGAGATCCGGGAGCCCTTGGGACTAATATTGAAAATAAAGCAAGCTTTAGAAAAGTTATTACCCTCGAGGCCAAAGCAGAAACATTTCCCTCCCCCCTCCCTCCCCGCACCCCCCCCCCCCCTCCCGTTCCTTCTGGAACTCTCCCGGGCAGCTGGGAAGCGGATGCTGAGCTGGGAGACAGCTCATTTATTATCTGGGCCCCGGGAAGCAGTGACCAATGACTGTAGCTTGTGGTCCGTGTCTGGGGCTGAGACTCAGGCCAAGTTACCTCCAGACCATGGCGGGGTGGGGGTGGGGGTGGGCTGGGGGCCACACTTGCGTATAACATGGCGACCTGGCTGCAGCGATTGTCCTAATTGCCATCCTCTCAACCCCATTACAAGTGTCATGAAGGCGATTACAGAAAGCCCCTCGATGCGGCCTGAATGAATGGATTTATTTAAGCCCTAATGAACTGGGGACTCCACGCGCCGCCGCGCTCGGGGCTGGAGTGGCTGATGGCGGTGCTGGTGGGAGCCGGGGACGGTGACGCCGGGCAGCCTGATACTGAGCCGGGGACAGCCCATTTATTACCCGGTCCCCGGGAAGCAGTGACCAGCGACTCCATCTGCTCCTCACTTCCCTTCCCGAACAGAGGAATTAGGCCTAGGCCCGAGTCACAAGCATCAGGCACCGCTGGCTGCCCCCTATGGGTTTGTCCCAAATGCACAAAGTCAGAAGGAGGGGCCGGGGGGGGGCGGGGAAGGGATGCCAGCGGCTTGCGGGGGGCGAGGCGGGGGATGCCAGATGCTCCCTTCCGCAGGTCAGGAGCTCTCGCCGGTGGCTCCATGTTGGAGGGGGTTTGGGCCCAGGGTAATCACTCTCCTGCCTCTTTCTTCAGACCCCCTCCCCCAGGCCCCCCCTCCACCTGGGCGTCGCCCTGCCTCCCTGCCCAAGCGCAGCATCCATCCTGTTTTCAGTGCCGAGCTCTCTGCTTGCCTGTTGTCTGCAGGGCTGGGCACGCGATAGGCATTGGGGGCACCCACAGAGGGAAACGCACTGATTGCCGGTGGGTACATCACCCAGAGGCATGGGGGGCTGGATGTCTGGGCCCTGTGCCGTCTCTGCAGTTGAGCATGTCAAGAACTAAGGCAAAAGGCCAAGGGCGAGAGAGCCTTCTTTTTACAGCCGCATAGTGTTCCACTGTGTGCATGTACCTCAGAGGCCTGGAATGTTCCACTGTGTGCATGACCAGAGGGGCCTCGAGTGTTCCACTGTGTGCATGTACCACAGGGGCCTGGAGGGCATTATGCTGAGGGAACTAAGCCGGTCAGAGAACGTGTCATGTGATCCCATTCATATGTGGAATCTAATGGAAAAAATAGATGGATGAACTAAATAGGTCCAGAGGCCTGGACGCCTGGAGCAGACTGTCACAGCTCAGAGGTGGGGTGGGTGGAAAGAGATCACCCGAAGACCTTGCATGCATATGTGCATCACCCATGTTCCGGACAACAGGTGGTGAAGGCCGGGGGGCGGGGCGGCGGGCGTTGAGGAGGTCAGTGGGGGGAGAGGAACACCTGTCATGCTTTCAACAATGAAGAGGAATTTTTTTAAAAATATATTTTATTGATTCTTTACAGAGAGGAAGGGAGAGAGACAGAGAGTTAGAAACATCGATGAGAGAAACATCGATCAGCTGCCTCCTGCACATCCCCCACTGGGGAAGTGCCCGCAACCCAGGTACATGCCCTTGACCGGAATCGAACCCGGGACCTTTCAGTCCGCAGGCCGATGCTCTATCCACTGAGCCAAACCGGTTTCGGCGAAGAGGAATTTTTAAACAGTAAGTGAGGCAGAGACTGAGGTCATCGCGTCCAAAGGAGTCACAGGGGACGCAGGTGGCGTCCGCTCCGTCCCCGCACCGGGAAGGAGCGCGTGGTCTGCCCCCGCCCACA
Organism: Myotis pilosus; assembly: GCA_036010255.1. Taxonomy (NCBI): domain Eukaryota; kingdom Metazoa; phylum Chordata; class Mammalia; order Chiroptera; family Vespertilionidae; genus Myotis; species Myotis pilosus. The sequence continues at coordinate 77,773,577 of JASKON010000010.1, forward strand.
GCCCCCGGGACAGACACACGGAGGCTTTGGTGCCACTCGCCTCCGCCGGGCCTGCGGCCGCCCTCCTGTGACCTTGGTCGGGGCCGCCTCCGTGGCCGTGACTGGTGCTGCGTGTTCTCCGCGTGTCCCATCCGTGGCGGGCAAACGTGTCCGTTTCTAACGATGTCTAACGAGATGGCTGGCGAGTGAGACGCTGAGGTGAGGTCACGGTTGGGGGACGGGTGGGGCCCTCGGTTTTGTACAAACTCATCTGAACGAGCAGGAAGTTTGTTGCCAACTGTTCGATGCGCTTCAGCAAAGCGAGAGGCCGGCCCGCCACAGGCCCCGATGCAGTTCCCGCGCGCTTGTCGGGGAGCCAGGCCTTGGCAGGTGGGGCGCTGATGAATGCGGATGAGCGCCCTCGCTCGCTCGCTCGCAGGACTTGGAAATGAGTGCATCTGCCCGGTCTGGGGAGCGAGCTCCCGGAAGCTGAGCCACCCGCCCGGTTTCCAAGTGAAAAGCTCTAAATTGAAATCCAGGCCTCCAGGGACTGTGAGCACCAAAGAAACCGCTGGACCCCAAAGGCGCCGTTCCCGCCGTAATGAGAATCTTAAGTGGCGTCTTTAAATCCCCTGAACAGCCTCTCAGGAGCGTGTGTGCAAGTGGCGATGTCTGAAGTCCTTGCAAAGATGCCGTGACATGAGAGACAGACACCTCATCCCAATCCCACAGACCGGGGGCCGCTCCCCAGCCCGGGAGCCCACGCGGGGGGGGTAGTTCTCCAGGTCCCCCAGCTGCTGCGCTGAACGCAGAAGGGACAGGCGCACCCTGAGAGGGAGTCAGGGCAGAGGAGGGAGGGGCTGCATCAGAGGTTTTATAAAGGCTTCAGAGAGGGGCCCTGACCTTGTCTTCCCAATGCCTCTTCTTTGCCTTGCCAGCAGGGGGAGCTGTCCCAGGTTTACCAGAAGCCCCTCCAACCTCACCCATGGGAACGGGTCGTTCTAACACTGTCCATGCAGCGTGCATGGGTGCAGGCCCCCTCCGTGTCCCGTGCTGCGCATGGAATGGGCGTCTCACCAGAGTGGGGGCCGCAGCGAGGGCGGGGAGATGACCTCCTCCCTGTGATCACTCTTCGGGCATTGAATCAGGACATGGTGAGTCACTGTGTGCCCCGGGCCAGAGAGGTTGTCCGGCCAGCGGGCCCCAGTGTCCCGCCTCCGAGTGAAGACCTTGAACTTGGCAGTGTGCGCATCCTCCCGACTCTCAGTGCGATGACATTCACCGAGGCCCAGGCGCTGGTGGTGACCCGCGTGGGCTCTGAGGACAGCGCTGCATTGTCGAGGGTCTGGCCTGACGCCAGTGACATGGGCTGGCATCCGCGTGTCCTGGCCATGGCCTCTCCCCGGCAGCATCCAGACAAGAGACGGCAGTGTGTCCAGAGACACGGGCGTGGCTTCCTCCAGCCGCGGAGGGAAGGGTTTCCGACCGGGCTCGCTGCGGCCCTGCCCCCGGGGAAGCCACCCCAGCTCTGACCCGCGTGAGTCTCAGTTCCGAGCGGATGGCCTGGGGCAGAGGGGGCATGTCCAGGGTACGTCAGAGTGTGGGCACTGGGTCCTCATTGTGTGGGGCCTGGGGCCTGGCTGTTACTGGGGCTGGTCTCCTTGCGTCCTTTAGGCTCTGAAGATCCTTCAGGGACATTCCGATGGCATTGGTGGCAGAGGGGACGCAAATGGGATCTGGGAAATTAGAATAAGGCTGGGTGGCCTGGCTCAGGGTTTGACCACTGACCTATGAACCAGGAGGTCAGGGTTCCATTCCCAGTCAGGGCACATGCCTGGGGTTGCGGGCTTGATCCCCAGTGTGGGGCGTGCAGGAGGCAGCTGATCAATGACTCCCTCTCATCATTGATGTTTCTGTCTCTCTCTCCCTCTGCCTTCCTCTCTGAAATCAGTAAAAATATATTTTAAAAAATAATACAAATAAAAAATTAGAATAATAATTAAAGATTTAGATTTGGAATTGAGTGGGGTCGGTCCTTTCTGAGCGGTGACCATGATGAGGGGACATGGGACAGCGGGCCACGCAGGCTCCACCACGGGCTCTGGGCTCTGCTGTGTGGCCGGGGGTGAGTGAGTTACCTCCTCTAGGACTCAGCTTCCAACCGAAATGTGCGGGAAAACACAGTCATGGCCATATTGGGGCGTGGCCGGCCTGAAAATGCCCCCACGGTGTCCATGACAGAACCCTGAGTGCTCCTGCACTGGCTAAGGAGTCTTTGCAGATGTACTTACATTCAGGATCTTGAGATGAGATCACCCTGGACTCTGAATCCCATGACAAGTGCCCCTGTGACCGACATGCAGAGGGAGACAGACAGACAGACAGACAGAGAAGGCAGGGAGTGGGGTGATATGGCCACAAGCCAAGGACTGTGGGCAGCCTCCAGACACTGGATGAAGCAGGAGAAACTCCCCGCCGCCCCAGGAGCCTACAGAAGGCGTGTAGCCATGTCCACACCTTGATTTTTCTTTATTTTATTTTACTTTATTTAGAGAGAGAGAGAGGAAAGGAAGGGGAGAAATAGAGAGAGAGAAACATCGATGTGAGGGAAACACATTGATTGGTTGCCTCTTATGCGCCCAACCAGGGCTGGGGACCCCGCCTGCAATGAAGTACTTGCCCTTGACCGGAATTGAACCCAGGACCCTTCAGTCCGAGGGCCAATGCTCTATCCACTGAGCCAAACCAGCCAGGGCCACACCTTGACTTTGGAGCTCTGGCCTCCAGCACTGACAGTGTAAATTGCCCAGTTCGGGGTAATCTGATGGAGGGGCCACAGGAAGCTAACCCGGCGTGATGGGGAATAAGTGGTGAGTGCATGTGACGTGCTCCGTGTTCACGCACAACAGTGTGGGGGCGCGTGTCCATCTGGAGGGAGGGCGGCGTGGCCGTGGGCGTGATGCGGGCTGCTGTTCTGCGGTTCCGTGTCTGCCTGGTGGAAGGGCCTCGCCCCCCATGAGACGTTGCTGTGCGAAGATTTTACTGCTTGTCAGTCATTTAATCCTAGCCATTTCCTCTCGGAAATTATTCACATAAAATAAAGTGGAGGGAACGCACCAGTCCCCTCAGTTTGCGCCATGAATCATTGGTGAATAAGGCAGCGCGCGAAGGCCTGCGCTCCGCCTGACACGGTGCTAATTTAATCGGCGATTTATCACCCGCGTCCCCACAAGCCCCGCATTAATTCTCCGGGTGCTTGTTGGGTGTTGACCGTGTGCTGGCCATCACGCTAGGCTTTGGGGAAGGGACCTTGCACGCAGCATACAGATCGGCGGGCCCTGCCCTCACAGAGTTAACTGCCAGCAGGAGAGGCAGTGGGAGCATAAAGGAGTGAAATAGTGAAATCCATTCGCTGGTGATGAGGGCAGGAGACATAAAGGCCAGAGTGGCCTCAGGAGAGCCTGCCTGCTGACCATGGTGCTGACCGTGAGCCAGCAAGGCCTGCGGGTCCCAGGGAAGAAGGTTCCAGAATGTGGAAGCCCTGGGGGGAGGTGCGGAGAGTGCAAAGGTCAGTGTGCGGCGAGGTCTGATGGGGGTGAGGTAAAAAGGAAGTGGGTGGAGCCCCAGGGGTCCTTGTGAGCCCCTAGGTTTAGTTTCTAAGCTTCTTGGGAACCAGCTGTAGGGATTGGGCAGAAGGGAGATCCAATCCAGCCGTGTTGATGACATGTGTGCCATGCTGAACATGTGTGCTGTGCTGATGACATGTGTGCTGTATTGAATGTATTTGCTGTGTTGAACGTGTGCCATGTTGAATGTGTGTCCTGTGTTGAATGTGTGTGCCATGTTGAATGTGTGTACCATGTTGAAGGTGTGCGGCATGTTGTTTATGCCATGTTGATGGCATGTCTTCAATGTTGAATGTGTGTGCCATGTTGAATGTGTGTGCTGTGTTGAAAGTGTGTGCTGTGTTGAAGGTGTGTGCCATGTTGAATGTGTGTGCTGTGTTGTTGAATGTGTGTGCCATGTTGAAGGTGTGTGGCATGTTGAGTGTTTATGCCATGTTGATGGCATGTCTTCAATGTTGAAGGTGTGTGCCATGTTGAAGGTGTGTGCCATGTTGAAGGTGTGTGGCATGTTGAGTGTTTATGCCATGTTGATGGCATGTCTTCTATGTTGAAGGTGTGTGCCGTGTTGAAGGTGTGTGCTGTGTTGAAGGTGTGTGCTGTGTTGAATGTGTGTGCCATGTCGATGACATGTCTTCAGTGTTCAACGTGTGCTGTGTGGAGACCATATGGGGGAAGCAGGGCAGGGCAGGACCTGACAGGGAGCTGTGGGTGCCGCACACCTGCGGGCCCAGCCCCAGGGACCAATGTGGCCGCAAGTGAGACCAGAGGCCGGGAGCCGCACCGATGGCCACGGCCACCAGGACACCCCAGGCTGCTTCTCGGCAAACCTGGGAGTCGTTCACGTCTCGGTTTGGGTTGAGGAACAAAACAAGTCATGCTGCCCCGCGTGCCCGCGTGGGCGCTCCTCCTGCCTCACCGCCGTCCACGCCCACATTCCCCGTGGTTGCCGCGCCGTCACCTGTCCCAGCCCGTCCCTTCCCGGGGACACACAGCAGGTGCTGAGCTCCGGTTCTTAGTCATTCAGGTCTCACGTGTTTAAAGCAATGGCTGGCTCGCGGCTTCTTACTTCCACCTCTGACCATCACACCAGACTCTCTCCCTCTCCCTCTCTCTCCCTCTCTCTCCCTCTCTCTCCCTCTCTCTCCCTCTCTCTCCCTCTCTCCCCCTCTCTCTCCCTCTCCCTCCCCCCCCCTCTCTCCCTCCCTCTCTCTCCCTCTCTCTCTCTCCCTCTCTCTTCCTCTCTCTCCCTCTCTCTCTCTCTCTTTCCCTCTTCCTCCCTCTCCCTCTCTCTCTCTCTCTCTCTCTCTCTCTCTCTCTCTCTCACTCTCTCTCGCATGCGCCCTGGATTGTTCTGATGATTCGATTGCTTTTTGGGGGGTATCATCAGCAGGAAGGTCCATGTTACTCCCTCCATTGATGAAGCTCAAGTTCACCCCTTAGTCGCCGACTCCGAGAGTAAAGGGCAGGACCCCCCCCCTTCTGTTGCCTTTGCCCCTCTCCCAGTTCCATTCTGCACACGACGTGTTCATTCCTGACATGCTTGTTTGGGGGAGAATCATTGGCTCGGCTTTTATTGTAAACCATCAGATGTTTTATAGGCCTTCTAATGGCGTGTTTGGTGTGAAATTAATTATCAAAGACTCGCGGAGAGTCTTAAATTAGATTTTCCCTGTTCTTCAAGGCAAACAACTGGTCTGTGTTGTCACTAATAGGAGGTTCTCATGGCTGCCTTTTTTCCCCTCGACAACAAAATGATAAAACAAATCTTCAACTTATTTTAATGTGCTAATTGGGGGTTATTACAGCTCATTTTATTTACATTAAAATAAGAAGCAGCGATTCATTTTCCTCGCGCAGAGAACGTAGAGAGGGTTTAATTGCCTCCTATGCCAACGCGTGTTTGCCAAGAGAAATGATATGGAAAGCGAAGGGCCCGGGAACAAGGGTGTGGGCAGTGGGCTACGCGGACCATGGGTTTCCAAGCTGAGTCTTGCTGCCGGGACGCGCTCCCTTCCGGACGGTGGCTCCGCGCACGGTGTCAGCATCCGCATAGTTTGCGAGAGATAAATGCGGGGAGGGGGGCCCCCGGAGAGAGGCAAGCACAGGAGTGTTTACGTGCTCCAAGGTGACGGTGGTACCAAGGATGCAGCCCAGGCGGGATTTACTGATTCACTTGTTTAAATATTTTTATTGCTTTCGGGGAGGAAGGGAGAGGGAGACGGAGAGAGAAACATCAATGATGAGAGAGAATCGTCAACTGGCTGCCTCCTGTACGCCCCCTACTGGGGATGGAGCCCACAACCCGGGGCCTGTGCCCTGACCGGGAACCAAACCGTGACCTCCTGGTTCGTAGGTCGATGCTCAGCCCCTGAGCCTCACCGCTGGGCCTGGCTTCCCTCTTTATTGGAGCAAAGAATATTCTAGCAACAAACAGGCTTGGCCTCAGATCCTGTCCCCACTGCCTCCCCAGAAGCTGGGGCTCCCCAGGGGAGGGCGGGGTCCCCTGGACACGTTCCTTCCCAGAGGACTCTGCCTGCTTCTCAGGGGGGCGAGGAGCCCTGAGGGTGTCCCTCCAGGGCTGGGATCGACGTGGCACAGGTCCCGAGCCACCTGGTGGATGGGTCTGCGGCCGAGCCCAGCCCCCCAGGAGTCCGTGGTTCTAGGGCAGCCAGGTTCTCCCGCCTCCCAGACGTGGGGGTAACAACGGACCTGCTGAAAGGGACCTTGGACAGCGACCGCACAGCCTCCCTGTCGCTATCTCTCATTCTCCCTCCTCCCTGGGGAGGCTGGGGAGCAGTGCGCGCGGCCAGGACCCTGCCTGCCCCTGCCTGGGCTGTGTGTGTGTGTCTGTGTCTGTGCATCTCTGTGTGTGTCTGTGTGTGCATCTCTGTGTGTGCATCTCTGTGTGTGCATCTCTGTGTGTGTCTGTGTGCATCTCTGCATGTGTGTGTTCATGTCTGTGTCTGTGTGCATCTCTGTGTCTGTGTGTGCATCTCTCTGTGTGTCTGTGTGCACATCTGTGTGTGTGTTCATGTCTGTGCCTGTGTGCATCTCTGTGCGTGTCTGTGTGTGCATCTCTGCGTGTGTGTGTTCATGTCTGTGTCTGTGTGCATCTCTGTGTGTCTGTGTGCACATCTGTGTGTGTGCATGTCTGTGTGTGTGTGCACGCACCAGCTCATCTCCCAGCCCCTGACACAAGGCCCGCAGTGTACTGATCCAGGGCTCTGGAGGGGGGACGGCAGGTGTGGGAGCAGGAAACAAGCAGGGGGTTGAATAGGGCATGAACCATTGACCCGCTGACCATAAAAGCAGCTAATTCGACCCTGAGCAAACAGAGAGGTTTGGGGGGGGCGTGGCTGTGGGCACAGGCGCCTCACTGTCATGGAGGAGGGAGGGGGGAGGGGGGAGGGGGAAGGTGTCTGTCCGCTGGGAGGCTGTTTCATTCGTGACCCCGAGGCCGTCCTCAATCCTGTGTGTGCTGCTCACGGAACAAGTGGGTGTGGGACTCAGACCTTGAGTTCAGGGTTTCTTCTGCCCCAGTCGGGGGTAACTCATGTGCCATCTCTCCCGCTGGCTGGTCACCCCTGGTTGCCTCTGGCCCCACCTTACCTCATATACACTTTCAGTTCCTGGATCCCCCACAGAGCCAGGCCTTCACCCCCGGTACTTGCTGCCCCGACGTGCCAGGTCTGTGGCTCCGAGCACCCCAGTAACAGGCCCTTCCAGAGTACCGCCCTGCCCCCACCAAACACGGACACCCAGGAGCCGCCCGGTTCCCACAGCTCCGCGAATACAAAGGCCTGGCCCTCGCCGTCCTCCTGTGGGTCCGCTTCACGTCCGGGCTGCGTGTCTCCGTCTTCACGCTGCGCCCAGAAGCGGCCGCACGGAGTGTGAGTCTCTCCCAGGGCCCGGCGGGCACAGAGCCCTCGTGGCCTCCCGCGCGCGGCTGCGGCCCAGGAGGCAGCCGGGAAGGGCCATGTGCTCAGTCCCGGGCGCCAGGGATGGCGCCTTCAGCAGGCACAGCTGTGCCTCTCACCAGATGCCAAATTGCCACCCTGCTGCTCTGCCCTCATCCGGGCACCTCAGGCTATAATTAAGCCTTGAACATGGCCATACATCACAGCTTTGGAAATTACACGGGAACTGTCCTCCCCTCCCAGCAGCTCCCTGGCTGCCTGGGTGTCTGCCTCTTTCCTCCCCCTTCCCTCCCCCTGCCTCCCCCTGCCTCCCCCTGCCTCCCCCTGCCTCCCCTCCCTCCCCTTCCCTCCCCTTCCTCCCCCACCCTTTCCCTCCCTCCCTCCCCCTGCCTCCCCCTGCCTCCTGACACCACATGCGCCTCTCAGAGCTGATTCCCAGAAGACAGTGTGCCTGGGCCTGCAGCTTGCGGGCTGGGAAACGCACTAACCTGGGACCAGCCGGGCAGGCGTTCTCACCGCGTGAAGCCCTTTGAGGTGATTTCGCATCGAGAATGAGTCTCGTCCTCAGAGGTCACCGGCCTCCTCCCCAGCGGCGGGCGCTTCCGCTGTAAGGTGCGCGCTGGGCCTAGAAAGGCCTTCACAAAGCCATCTTGGCTCACGGTCCTGCCCTGAGCACCGGCCTCTGTGAGGATGAGCAGTGACAGCAACAAAGGAAGGAGGGGGGCGATTCCTGAAGCCGCCAGTGCGGGATGGGGGAGCCGGTGGAGCAGCCGCCAGGCCCGGCCTGTGCTTCCAGGATGGCCATCGCTTCTGTGTCCTGGGCCTGGGCCCCTGGCCCCCCAGCCCCCCAACCTCCTGGTGCTCCTCCAACCCTCCTGCCCCTGGTCCCCCAGGGCTAAATGTCACCTCAGCAGCACCAGGCAGGGAGCAAGTGAGCTCGCTCCCCAATGAGCTGTGGCTCTGCTCCCTCTGGAGAGAGCGCTGGCCGAGCAGCACAGCAAAGGGGAACAGAACATTCCAGATCAACCCGAGAGGGTCCTTCTGCAAGAGGCTGGAAGGAGCCACTTGTCTCCCTCTTCCCTGCGAGCCTCACCTTAGCCCTAAAGGTTAGCGAGAGCCACGGGCAGCCAGTCAGGCCGCCGAGCCTGTGGGGGAATCTGTATTCGCGTCAGACGCCAAGGTGGAGCCCTGGCCTCCTGCTCTGTGTGCGACTCTGGCAGTTGCCTCAGCCCCGTGGGCCTCGGTTTCCTCATCTGTAAGAGGCCGGGTAACAGCATCTCCCTGGGAAAGTGTGTGTGTGGCTGAGGGTGGAAGACATGACGGGTGAAGCATTAGGACCTCGGCCTTTATTATTCCGGAACTGCCCTCAGGCCTGAGGCCAGTGTGGGGCTGGGCGCTCACGGGCATCCCAGTGCCGGCTCCATCCCTCCTGCCCCTCCAGGGGACCATGGAGAGAAGACGGGACGCGCATATGCCGTCGATTCAGGAAACACACATTACAGAAACCTGGACACAGTTCAAGGAGAGCTTCCCGGAGGAGGCGGTCCTGCGTACGGTGTGCTACACAATGAATTACTTATTCATACTGAGGATTTAAGAGCAACGAATGTCCGGGAGCCCCTGCTGTTGGCCTGGTCCGGGCTGCCAGATGCAGATAGGACACCCAGTTAAATTTAATGTCAGGTACATAACCCAGGATGTTTGGTATGAGGGTCCCCCGAATCTCGCAAGGGGGAGCCTTAGGTACATCATTTGCTGTTACCCCAGGCCCCTTAGCTGGCAGCGGGATGTGTGTGTGCTGCACCTGGCAGCTCGCCGCCCTAGTGGCGGGCGTCGGTAGTGCGCCCTCGCCTTGGACCTCCCCCCCACCTGCCCCTCCCCCTCCCGGGTCCCAGGAAGCCACTCCCACTCAGCCTTTCTCTGGGGCCCACACTCGGCCTGCGTCTCCAGAGAAAGGGATGCTTTCTTTAAAACGTGGACGTCTCCCAACACGAAGAAACGCTGCACAGACCTGGCTCGCCCGCCTAAGGGAAGGGCGCGCTCCCCACCCCCACCCGAGCCCCTGGGTCTCCTTCTGAAGCCCTTTTCCGCCCTCTGAAGTCCCGGGGACATTTCCTCAGAGGACTCGCCCTGGAGCATAAGCCTTCAAACCGGCATCGGACCCGCTTAAGCCGCCTGCGCCCTGACGCGCACAAATGCTGATGAAGTCCTCAGCTCGCGGCTGCGAACCTTCAGGAAGCACCCCCACCCCCACCCCCTCACACACACACTCCGCACCCCCAGCTTGGCGAGCCTCAGCTTCAAGAACCCTCCTCGCTGGTGATGGACGAGGGAGCGCTTACATGAGCCCATTACTCACAGGTTTCCTGGCGGGAGACAGGTCCCTGCCCCGGTGCTGTCCTGGGAGCCGGCCCGACTCCGGCATCTGCCTGCGGAGAGGAGCCCGCAGCTCCTGAGGTGGGGCGCGGGCTGGCCCCGGAGGACCAGGCGACGCGGCGGAGATGAGACCAGCCTTCCTTACGGCAGGACGGCCGAGGGTGCTCAGGCTGCGCTGCGTGTGCATGTGTGTGTGTGTGCACATGTGTGTGCGTGTGTGCGTGCGTGTGTGCGTGCGTGTGCGTGTGTGTGCGTGTGTGTGCACTGTGTGTGCCTGCGTGTGCGAATGTGTATGCATGTGCATGCACTGTGTGCACGCATGTGTGCACTGTGTGTGAATGTGTGCGTGTGCACACATGTGTGTGCTTCCGGTTGATGTCACTGTTTGTGTTGCACGCCTCGCACACAGGAAGCTAAGGCTGCTCTGCTTCACGCTCTCAATCTCTGGGGACAGCGTTCAGTCTGGAAGATTCCAGACATTCCCACCTGCCCAGGTGCCAGGAAGGACTCACGACGCTGTTTCAGTTGAACTGGAAGTCACTTTGAAGGGCAGCGTGACACGGGCTCGTCGTCGCCCACCCGTGTAACACGGCCGGCTCATGTCCAGTCCCTTGGCACCGAGTCTCGATCCCAAAGCCTCTGAGCATCACCTGTGAGCCCGGGAAATGGGAGGGGGGGCATCAAAGTCTCCTGGTGGCCCTGAGGATGGACCCACCCCGTGCCCCCACACCTGGGTCAGGTCTGTGTGTAGCCCCTGACTCTGTGCAGACCGCCCCCTCGGCCGACCGTGCACACCGAGCAGTTTGCTGGTCGCTGGTTAAGGGGGGAGATGCTGCTGTCCCATCTTCCTCTCTCCCTTCCCCTCGCGGCATCGCCCTGTGTCCTGCACCCACACGCCCTTCCGGCCTCTGCAGGGAAAGGCCGGTGCCCCCTTCCGGCCTCTGCAGGGAAAGGCTGGGGATTCTCTCAGGTGCTCGGTCCCCCACCGGCCTGTCCTCAGAGACATCCCGGGCGGCTGCACTTCCTCAGGCCCAGGAAGGGGCCACCCCGCCTCCCGGGCAGGTCCCGTCTCTGCCCTCTGCCTGCAGCTGCCTGTGTCACCCACTCCAGGCACCATGCCGGGAGGGGGCCGGGGGGGGGGCGCGCAGGCTCTCAGCCCAGCGAGCGGCCGGAGCCCGAGCATCCCAGCAGCGGGTGCTGTCTGTCCCTCTGCCCGGCTCTGGGCACCGCAGAGCTGCGCCCGGTGTCCTCTCCCCAGCTCACTGAGCCGCCCTGTGCCCTGATGGTGCAATGACCTCCCCGTACCGGCGCCAGGACTCTTTCCAACTCAGGCAGGAAGGGCCTCTCGGGCTGTCATAGCCTCACTTAAAGTGTGTGCCGCCTCTGCATTGGGGGCTGTGTGGGCGTGGTCACTGCCCGGGCGTGGTCCCCGCGGCGCCCAGGAGCCCAGGACGCGCATGCACACAGTGGGGCTGAGTCGGCTGTCGGCTGTCCTCCAACAAGACCTGTTCCCGTGCAAAGTGCTTTATGTTTGTTTTGAAATGCAGTTGGCATGCAGTATTCTATTCTATCAGGTTCGGGGGACAGCAGAGCAACTAGACATTCATGTCACCTGCAGTGGCCCCCCCCTCCCAGCCCGGTGCTCTGGCCGCCCGCCTCGCCGTGGCCACTGCAGCATCTCTGACCATCTTCCCGGGGCCTGTTTGGTAACAGCCAGTGAGCACCCAGTCCCCTCCCTTTGCCACCCAGCCCCCCAGCCCCTCCCGCCTGGCGACCACCAATTTGTTCTCTGTGTCTCTGAGTTTCTGCTTTAATAGGACTTTTCGAAGGAAGTTTTGATCTTTTAAAAGAGAATTACAGGGCTTTCTCCTGCACCCACTGCGACCCGCGGGACGAAGCCTTCTGACCGAGTTTCTGACCTCGTGTCCGAGTCCCGGACGGAAAGCGGGCTCCTCGAGAGCAGGCGGAGGCTGGCCATTTCTCAGCATCGATCCAGGCTCTGACTTCTGCCCCGTGAGTCCTGTGGTTGCGTGGGCCCACCGGCGGAAGTTGCAGAGCCCGGAAAGCCGTCTCCCTCAGGCACAGGACACATGTCGCCGCGTGTGCTGGGCTATGGGTCACCAGTGCCTCTGCGGCCATCGCCCGTCGCCTCGCCTGTCCGCCTCTCTCCTGACCCGACCAAGTGTCAGCAAGACCTGCGGCCGCGCGGGGGGACAGGCAGGCCCGGCTCGCTCCTCTCCCTGCCCGCTTCCGGACGGCAGCAGGGCCCACGCAGGTCAGGGCGGGAAGCAGAGGGCTGGTGCCGCCTCCCAGTGGGTCCTCCTGTAACTGAGACGGTCTGGGAAGTGGTTCCTGCGACGGTGGTGTCGGTGCCCACGCCGGGTCGACCTCAGGTCTCTTCGGTCTGAGGGTCTGGTTGTAGGAGGTGCTTCGTAAGTGGCAGGCAGATGCAGGGAGAGGCCTCTCGGGCCCACAGTGTCCCCAGCCTCAGGGCCTTGGCACGTGCTGCCCTGTGAGGACGCGTGTCAGTGCCGGTCCCACAGAGGTTCCCGGGAATTCCAGGGTGTCCCCTCCCCCTCGGACCCCCGCCCACACCGGCCTCAGCGGGCTCCCCCAGCTTCTCGTACACAGCCCCACGCCCGGCGTCCGGCACCTGTGAGCCTGAGTCTGCCCGTTCTCCATGGAGCGGACCGGGAATGTGCTCACACGTTTGCTTGTTGTCTGCTTCCCCGCAGGCCTGGCCTCTCACCGCTCAGCCTCTAGGGCACAGCGCACGCCTAGCGAGTACACATGGAATGAATGAATGAATGAATGAATGAATGAATGAATGAATGAATGAGCGAGTGAACAGGTGGGTCCTGACACCCTCACACTGGCCTCTCACCACTCAGCCTCCAGGGCACAGCGCTTGCCTAGCGAGTACACATGGAATGAATGAATGAATGAATGAATGAAGAGTGAACAGGTGGGTCCTGACACCCTCACACTGGCCTCTCACTCCTCAGCCTCCAGGGCACAGCGCATGCCTAGCGAGTACACATGGAATAAATGAATGAATGAATGAATGAGTGAACAGGTGGGTCCTGACACCCTCACACTGGCCTCTCACTCCTCAGCCTCCAGGGCTCAGTGCCTGCCACTTGCAGGGCAGCAGGACAGAGGGAGGGAACTGCGCCCACGCACGTGGGACGAGAGGGGAAGCTCGGAGCGGGCGCCTCCTGCCTCTGTGGACTCAGGACGTGGCCGGCTCTGAGCAGCAGAGGCGGTTGGCGGCCCTGCTCCCCACCCAGAGGGCGGCCGGGGCCCACCCACGGCTCCTCCTCTCTCCTCAGCCTGGCCTGCGTCCCCGGGAATTGCATTAAACAGCTTTATTCGGGCAAATTGCCTTCCATTTCCAGCTCCCCGGGAGCTGGCAGGAGTCCACGGGCTCCGGGGTCCCCGCGGCTTCCCAGCGTCCTCTGTGCTGTGTCAACACCGGGATGCGAGGCCTCAGGCCCAGTGCGCTGGGACCCGGCTGCTTCCTGGGTCAGAGGGGGACTTGCTCACAGTAGGACCGCTGCTCACAGTAGGACTGCTGCTCACAGGTGTGAGTCACACCCGTCACCTCCCTGGCCCTGCTGGGCAGCCGGCTGTTTGGAGAATGAGAATTCCACCCCCAGGACGGCTGCTGTGCCCAGTCCCGCCTTCCTCGCCCTCTGAGAGCCTAGGCCCTGCAGCCTCTCCTTCTCACTGAGCCCAACCCACCCGGAGCAGCGGGCTCCCGGCAAGACCGCGAGCAGAGGGCCAGGCTCAGCCGACTCGGGCGCAGTCTCCCAGCGGGAGAGATGCCTCCTGGTCCAAGCCACGGTCACCCCCTTGACTCGGGGTCCTGCTGGCTGCCCGCGGGGCCTGTGCGGGTCCGTGGCTCTTTCTGTCTCTTCATTGTCTATTTTTATGGATTTGAGAGAGAGGACGAGAGACGCGTGAATTTGTTGTTCCACCGATCTGTGCACCATTGGTTGATCCTGTATGCGCCCTGACCGGGGA